>ULGY01000009.1:808177-839758 GCA_900519085.1 Yarrowia deformans | reverse complement strand
ACCGAGACCGATTACCATGAGTAAGATTCATTGAACGCCAATAACCCGGCTTACTAGGTATATAGCTATAATGTATCTTTAGAATAAAAAAAGTCGGATTCTATCCCTAGAATAAAATAATCACCCTAGCTAGAAGCTGTAGCTGAAATGAATCTTCAGAATGAAAAAAAAAAAAGAAAAAAAAGCGAGATCTATTTTCCCTGGAATCAAGAAAAGCAGACGTACAGTATTTCCCTTTTTCATTTTCCCTGGAACAAAAAACTACAGCATGGAATGTATCTACAAGTACTAGATACCTACTAAAATAGCTAGGTAGAATTAGATAAAAAAAACAAACCAAAAGAATCATCTCAAATGTAAAAAAGCAATTCACACTGACATTTGAGTGCTTTCAGTAGCTATTGCACAATGCAAGAATTGTCCATCGTTTTGGTCAATTTCTGTGTAGTGTTGGACCATGTAATCGGTCCCCACTGGTATGGGAACTATTAAGCACATTGTCTCTTTAGGGGGTTGAATTACTTCCAAACTTATGTCAGTTCGTGTACAGGCAATTGGACAGGTTTGTGCGATGGGTGACATGGAACAACGTAATTAACACTCCAGGTACTTTAGTATCGCTGTGTTCAATTCCATGGCCAGCCATTCTCACAATGAAAGTCATTGTGATTAATCCAGACTAGTGGCAGGCTCCAGTAGATACAATTACTTATGCCGTATATACTCCGTTATCGTATGTACTTCTGCTCTACCCCTAAAATCGTTCACCTTGTCATTGCATCCTGGCAGCAAGACTACCTTGTAACTCCTATATTACCTATAACTGAAGTGGACCGTCAAGCCACTTAGTGAAGTTGGCATTTCCAGGCTTCTTCCACCAAATAACATTGAGTGTATGATCCACACGGGCTACGAAATTGCTGACGAAATCTGATCCTAGGATCGCGTCTTCCTCCATACCTTCAACAACGTAAAACCGCGTCAACAAGTTGAAGTTGTCAATCTTGAAGAACAGCAAGATCGATCCTACACCACGCACCCCTGCATCATCGAACTCGATTTCTGCAAAGTCAACCATTCCCAACATGTTCGTACTTTCAAGAATACGCACTGAGATAGCTGACACAGCTGAAGAGGGTGAGAACAGAGCTGAGTAGGTAAGTCGCCCACGAATTCGAAATGGGATGAAAGGACGGTTGTCTGGTTGTGTACCGTCATGTACTTGGGCGGCGAAAGTATTTTCCCCTGTGGAATCTAAAGCTTCGTTATCATTCTTGGGCTTAATACTCGGGGCAGAAACAAGATCAAAGAGGTAATCACAATCCTCGTCTCCCTCTGATTCGCCATCTGGTATATCGGGGAGTGGGTGGGGTGCTGTCACAGATGCCAAGTTGTCTTGCACAGCTGACCCATTGTTTGGTTTCATAATGGTCTCTCTAGTGATAGTTTCTTTGGCAATTCCGTCTTGATAAACACGTTCAGTCATGATAGTTTCCACGGCGACCCCATTGAAGTCCGGTGCTCCTTGTTGCTTTGATGTCGTTAGCCCTTCTTCTTTCCCAGAGGAGCTTCCTCGGTGTAGCTCAGTAATCTCATCAAACGCGCCTTCTCCATGCTCATTCACCAGTTTGACCCACACGTTCTTGTATCTCAGCCTTGCACCCTTGACATCTAATGCCAGGTTCAAGGAAGTCAAGAAGTCAGATCCCAAAACAACCTTGGGGGTGATGTTGTTGACAACGTAGAAGCAATGGGAGAGTGCAAACTGACCCATGTTGAAATTAAGAATCAGTGTCCCTATGGCCTGGATCTCAGTGCTGGTAGCAGATCCTCCAGGGCGGCTAATGATGGTTCCCTCTCCATCGATCTCAAGATGCTGAAAGAGCCTGTGTTCGATGAGAGTCTTCCTGTCAACCAGTGAAACATTTGTTTGAGGAGAAACAAGGGCTCTGATCTTGATTCCTTTCTTCGGCTTGAGGGCCACCTCCACAAATGGTGCTTGAGTTAGGTTGTCAGTGCCATCGAGCTTGTAGCAAGTGTAAGGTTGTGTGTAGTCCATTGGGCAGTTTCCGTCAGATCGCACCAGTAGGTGGGTGAAAAAGATGACAATGAACGTATTATATGGTGTTTTGTCCAGTACGTAGCTAGTGTACCTGTGACGTATATCCTGGCACGAGGTACATATACTGGTGGTACGACTTTATACTTTCTTGTGATGGTTTGTGAGCAAGTACTGATGCGGGGGGTTTTATCAACCGTCATTCATGAGGTATACTACCAAGGTGGTGTGGTGAAATGGTCTAAACACTCTCGAATAGAATAAATCTGGGCCAGTGCTGTAAATCAGCCACATGAGGTAGGACATAAGAGGGACGCACCCAAACACACCAAGTTACAGTGTCTCAAATTAAACTTCGCATCACGTTGGCGTCTTTGTTTCGCGAACTGTGTGGATGCACAATGGGGCTAACTTTGGAGCTTAACCCAATTGCAGCCTGCTGGCACAATACCAACCAGAGGAGTTGTTTATAGCGCCCCCCTACTATTCGGCATGTACAGGCACGTATGAAGTAGTCCGAGTTGGCAACATCTAGGAGAATAAAAAAGCTACTGTTGGAACGAAGAGTGCAGAATCGTGCACTTCGACGAAAGTAGAACATATTTGAAAACATTAGGCAGATGGAGGCAGCAGGGATGTACGATACCGGGACCGTATGTACTGGTACCCAAGCGTAAATACATCCAGGTACTGCACAACTGTCTCCCTTCTTGTCGACGTAGCTGATGATTGACTGACATACCAGTCAGCTCGTCAATCAAGTAAGAGAAGTTACCTACAGTACAGTACAGTCTCCCATATTAAGATCAGTTTGTAAATTATCTACCTGTACTACAGTACTGTACACAAAGCGTTCGGCACTTGTAACTTTTACAATACATTGACTGCTAAACTATTTAGTAGCATTGGTGTCTACGTGCTCGACGACCTCGATATCTTCGTGGATACCCTTTTCTTCGTCTTCAGATACCTCTTTGGTATACTCAACGTGTTCGTGGGCCACCATCTCAGCCATTCTGTTCTCAGGGCCCAAAAAAGTGACCACAAATACAAAGGTGAAAACGCAAGCAATAAAAATAGACATAACCAAGGAGTAGTTGTACACATCGGGTCGGTCCACTCCGTTTTCGTCTTTGACAGGGAATTTGGTACCAATCTGAGCTTCGATGGTGGAAGAAGCTGAAGATGCGAGGTTACCAAGCTGGTAGGCCAGGCCAACCAAGGATGACCGGAGAGCCGGAGGACACAGTTCAGTAAGATGAATGGGGATGACACCCCAGGCTCCCTGGACAAAGAACTGCAGGAAGAACACACCCGCATTGATTCCAGAGTTCCTCACAAACGCCCAAGGGTAAATCATGGCTCCACCAAGAATACAGGAGATCAGGATTGAGAGACGTCGACCGAGAACGGAAGAAAAGTGACCAATAATCACGCCACCGGCAATAGCTCCGAGGTTGGCAACACAGTTGGTGACTGTAGATCTATCAGGGGAGAAACCCAATTGCACCTTCAACATAGTGGGGTACAGGTCCTGAGAGCCGTGAGACATGAAGTTGAATCCAGCCATGAGTACAACAAGATAGATGAACATAAGCCAGTAAGTCTTGAATGTAGTTTTGATCCCCAACCAGAAGTGTTTTTCGACACCCAAGGCCTCAGCGTTCTGCTTCGATTGGATGTAGGTGTCGGTTTCAGGAAGTAGAAATCGAAAGATAATGATGAGAACTGGAGGACCGGAACCAAACCAGAAAAGAGCTCTCCATCCATGAGGAGATGTGTCCGCAATTGCTCGGGTAAAGATCACACAGAGCAAGTATCCCAAAGCATAACCTTCTTGCAAAAGGCCAGAGATGACACCTCGTGCTTCCGGGGGACAGTCTTCTAAAGCAGTAGCTGCTGCGTTACCATAAATGCCTCCCATCGCAATTCCAAAAAGTGCACGCACTCCTAGGAACTGCTTGTAGGTCTGAACGAAACCAGTTCCGAGCTCGAGCACGATGAACAGAACACAGTTGAAGATGAATGGCCATTTTCTACCATAACGGTCAGAAGCAACACCAAAAATGATAGCTCCAACAGATCGGAGCATGAGAACCAAGGTAATACCCCAGGTAATGTCTGCGACACTCACATTGAGGTCCTTGGCAATGTCAGAGGCAACTAGAGACACACTGAAGAAGTCGAAAGAGTCCCAAGTCCAGCCAGCCAGGCCACAGAGAACAAAAAGCCATTGCTTCTTATTGAGTGTTCGCAGTGCTGGAATAGGGTTGATGTGTTTTTTTTCTTCATCGGTAAGCTTAGGAGGCTTCAGGGATGTTACTCGGGTTGCCAAATAGTGCTTGACACTCTTCCAAGAGAGATCTGGTGCTTGGAAGTTGTTTAGATCCATGGTGTAGATGTGTGTGGCAGATTGAGAGATCCAAGCCGTCTTATATATCATATTCAAGACATAACTTGCTATCTTCCTTCACAAACAAAGGCCCAGTCCGGCCTATAGCTATAGCATGACACAAACCAACCACCTCTCTCATGTACTCCGCAGCCGAAATACCCCGGTCTCTTTTAGACAGGTGGGTCTTACACCTACAATTATTAGTGACCAGTGAATATGTGGGTTTTGTTCTTTGAAAATGGTGTCACAATTTTTTTTTGGCCGATGACCACCACCGAAATTGCCATCAAGCTCATCTCTTGGTAATCTTGGTGCTACATCGTATTCGCCTTGGTGTCGTGTCTTGGAAGGCTTGGGTCTTGGCATCACAGCTCTTGGCAGGATTAAGCCAAGAGGGTTTGATGCATACGGACGCTTGTTCCCCAGAATTTCCAGTCCCAGGTGGCATGTCTCAGTTATTAGCGTGGGTCAGACATATCGTATTTAGCCGTTCATAGAAGACCGGTCAAATTAAGTGAGAACTGCGCGAAGCGCAGAGGTGATGCTGCACACCAATAAATGAACAGCAGTAGCTACCTGACATTCGCCAAAAGTTCATCATCCTTGCAAACATTCGAGGCTGACTAGGCTGGAAATTTAGCTTCAGACAGCCGCGTTCACTGCGTTTACCATCCAAACTAAGTTTCCATAGTCGGGCGTATGCCACGCTATGATTTGTTAGCTAGTCCCGTCATGGTCTTGTTGGGCTGCATGGCTCTTCCCCACTTGAACTATAGTACAATGGACAAAGAAGAGACTTCTATTTGCGCAAAAGCGGAATGACTTGGTCCCGCACAAGCCTCTTGATCAGTGTCGTATAGTAGGTTAAAGTGAGAAATAGGCATGTGAGGCTGTCAGAGACTAAGATATGGGTTGGATTCGGAATGGCGATCCCAATATAAGGGAAGGGTGGTGTTTCTGTTACCTGCAAGAGGCTACCAACCCTCTTGTTGATTTATCCTATGGCACGCTTTTAGGCGGTGGCACTGTGTGTGTGCCAGTAAATCTCGGGAGGGCACTCCCGGATGAGATGACGCCGGACTGCTCGGAGAAGGGAGGAAACAATGAACAGAGATAAAGAGACAAAAAGGAGAGCCGGCTCACCTTCTGTAGCGCACTGCACGGGCCGATACATGACGGGTGCACTCACGTAAGGAGCGCATTAACAAGGGGGCTTTAGGCGCCATCGTAATTTACTGCACCAGGTACGAGTACGAGTACTACCAGTAGCTGGATAGTATTGTAGCTACTGTATGTACGACAGCAAGGTGGAGATGGTGGACTGTAGCATTCCGGAGTCTGAAGCGCTAATTAATTTAATAACAGCAGAAGACAGGGACATGTGAAGGTGCTCTATGGGTCTCTTGGATAACATGGCTGCCGCTGCCCTCTAGTTCATCCGGCTTTTTCAAGAATTTTCTCCACCATTCTGCTCGACACGATCCAGCTTTTAACGTGTGCTGACACACGTCAAGCTGTGAGCGTTACGGAGGTCGTCTTAAGTACTCATTCAGAAACTAGGAGAGTGTTTTAAAGAATCATCTAAAAGTGCAAGAGAGGGCAACATTATCTGTATAATATATGGATCGCGGCGTGTCAGGACTACTGTACAAGTAGTCAGGTCGTGGTGAAGGAATATGCCACACTGCTAGGGGTTGAGGGGGTTTAAGGTTCAACCTCAACAAAACCACTGAAATACAAAGACTACCCCGCAATAACGTCACTTAAAAGAAAGCCAAACGTGACGGTTAATAATCCAAACGTGCAGTCCATAAGTGTTCGTGTTTGTGCCAATGGCAGTTCTCGATCCATGGCACTAATCGATGTACCACACTTCTAGGTTTATCCGAAGGCTATTGCGTCCATTGGTCAACCACGCGTCCTAACAGCCGTACCCGAACCTTAACTCCGAATCGACCATCGGCGAAAAAAGTCAAATTCGAGAAGTCGAAGGGAAATGGCTAGAAACGACTCGTGTAGCGAAGAGAAGTGTGAAATTGGATGTGAGCGAAGAGAGCAACGATTTCTAGTCACCCCCGTAGCTCTGCTTACTGGTCACTGTAGCAGAGGCGGCGAGCTGGTCTCAAAAGGCGGCTGTACTTGATGGACGGCAAGCAGACAAATAACGAAGATAACTAGAAAATAAGATGATGTATTGACTAAGTACTTGGGGCTAACTATATACTTCGGGGTTTGCGTCTGTGTAACACAGTGGTGCGCTCACGCGCTACATTGAGTATCCGTAGTAACGAATTGGGCTTACACACCTTAACAGCTGAAGTGGATTGTCTCACAAGGGGCGACTCTTTGAACGATTATTCTTACAGCCATCTCGGTTTGCGGACACCAATGAACGATAAATATGCCGTCATGGGGATTATATCCGTAGAAGGGCTCATTCGTGTTCCCTCATCATTCCTGGCGGGCTGGTTGGAGAGTGTCCATCTCCGTGGTTAGTAGGATTGCAGGAATGCTTGAAAAGGCCAAGGGTATGACATCGATTTTACTTGTACTACACTCCTCAGAAGTAGCACAGCCAAGTAGGCACGACTAAAAGTAGGGAATTACCAACTTTCATAGCCCCTTGATTCCATCTAAGTTCCATGCTTGTCAGACTCGACACTTGGCCTGTCTTTCAATCGGTAGGGCGTTAGACTCTTATTCAAGGTTTTCTCAAGGCCATGGATTCAATCACCAACATTGGGCTACGGTTTTATGCATTTTGCTACCAATAATTTCCGTGCTTACTGCAGAAGTCTGGGGTGCACTTACTTTCCGTGATGCTGCGTGTTGTATTACAGTAGTCTCATAAATTGCTATGCATAGGTACTGTTCCGTCTATTTCGTGTGCTGCTACTCCACAGTCACAGACTGGATTCTCACCTCATCAATTGGTTTGTCACTTTTATCAACCTTCTTCCCTTCAATATCCTTCACGACACTCTTGCCACTGGTGACCCTTCCGAAGACGGTGTGCTTGTTGTCCAACCAGGGAGTGGGCTCCGTAGTGATGAAAAATTGTGAACCATTGCTGTTCTTACCAGCATTGGCCATTGAGAGTGTGAAAGGCTGGTCGTGGGTAAATTCCTTGCTAAACTCGTCCTCAAAGTTCTTGCCCCAAACGCTCTGGCCACCTGTACCATCTCCATCCGGATCTCCTCCTTGAATCATGAACTTTTTGATCACTCGATGGAAGATGGTAGAGTCATAGTATCCGGTTCGACACAACTCTGAAAAGTTGGCGCAGGCCTTCGGTGCAGCTTCTGGGAATAGAGTAACGGTAATGTCACCCAGATTTGTGTGTAGGACAACTTTAGACGCTGACTTAAAGTCGCTGTTTTCCTCTTCCTCCTTCGCACTCTCCTCGGCCTCGTTGAATGCATCTCTGTCGCTCGCGAAGTCCTTGTTGGTGTTGGAGAACAAATAGAATCTATCCTGGTCACGCGCAGTAGCAAACAAGACAGCATCAGAGTTCCACGACTTGTCCAGAAGCTGGTTCTTGGCCGATGCTGCTTCAATGGACATTTTTTCGAAGTTCGTGTGGAACAGGAACAGCCGAGAAAACCTCAGATCGTCCTTGTGGCCATACATTCGAACAATCTTGTGATTCCTAATGGACACTACCTTGATTCCAAGAAGCGAAGGATATATGAGAAATGTATCCGATGGGTCAAACGACGGAATGCACGAGTCAATTTCCTGCTCAACGGCAAAGCGGGATTCAAATTCGCCTTGCTCCGGCACATAGTACGCTGTCTCTCCATCTTGCATCTCGCGTAGGGTGGCCAGGCTTTCGTCATACTGACTGATGATCTTGCCACTGAGTATCGAAAACACGTAGAGCTGCCTGTCGGGAAATGTGTAGCATGCAAATTTCAATCCATCGTTGGATATGGTGATGGCAGATGGGGTCGATTTGTTCTTCCGAAAAGTGAACAGGTCAGTCTTGCTCTTGAGCTCAAACATGTGAGGATTGAGTCCCTCAACCTTGGGTCTGGTCTCATCTCCGTCGTAACGCCAATACTCCACGTTTCCGTTACTCTCGACTGAGATGCAAATGTCAAGAGAGCTTGAGTAAGACATGCATATAATAGGAGTTCTGTGCAGCGTAGAGAGGACAGCTTTTTGACACTCCCTTAAAATTGTTCCTCCTAGCACGTCCAGAACGACCACCTTCTGATCGTTGGACACAGCCAATAGTGGGACGCCCCTGTTGTCTAGCCAAGTTGCACATCGGACCGTAAAATCAAGGTCGATGGTGTTGATCAAATCGAACCCGGCCACGTCGTATACCTTAATTTTCTGATCCGCTCCACACGTCACCATGTTTCTGCCGTTGTTGGAGGCATGGATAGCAATTATCTCTCCCGAATGCGCCTGATACTGTTTCACAAACTCGATTCCCGTCGTTTCAACCACATCGCTATCATTGTCGTTGTCATCCCCAGCAAAGTCTTTGCGAGGGCCCTTCTTGTGCCAGAACTTCACAACTCCATCAACTGAAGACGTGACGACAAAATCTTTTTTGCTGCCGCTGCAATCAGTAACTCCGGTGACCAAGGCTCTATGCTGAAATGACTGGTTGTAATGTGCGTGGTCTGTGCCTGTCTGTGGAAACGAACCTTTCAAGATCATTCTTTCTTGCACCTTTCGTAGTCGGGATTTCTTGCTGGGTTTCTTGAGCTCGAGAGGCTCCTCATCTGATCCAGGCCGCTTGATCCCGGCCAACGTGGGGCCGAAATCGTCGTCAGAGGAGGACGATGACATGATGCGTGTTGTGCGATGAGAGAGGAAAATATCGATTTAGCGTTAAGTGTTGTGCATAAAGGTGCAGTGGGTTAGGGCAGCACTTCAGAGAATGTGTTTGCACAAACTGATGGAGGCGACCGAATAAAAAGTATAGAGATATGAAGGACTAGAAAAGCTGTGTCTTTGGAGACAATTCTGTGCTGGACTACTGTAGTCAAAGTTCCAAGAGACCACGGGTGCGGAGGGTGTTATTGCAGGAGGAAGGTGCCACACACCATAAATTGGTTGAACACAAACACAACGTATTAATATAGCTTGATCGTGTCAGGATCTTGATGACCTGAGTTTTCCAAGGTCCAATTGGGGACAATGGCTCTACAGTTTTGAGTTTTGAGTTTTGATTTTTTCCTTGAATCCAGGGCTGGTTTTTGGGCTACATCCCGCCTAATGTGTACCGGTACAGTACTGTACGAACTGTACTGTACAGTACTAACTTGCCTGCTCGTAGTTTATAGGTGTCTCCAAATAAGGTTATCAACAATTTTTGTTGGGGATAGCTAGAAAAAAGTGGGCCTTTTAGTGTTGTGGTCGAGGTTCTTGTCTATTTCTAAGAAGAAGCATTGTAACGTGGAACCCCCTCATGTTCTCGACGCTAGTCCAACTTTCATGGAGTTACTTCAACTCCAGCGCCATTTTTGTCTATTTTAGGCAGAGGGTGTAACTATATTATTCAAGCGTTGGGGCAAAAACCAACACGTTGAGTAAAGCTTAAATGAGTTGCCATAAAGTAGCGGGATTTAATCGCGCAAAATGAGGCATTTAATGCTGTGGCCTTGATTCTTGTCCGATTATCAAAAGAAGCGTTGTAGCGTGAACCCCCTCTCGAGTTCCCGACGTTAGTCTAACTTTTATTGAGTTATCCCAACTCAAGCGCATTTTGTGTCTAATTTCATGCACTGATTGTAACTATATTGCTGGCGAAAAGACTATCTGTTGAATAAAGCTTAAATCAGCTGCCATATAGTAGCAGGATTTAATCGCGCAAATCGCAAGAACAGAGGACTAATCGACACTAAAGCTGCTGAATCCATGCCTGTGAACTGCCAGAACTTTCCTCAGTTGCCCCATCCGTTGTATTCACATTTTAGGCCGATTATGCACGCCAGATGTGATATGGAACCTTAGTCTGCTGAACTTTGAGGCCCATCATCAACATCGAATGCCATACCTACTGTGGGGCGGTTATCACAGAATCCTTCCATTCATTCCAGTAGCGTAGGGATTGCAGCAAAGAACGAGGCGTGGATTAACAGATCAGACGTAATCCAATGGTCGAGCCATCGAACGGGTGAAGTGCATGACTGCCTTGGTGCTTAGTTTTGATCGAATGTCGAGTCCCAGAAGAGATAGTCCCAAAGTCGCAAAGTTCGAGTGTCAGAGAGAAGTATATGAGCGGTCATGAGATACTTGGGTGCCATACAGCTATCTCATTGCAGATTTCATACCTGCAGTCGAAGTGCCTTTTAGTAATCCAGGAATCTGGGCGTTTGTGTTCCATTGTAGCAGGCCAACCCGTGCACAGAGATACCTGGAGATCGAATGTCTTCATGGGCGGCGGTGCATCATAATTTCCGTTATCTAATGAATCAGTTGTGGCTGTACCAGGGTAGTGTCGTTTGGCAGATGGCAATGTGATGGATTGGTTGATTGAGGCTCTTGCATGAAGTGGTGTTTCGTTTCAGTGAAGATTGTGCATGGTTTTTGTTCAAGTATAAATAGTGCTGTAGTTGGGCATTTAGTTAACAAGTGGTAAGTAATCGTACCTAATGTATCAAGAACAATTCCGCCAAAATTGGGACAATGAACTCGTTGAAGCAACAACAGCTAGTAGTCATCTCGTGTAACACATTGACACAACTGTCTGCCCGATGACATGGTTATTCAAGTAGTTATCGCTGGAAGACGAAATTCTTCTAAAGTTGTCGTATTCCACGTGCTACTGAGCGGAAAACGAACAAGCAGACAGACCCTAGCTATTGTAATGCTTAGAACAGGGTACCAATCGAATGGTATCTTCAAATTCTGGATTTGAAACTTATTCAAGAAAAACCCAAAGTTCGTGTCAAGACACTTTACGGAAGGATGAAATTAGATGGATCAGGTTGCGGGGATTTCATCTTTCAAACATTATTGGACGCCTATGTAATGCTCTGTACCATCCCAACTTTCAATACCGTTCTTAAGTTCACTACAGATCTGTAATCCTGCTGTAATGGTCTGTACAAGTAGCTCATTCATGTCGAAACGTAATTAGGCAGAGAAAGCTGCAATAAAAACGCTAGGAACCCGGGATGAAATCTGTTACGATTAGCAGACTCAATGAAGCTCGACTGTATATGGTATGATGGCTTTCAGATTTTATTCAGTCAACATCGCTGATTTCCATTTCACACAAATCAGTTTTCTTCATCTGGCGGATGAATAAAAACTATTTCATACTAAAACGAACAGGCAATAGAAAGCTGCTAGTTGGAAGGCTCTGACAGGCAGAATTTCAGTGAAGCTTGGATTTTTTTCGCTATGTTCTGCGTGTCTGATGGTTTGGTCCATTTCAAAGCGTAGTGGGAAGGCGCAAATAAAATCGCCAACACTTTCAACTTGTGAGCATGTAGAGAATAAACAGTTTCAACTAGATTCATGTGCTTTCTTCTGGAATTTGGAATTTATTCGTGTAGTTTTGCACTTATGAAAATTTTGTAATTTTATCATCAGAATTTGGGGTACCTTGGCCAATAAAATCGTAAAAGCTGGAAACGACCCATTGCTACACTCTTTTAGACTGCTGAACTGCCCACAGATCTTTCTCCGCAAGGTAACGATTTTGTTCGCGACACAAGCACGCAAATATCATTCTCTACCCATGGGAACCTTCAGCCAGCAACACCACAACGAGATAGACCCGTGGGCACACACATAGCTTCATTATATGCGGCTTTGATCCTCGCCGCATCTCGGCTGCAGCTTTGGTATGAGTTCGTGGTGTATTTAGATCGTATTACCCCGAAAGGGAAAGCATGACGAGTTTTAGTAAAATAAAGATATAGTTGTCAATAAATTCAACACAAGAAGAAGAGTTTTATCAAAAGATACTACCGACTATTCCTAGCATGGCCGTAATGGCCCTGGTTTCATTGCGATTTTATTGGGCTGGGGCTGCTTAAAACAGTATGCGGCGACCCACAGCCACAGTTCGGAGGGACACGACGCTCAGCTTGCCACTAAAATAACAAAAATGAAAGGCGAAGTCTCAGGAACTGACGCTAAACATTTGTAGCAAGGTAGTCAGTTGGTAATCCCAGTATCTCGTAACCCAGCTAGGGTTCCAGCCATGTCTTTGCAGCACAGCTGGGGTGAGTTAAAAGATGTGGCATGACATCTTAGACCGGCGCAGGTCGTCAGAGTCAAAGTGTTAGGTGGGTTGGTTCGTCGTGGTGTCATTTTCTTGGTGCTTGGTGATATCTCTTGGCGTTGTTTCCCGGAAGAGATCGGCTGGTTGTTCCCATGATGATTGCACTCAGTACGTTCAGAATCGAATGAAAGTAAATAAGAGTCACTTGGGTGATGCCATGAGGTGCAGTAACGTATCTCGAGGTGGTATCTGCTAAGACAAGCGCTTGGCTGAGGTATCCGTGACTGTGGGTGTGTATGATTTTTTGTGGTGGATGCTGTCGTCCCCACGACATGCCGTGGGTCTGTTTTCGGTAAACGCGGTATCACATTGTGATCCTTGGTCCCTGTTGAATAGCTTCTGACACTTGTAGTGCCCTTAGATGGATGGCATTATGATGGATTGGTTGGATGGATTGGTTGATGAGTGAAGTTACACAGTGGTGCTCTGTTCCCAGTGCATAAAATATGCACATTTTACCTTCAGTATTGTGTGAAGATTAGTTGACTACGTAGTTAAGCAATTACCAAGTAAGCTTAGCTCGTTAAAATGAACACCGTTTCAACAACAAGTGGACCAATAGTAACGATAGAGATATAGTTGGAGAACTAATAGATCCTAAAGCCAGCAAGTAACACTTTAAAAGATCTTCTACCCTCCCATCTCTGTTATTCATTTAGTTATGCCAGATTGTGTCATTTTTGCTCACAGTTGGCGTGTGGCACGCACCTGTGAGCCGAATTCCTATAAACCGACGTGTAATAGGCCCCGTAACACATGGAATCATAGTATCAATATGGTGGAACCTTTATATCTGGGACTGACTATTTATCAGGGGAGAAGTTTCGAGTTGGCGTTTTGTTGATCCCGCAAGATAGGTGCCAACTAAACACATTTAGCGACCCTTCTTGAAAACCACTGTTCAGAGTATATACAGAATTGACTGCCGCTCAATTCTATAGAACTGTTTCATATCGTCATGTCAGAGGTTCACGTTCAGATGTGACATCTGAGACGGAACATCTACCGAGGTATAGGGACGCCAATAGTTGTGTTAGAAGGACACAAACCCAACAATTCGGTTCGCAATGTCGTCCTCAATAGTTTGATCAACCCAGCAATCCGATTCCATCAAAATTGATGAGGTACAAGTACAAGTAGGACACTGTAATTGCACCACCAAAACCATGTCTCTCGCCGCTCACGGGATCTCGGCTACCCTAGCCCGCTCATCATACCCTAACCCAAACCGGAACGCCAAGAACAGCCTGTTTATTGTTGCTCGAAGAAAGGAGGGAGTTTAACTCTGCAAATGACGTAGCCGAGGCTCTCAGAGGATTGGCAAAAATGGGGGATATTTGATGACGTGAGAGATGTAGTCACGTGACCAAGCATTTACCACGTGACTCCATACGTTGTCTCCAGCTAGAACCCACAATTACATCACTTGATTTGTTCGCCATTGTTCTAGAAGCATGTTGCCAAGGAGTTTTACAAACCCTATTTGCATTGTTCCCAGAACCTTCGTAAGAAAGAAGAGAAACTTGCGAGCCCCATAGATTGTGATAGAAATTTTATAAAGAGTGGGAAAAGGTCAGATTCTTACCTTCGCGTGACGCATACTCATACTGTACTATGACTTGACCTGTCCAGTAGTTCACCTGTACACGCGTTTCTACACCACTCCTCCTAGCAGCATACTCATCTGCCCCTGCACCATTCCTGCGTCTTGTATGCAGGCTTCTTCTATTTATATTGAGCCGAGGGCTAGGGGAGATAAGAAGGGATGGCAGATGGAAAGAGAGCGAAGGAGATTGCACGTATCGTACAAAAGAGGCAAGGTGGTATTCCTGAGCTGGAACGGGTTTGTTCCTTTTCAGGCGGATCCACGAGAAGGTCGGGGAAAAGGTACGTGTTTAAAAAGCGTTTAGAGAAGGAGGGGGTTGTCGATCGGTTTGTAAAAGGGGTTTGATCGGCGTGTCCCTTTCGAGTTGTCTACATCGGGTCGGTGAGCGATATTTGGAGAGCTATAATTGGAGAACATTTTACAGGCTGGTTCTGTGTAGAGTATGTAGTGATCCAGGCAATGGACCACTGTACACTGTACGCCTTTGTTTGGCAACAAATTGACTGGCTTGTTTCCAAAGGCTCGTTTCAAAAGGCTCGTTTCGAATGGCGATCTCCAAAATAAACAGTCTTCATGAGGATCGACTACATACCACAGTGGACCCTTAAGGCGTAATACATGGTGGATACAACGCTACGGGCTCAAGATAATAAAAAAAATGTATCATAAGAATGTCAGTAGATTGAGAGATTGTATTGAATCATGAGATCGTTTGATTAGTCAGCGTTTACTTCTGACCGGCTCGGTTCTCGGCGTCCTGGACGAGACCCTGGTACTGGGCAGGGATCTGGAGACCAGTGACGCCCTGGAAGTACTCGGGGTACTGGGACTTGAGGTCGTTGAGGCCTCCGTCGTTCTGGGCGACAACGGCGGTGGCAAGAGCAAGGATAGCGAGAGTGAACTTCATTATTGTGGTTGGTGGTTGTGTTTGTGAGTGATAGAATACTGAAGGAGCAAAAGAGGTCCTCCGACCCTCACTATATATACTCTTTTTTGAGCCGACTTGGAGCCCCCAACTCCGACTCCGGTCACTGTGTTGTGATGTGGATCGTCTGTCGATCGCCTGGACGATCAGAAAATGCAGATCCTGTCGTCGCTGCGGATTTGAAAAGCAAAAGAGAGGGTGGTCAGGTACCCGGCTGGGCATGCATGGGCCGAGGTTGGAGAGTAGCAATTAGAAGACATACTCTGTTGAAAATCCTGGTTCTTAGTCATCTTCTAGAGACACAACAGGAACGCGTCCTTTGCACCAATCATTCACGTGATTCCAAAAGCCATTGTTTACTCCACATCTCCTCGCTCCGTCCCTGCATATCCTTTCGCTAAATGGCAGTGCAAACCCAATATCCATGTTACACCCGTACAAGTACGACGTACACCTGGGCTTGCAATTACAACCTGTTTCAGGTCCAGAGTTACAGTACACTCGACAAGGGGGGAAGAGGGTATTTGCTAAGGGAGCAAGTGAAGTCGGCCAGTTTCTGAGAACTTTTATTGGCTAGTACTTGTACCGGTTCATGGTACTAAATGATTGGCAAACAACACAAAACAACCACTAAATCAAGACAACCCCGTGATCTACCTGTTGTTTTTTATAACCCGTTAACACTACCCCGTCTATTTACAGATCGCCCCCCTCTCCCAAACCGTCTCAGGTCTCCTACCGTTTTAAACTCAATCATACATGGAGCTGCCTACGGCTTGAGCAATCGGGTCTTGGCGTTTTTGCTACAAGACCAGACCGAAATGAGATTCAGGGACGCTATAAATGGCGAGTTCCACTTGCCCTCGCCGATATGGTCGCCAATTCGAACTGCTCATCTTCGACAACCCTCCAGCACCCTCGATCCTACTCTGCTCACTTGCTCTTGCAGCTCTCAAGCATCGCAACAGGCGGTGCAACCTGAAACCAAAGGGAGATTACGCAAATGGACTGTAGAGAGAAAGAGGTGAGAGAGAGATTGCAGAGAGAGATAGGAGGACATACCAAGTTTGTATAGATGGCGTTTACTTTTGAACCCAGAGAGGTGAAGTGTCAGAACACTTTTGATGCGATGACCATTACTGGCACTTGTAGCACTTGAACTTGTACAAGTAGAAGGGAAGAGAATGATTTCCTGTGGGTTTCATCCATCGAGTTCTTCACCGGGTCTTTTCCGGCTCAGTCATCGAACCAAACTCACGTCATTTATGTGGCTGTTGTGTGTCGGCTAAATCGGGACGTTATGTCTACTTGTATAGGTTCTGGCGCGTGTTATTGAATCCCTCAAGGTGCGGTTGAAGAGGTGACAGAAGAAGACGGAGTCAAAAGGGGCAGACTCCAGTTGTCTTGGAAACCACTCCCAGCTATCCAGGACCATAGGACTACGTTTCGCATTTTCGACACCAGCAGGAAACCACAGACGACAGATTACTTGATATCGGGTAGAAATCCTAACAAAACTGAAACCTCTGTAGATGACGTGATATTGCGAATAGCGGCTTGGAGGGAGTGCTCTCAATCTTCTCAATGACGCGAATAGCTCTGTAGAGGTGCCATGAAATGCCAAGTCGCATAACTATGAGTCGCCAACTATGAGTCACAAACCATTGCCGCCGCATACTATTAACAATGCGCGCAGCTAACAGTACCTTCAACTCGACGTCCAGTTACCATATGGCAAAACAAACGACACTATCAGAGAGCTCCCATCTCACTGAACACTGCTATATCTTTGAAATTCTCACAGCTCAACTATTGCGCACAGAAAATGGGATGTCCACCCAACCACCTCACATCATTCTCGCACCATCCAAATGCATACACCAGCAACCATACAGCACTGAAGCATAGCTCTATACCCTCTCGGCGATGTCGGAGGTTGAATTTCGCCGGATTACACGACTCCGACACGCCGAAAGCCAAAAGACAGTATGGTCGGCACCTCGGTATATTCCAATCGGAGTTTTGACTTGATCGACATTGCGTCATGACTAATGGGTAATTGATTGCAGCCAGATCATGGTGTGTCGAGAACAGGGGGGCTCTCTGAATCAAGTCTGGGTGTGATTAAAACATTCCATGTATCTTGCGCGACAGGAAACTGCTAACAATCATCGTATGAGACGTACCTTGTCTGGATATGATTGTCTAGATTACCAAAACTCATCCGACGTATTAGCAAGGATCAACAGATAGATGAGCCGAGAGAGGATCCGAGTTCAACGGTTTTTGCGGTCGTTGTATTCCGAGGTGATGGATGCAGACGTGAGGAATTGCTGTTATTTGTGAATCACCATCGAGTTTGAACCTAGGTATAGACGAAACTCAGTTGCAGAGTTGCCAAGCCCTTCACCCCAAGAGTTTCTACAACTTGATCCAAAGAGAAGGACTGGTACCTATTCAGTGAGTATGCTATTCTTACAAAACAGATTGGCAAATCAGAAGACCAATCAATATGGTGAGTTGCCCTGATGGCTTCAGTAAAACGTACAAAAGTCCCAAGATAGGTCCATCATGATCTGGGATGGCTCTTCAACAGAGAAGCAATACGCTGGAAGGAGACATTCTGGCAGATATTGAACTGAACTTNGTTGCCAAGCCCTTCACCCCAAGAGTTTCTACAACTTGATCCAAAGAGAAGGACTGGTACCTATTCAGTGAGTATGCTATTCTTACAAAACAGATTGGCAAATCAGAAGACCAATCAATATGGTGAGTTGCCCTGATGGCTTCAGTAAAACGTACAAAAGTCCCAAGATAGGTCCATCATGATCTGGGATGGCTCTTCAACAGAGAAGCAATACGCTGGAAGGAGACATTCTGGCAGATATTGAACTGAACTTCTTCCAATACTACTCCAGGCTGCTTGTACAAAAAAAAAAAAAAAGGAATTTATTGAAGTCAGACCTGGAAAAAGTCGAATTTAATGAACCCCGAAGAAATTAAGACGATATTGAATTCTAGCCAACGTCAAATCTCTGCTTTGAAGCACCCATGGTAGCCTTATCATCAGCAGGATCTGCGCTATTACCCACAACGGCGACCTCAGCTTCTGAAGAACAAAAGACTTGATTTTAATCCGTATTGGCGGTCAGTATATCTACTTATAGTGATCTCTTGAACATTTAATATTTTTTCCCGAATATCTACGAATTATTCCCATTATTACCATGTCATTTAAATGCTCAGAACTTAATATCTAATAAGATTACTATTTTGGTAATTGTTTTGTTGCGTTTTAAGGGGTCCAAATGTGGATACACAATTTTGCCGATCCAAATTCTGTGGACGCAATATGAACTGTATAAAGATAAAAATACTATCTGCGAACGCTGTAATCCATTCACACAACAGGACTTATCCTCACTGTGAAAAAATCTCTTTTCACTCTTGACACCCTCACTATTGAACTGTTGAAGATTAGTATCAGTAGTTGTCAAATGGCAAAGCAAGAGATATCAATGTGTTCACCAGGCTGAGGGTGATATATTTGAGCTCTTTTATACCCCTATAATAACAAGCCCACTTCTTGTAGAAAGACACCGATAGGCATCTTTCGTCAAGTGCTGTTAAGTACTATCAATCACTCCTAGCGAATACAGTAGAGTGCCAAATCATTGATTCTGCGACTTACTGGAGTCACTGCAACACACTGTCAAGTACCCCTAGCAGCGATCTAGGCTCACCAGTACACACTGATAGCTTCAAGTAGTGTGGTAGTTAACCAAAGACATCAAGTGACGCAAATGGATTATTCCACAAATGTTCATGGTGGTTTCGCGTACTATTACTGCGCAATAGTCTCATTTTGAGAGCTTTACTGGCAGCAGACCTGTCTCTCTCTCACTGCTACAGTACTTGTAGTTCTCCACCCAAAATTCACCAGTTCAACAATCACACCAATTTACAGTACACGTACACTGTGGTAACAAACCCCCAAAATACCACCCAAATCCATTCTGAAACCACCAAATCTACCCGAAACGACTACGCTGAATCCACTCGTAACACCTACCATGTCACGTAACTCAAAAACCCCACAAACACCCCTATAGCTTAAACCCGGCTTGCATCATCAAAAACAATACAACTCCATAATCTCGTCCAATCTCAAAACCACCCCTACTACACATTTCAGCGGCCTCGGTTGCCTCCCAATCTCGAAAAATCCGCTAATTTCGAGCCCCCCAACGCTTCTTATCGCGCTTATAACACAATTCGCGCTCGCGCGTTAAATTAGATCCAATTGAGGTTTGCTATCTACCAAAAATGATATCGGCCCATCATGACGGGGGTTTCTCTCACACATCTCATCTCAAACTACACGACTTGTTTTACACCCTGCTTTTCCTTCAGCTGAAAATGAACTGATGACGAATCGGAGACTCTGTAAGGTGTTTTGCGACGGATCCACGAAAAGCGCCTACGGCAGATTATTCAGCGGCTACGGCGTGTACTTTGGAAAGAAAAACCCCTACAATGTGATGGGCGCAAACACTGCGGTGACAAGCACCATGGCCGAGCTCATGGCTATCCGCGAAGCCTACCGAATGATTGCATACTTGAACAAGCCCCACGACTACATGGTGTACACAGACTGCATTGCAGCCTTCACCATGGTGAAGCGCCATGCTCATGTGAATAGGCATTTCAATCCGGTTCTGAAACAGATTTGGCGATGTGAACGCGCCGTCGAAGGAACCATCGACATTGAATATACCAAGGGTCATCAGTATGGAGGGAACCAGGAGGCTCATTTGCTGGCCAGACGGGGGAGGGAAAAGGCCATCAAATGGTGGCAGAGCAGGCGATGTTGATAGGAGGGGAACAGTGACACGACTCCCATTAATCATACACATAGATAATAGACACAAGTAGTAGTAGTCCTAGTCGTAGTGTAGAGATCGATAACACGGGTTTGCATATCACGAGTTTGCATAACATGAGTTTGCACGGATTTGCACGTGTCCTCATAAAAGAGTAGCAATCAAACCATCCATTTAAACACCCCTAAAGCCCTGGTGGGTGCCACTAACTTCTCGGCTATGGGTGGAAGCACGAATTTCGAAGACTAGACCATTAATAATGGGACGAGTAGTCGCTGAATCATTCATTTCTCATTGGTGGTTAGCTCTCTTGAACTTTTGAGAGACGTCAACAGACGACGGAACACGACACTTGAAAATCAGACACAAGGAAGCAGAAGATGACAGAAACAGTTCAACTGCTTCATAGTATTGCACTGAACCGTTCGAGAGAGTCCATAACATTTGGATGTCTACCGCATCAGTTAAATAACATAACTCGATATTCTTGCGTATCAACAAGCACTTTCTCTCGGACAAATCCACGACCAATATAAGCACAGAAACTCCAGGGACTTCAAAAATGACCTTCAACAGTGTTAAGAATATGAGGTCAAGTCTGGAGTGTTTTAATGCGCTTGTTCGGTCACCTGTTGCTCCTCTTGCGCTCTCTAGGTTATTAGTTCAGTATGACCACATTACAGTAAGGAAGAGAGTGTAGCATGAGGTTGAGGACTTCAGATTGAGTGGCAGAAACGTTCAAAGAGCTCTTTAGTGCAAATGTATGCTTCTTTGAGCTCTATAAAGACCTCAGAAACGGTACCTGATGGCACCCAACGGTACAAGAGCGTGTTAGGATAGCAGAAGGACTCCTCGGAAGCCCTCAGCCTACTTTTGAGTGGTAAGCGAGTACAGCATCTAGTGTAGCTCGAAGATTTTGACTCAAACTGCTATCTTGTCTCTCTTGTTTCTTTGACAGAGAATAGGTACCGACGTCAGTCGTTTACACCTCCAATGTTTGCGCACGCTTGATCACCGTGACGCCGCCAAAAACACCCAAAAGTGGTACCAAAATGAAGTTTAGGATCCGATCTCTCTAATGGTACAGATTATATCATCCCTGGATTGCCACCCATCGAAACATTTTTCTTGCCGTCCTAACCCACAATTAAGGATATATGATGTC
Source organism: Yarrowia deformans (assembly GCA_900519085.1). Taxonomy (NCBI): domain Eukaryota; kingdom Fungi; phylum Ascomycota; class Dipodascomycetes; order Dipodascales; genus Yarrowia; species Yarrowia deformans. Next base: position 818,468 of record ULGY01000009.1, on the reverse strand, counting down.
GATGAATTTCCGAGCCGCACGCTTAGGGGCGGTGTTTTGGCCTGTCTTCAAAATGGGCTTGTAGAGACATATTCAGTCTGTTTTTTTCGACAGAGGGTTTATTATGGCTGTATCAAAGGACCGACAAGATTTATGCTCTGAGAAGTGAATATTGAGAGAAATATATCGAGGTGTGTAGTATTGTGGTTAGTCTGAATTAGTTTTAGGAGCCCTAGAACCACCAAACGAGACACGGAACAATGGGTGCACTTCCTAAAGGCAGAATCAAAGCACTGGGACGTTTTTGAGATTCTAGAATTTGCGAAACGACGATTGTGGCGAAAGTGGCTAAATGAATTTATTACGAGCAACTGATTAGCAAAGAGCAAGAGAAAGTTTCTGTTCAGAGAAAAGGCATATAAGAAAGGAGGGAAGGGAACATCGTGGGGAGTTGAAAAAGGTATCAAAATGATGAGCGTGAGCTGACTAATATAACCATGTTTTCCCCCACTCCATAAACTCTCTACAAGCTCTCCCCTTCCCCCCACCCTGTTTCTCCTCCTCCTCCTCCTCTCCACCCCCTCAATAAAGTTACCCTCCTCTCTTTTCTCTTCTCTCCCTCTTTGACTTTACGCCACCTCAGTGGCTGACGCCTCAACTCTATTTCCGCACGTGACCAGCAAACTTTGAAAGTTGCATGATTCCTGATTCGAGTCTTTCGAAACCAAGATCTCCAACCCACCACACACACCACGGCACTCCACCCAATGGCGAAAATCCGACTGCCCTACGTGCCGCTACCGCAGTCGGCAGTGACACAGACACAGCTGCACGTGTCCGACTCGCTGTCGCGGCTTCTGCGGGGCTCCAAAATCAAGGCCTCCGCCGCAACCTCGTTCGACACATCCGCCGCAGACGCCTCGAAACCGTCGGCTGCGGTCAATCTGGGGCTCGACGGCTCGCCCTCGGGGCTGCCGCCGGGACCTCCGGCCGGTGTCTGTGTTCCTCGACGATCGCCCGAGTCACGCGAGCTCCAGAACCGGTTCGAAACGAGTCTCCAGAATCGCGATGTTCAGCAGGCGTTTGATTTGTGGTTTGGGGAGAAAGGTGTGACACAGACGGATTCGACGGATGCTACACAGACGGATCCCACACAGACGGAGTTGACACAGACTCCACCCTCGACCTCACCACACACGACAGTGTTCCCGTCGTCGGGACTGCCTCTCACGGCCACGTTCAAGCTGCTCAACCTGCTGCTAGCAACCGATCCAGACTCGCCTCTGGTGTACAAGGTCACCCAGGCGATCATCAGCGCGCCGGAAAATGCATCTGTGTTCGCGCCAGCCATTTTCCGCGTCTTTGTCAACTACTTTCAGAAAAAACAGTACGCCACCATCATCGCTCTTTGGACGCAATACGTCAACAACGGCGCCCTGGTGGGCACTCGAACCGGCGACTACCGCAAGTTTGTGTCTGTGGTCGCGCCAGCATTTATCGTGGAGGAATTCGAGTCACGAGGGTCCAAGGAGGGAGCTGCCAGAGATCTGATTGAGCTCCTGGGCCCCGAAGCACCAGTCCTGCCTGCAGACAAGATGGAAAAACAGGTCAAGAAGATGCTCCGAAAAGTGTCACGTGGCAAGGAGGACGTGGAGGCGCTCATGGCGCTGCTGGGGGCCCTCAGACCCAAGTACAAGCTGTTTCTGGACGTGCAAAAAACACACTCGCAGCAGCAGTCGGTGCTGGAACAGGTCCAGCGAGCGGTGGAGATGAAGTCGGCCCACCACCTCAACTACTGGTGGCACGTGGTCAAGAAGTCGTCGCGCAGCCTGCTAACCCTCGAGCACTGCCAGGCGTTCATCACGGCGTACTCTGCGCTCAAAAACTCTGCCGGAGCCTTCCAGGTCTGGGAGCTGATGGAGTCGTCCAGTGGAGGCGCGATCGAGCCGTCACGTGAGTGCTGGGAGGCGCTGCTGGAGGCGGCCAGTCATGTGACCACCGCCCAATCGCAGTTCTTCCAGCAGGCGTGGGACGGCATGGTTCTGGCCGGATACACACCGTCTCCGCACTGTTTTGCGCTCAAGTTCCGCTGGCTGCTGCGAAACCGCATGTTTCTGTCGGCCGACAACCTCTTTTCGGACATTTTGGCAGTTCCCAGCGAACTGGAGTCCACTGAGGCGCCTGCGGGAGACCTGCCTGGCCTGACGCAGGAGATTCTGGAGGCGTACATTCCGTGCTTGCTGCGAAAGATGCGTTACGAGGAGGCCGAGCAGCTGGTGCAGCTGTTGACGCCTCGAGAGACGATTGACATTTCGCTCGATCTGGCGCGCATTTTCCTCAACTTTTACATGAAGCATAAACTGGTGGACAACATGCCCAAGTGGCTGAGCAAGATGGAGCAGCAGGGTCTGTTTACCACTCCGGAGTCGTTTGTCCTGCTGCTGGCATACAACGTTCTGTATATCACCGAAGTGGCTCCTGAACGAGAGATTTTCCCCGTTCTGAAGCAGATTTACGCCCAGATGGAACAGCAGGGCATTCCTATTAACCAGGAGACTTTTGGCAGGCTCATTGCAGAGGCTTACCGAGTTTGTCCTCAGCTTCCGGCCTCTCGAGCGATTTTCGACTCCATGATTCGGGCCGATATCGTTCCCGACGCCGAGGTGATTATGCGCGTGCTTCGGGGCGAGTGTTCGGCTCGAGGCGACGTGCTGATGGGCCAGGAGCTGCTGCATTCGATGATCTCCATGACCTCGAACCGGCATTTCCGCCAGCCCGAGTTCTGGAACTACTTGCTGCGAGCTCTGCTGAAGCAGGACAAGCAGGCGGAAGCATTGGTGTCGTACGGCAAGATGAAGGCCGCCGGAGTGCCCGTGTCTGCTCAGACGTACACGCTCGTGTTGGAGGGTCTTGGCGAGGACTACAGTGAGGTGAAGCAGGGCATTCTCATGGAGCTACAGCGGGTCAGGGAGCCCAAAAAGACCTATCTTCTGACAGACCGGCTCAAGCGGGCCATCCAGGAGCTCAAGGATCAGGGGTACGACATTGGAGGGTTGCTGCAAACCGAGGCTCCCCCTAGGTGGAAGTGATGGAAGTGATAGGGCCGGTCCGGAGCCTGTACATATTTTTAGCATTTGTATATAGAACTAATCTTAGTTGGTGGTTGATTCACAAACTGACGAACAAACGGTACATTCCAGCTAATCGGGTGGTTGTAGCGACTATAGCTGATTCTTAAAAACCAGCCTGTACTTGCAGCTAGTCAGTACATCTTACAAATACCAACAAAACACCCCAATCTCTTAGCACTCAAAGCCTAAGCGTTTACGACCCATCTCTTATGATCCATATTTTGGCACTGAAAACCTGGGCTATGATCCAACTCGAATTCTGACTGACCTGACATTAAAACGTGAATCTCCCCAGCTTCTCAGTCTACTCTCACGGCATCGGTTGGTCACCTACTGCCCTCCACTATATCAATAAATCAATTACTATTTACACAAACTCTGATTCACAGTTTCAGCTACTCCTCGACATCCCGCAGGTTGGAAGGAACGTACTTGGGTTCGGGCTCCTGGCCCATGGCCTTTCGCCACGTCGCCGAGGACCACTTGCCCACCCGGTCCATCACAGCCCCAGGACTGTCCAGAGCAGGCCGCACGTCCAGCACAAACGTGGGCGTATCTCCAGACTCGCCCTCGTCGTCGCCGGCGTAGTAGTCGATCACGTACCGCACCTCCTTCCACACAGTGTCTTTTTCGGTGGCGGCAGGCACCACGGCCCGCAGAACGGTCCAGTCGTGTCGGTCAAAGGGAGCAGCTGATCCGTAGGTGGCAGGAAACCACTTTCCGAGCATCTGGATCATCTGGGCCCGGGGCGACATGTCGTTGGGTCGGCCCTGGAACTTCATCAGACGGGGCTCCACGTCGGTCGACTCGGTGTACTTTTTCTCCCAGTCGCAGATCTCCACCCACGCGCCCTCGTTCAGAAAGTTGTGCACGTCCACCATGGACTCCACGGCGTCCTCGGGGATTTCTCCTCCGCCCTTTCGCAGCATGGCGTTGTACATCTGCTGCGGCGAAGGGTACTCCCACACGCCCGAGGAGGCCTCCTTGCCCTTGGGGATGGTGGACATGGTTCGCTCCAGAGGCAGGTCGACGGACTGGCCGGGGGCTCGCTGCGACGACAGATCGGGCATCATATTGAGCGGGTTCAGCTTGTTGTTGTTAGCATCGGGGCCGCTGGGCTTGGCTCCTCCTCCCCACGAGAACCACGACGATCGCTGGCTGTGGTCGACGGGGCATTTGGTGGGAGCTGCCGAGGATTCGGCCTCGACCTTCTTCTTCTCAAACTGCTGAGAAAACTTGCTGTGGTCGATGGGACATTGCGAAATGTCGCCTTTGGGGTGGCCCATGGGCTTTTCCAAGTCTTTGGGGGTTTCCTGAGTTAGCGGGGTTGCGGGGGGTAGAATAGGGGTGGAGCATGCAGCGACGGAATCATACAACACTGGTGTTGTTACTAAGTGACTGACTAACTGCGGTGATCTCGAGTTGCTGTTACAAAGATGAAGGGCAGTGTAGGTGTAGTCATGTTTCCAGCTCAAGATAAGAACATCAGAGCTGAAGAGCTAGGAAGGGACGCCTGCGCGTTCTCTCATCTGAGCATAGTGACAGAGATGGTATCGAACACAGAAGTGAAACAGACGCTAGTCGAGGCTCAGACCAACTAGAGAACAAATCCAGACTGTCTCATTTCAGGTCGCTGTTTGACAACACACACACAGGATAGTGTCACAAGTGCGAGGTGATACAACTGAGTACAACAGCCAACACACTCAGACAACATTCAACTGTAAAAGACAACAGACCGCCATCACAACAAAACCTGCCACGTATCACAACCTCAACCATGTCACCAACACAGACTAACAGCACTGACATCACTGATAAGAAAAGTTCTGCAACTTCCCCAAATTGATTGACGTCATTTTGTCCTCGTCAGTGCACATTCAGCACACGTGACTGCGCACCATCCTCCCTCAAATACTCACGTTCCAGAACCAGCCCATTATTGCGTAGTTAGTGTAGTGTTGTAGTAAGTCGGGTTCAAAACGGACACAATTCTTTTTCGTGCATGGTGGAATATCTTATACTTTTGATCGTGCAGGGGAACAGCCCTAACCCGGGCCGCTGGATGCGGTAATTGTAATTTTGAGGGCGATGTGGAGGGTTAGGAGCGAAAATAAAGGCATGGATATGTTCACTAGGGCTCAAATACCCCTAATACACTCTCATTTTATTGATACACCACCCCTAACCCGCTTTGACCTGTCCGTACCTCCGTCCACTCATATCTTGCTCATAGTAAGAAGTTGCGTCAAATGTTGGCCTTTAGAGTTTCCCAGGTCGTGTGTCCCAACGGTCGGGTGACTAAGCAGGAAGAGGTGGTGTCGGTTGGCGACTACTTGAGCTTGGTTGTAAAGAGGATATTTAGTTGAAGTTGTAGTTAAGAAGAGTCGAGTAATCGAACGGAGAAGCAGCTACCTGGTACTTAACTGATTGTGATAATTTGAAAGTCATTCCAGTTTTGTCAGTATCAATCTGGGTGAGTGTTTGGCCTGTGAGTAAGAATTTCAACCATGGGCTTTTGGATAAAGCACAGTTCTAGTCATATATCTACGAGTCGCAACTGATTAATTATCTCCAATGTGTCCGTTTTACCCTGATTATAATATTGACGTCACAGCTGTCTACATCTCGTCTCAAACAGTTAATACAGGTGATACGATACATTGTGACACAGTACACACGATAGTCTCCCTGGATTGACATTACGGTAATTGTAAAACTCAAGTAATGATCATCATGAACTACAAGTACAATGCTCATGGAGGCTATCAGTATCAAACACTACAGTGTACCGGTACTCTGATAATACTATAGCACTTTACATACTGTACTGTGCTGTATCGAGACTATCAGCTTCACCATCGTCGTCTTACACTACTCCTCTCATAATCCAACCCATTACCTATATCTATTATCGTTCAGCCCTCTCGGACGGCGTCCAGGAAGCTCTCCTTGGACATCTGCGAGGCCATTTCGTCTCGCTTTTTGACTCCAAGAATGCTGGACTCGTCCATCGACTTGGCGCCGGACTGCGCCGCCAGAATCGCGTTGAACATTCGAATGGCGCCTCTCTGCGCCACCTTTTTCAGCCGCTTTTCTGTCGCCAGAATCTCCTTGGCCCGCTCGGGGTCGTCAAGCGGCACCAGGGTCTTGACCCGGTCCTTTTCGGCGGCCTTGCGCTTCTCCAGCTTGATGAGCCGTCGGGCCTTGGCCTCCAGCTTCTGGTCTTCCAGCTCCTTGGCGGACTTTGTGGATCGAATGAGAATGGGGTTCTCCTTGGCGTGAGCCTTGATGGACGAGCCCAGAATGGCCGAAAACGCCTTGCCGAACGCCTCATCCTTTTTTGCCTTCTTGGCCTTGTGTAGTGCACTAGCGTCCATCTCCTCGTCCTCCTCAGACCCCTCCTCATCGATATCAAACTCGTCCTCCATCATCGAGTCGTCCTCTGAGTCGTCTTCAGAGTCGTCCTCGGAATCCTCGTCCTCGTCCTCGACCTCCTCATCCTCGTCTCCGTCTCCACCTTCCAGCTCGTCGAGATTCTCCTCTTCGGACTCCTCTTGCTGCTCCTCCTTCTCCTGCTTCTGCTGCTTCTGCTTGACAGGGGCTGAGGCACCCTTCTTCTCGACCCGAATGGTCACCTTGCCCTTGGCTCCTGATTTCTGACCCATGCTGAGAAAGATTGTGTGTGTGGTTTTGTGAGAGTTGCGTGCAAATATCGCTTTAGAATTTCACCTTTTCCTCTCCCAGGAATTTTTTGGTGGTGTGCCTCAGATATGCAGTCGGAGAAAGTTAAACACAGGTTATGACAATGGAGGGGGGGTAGTCATGTAGTCGATCCACAAGTCGGTGAACGGCGCCAATTTCTTGAATAAAGCCTTCTTGGACAGTAAAGAATGCCGCATGAAAATACGAACCATTTTTGAGTACTATGAGACCCACAAATAATCCGTTTTAGTTTGTGAGAGTATAGTTGATATGATGACCAGTACGGTTAGACATTCTGGTCATTTAGTTGAATGCAAACAAACAGTCGCTTCAAATCAATGTTACAGTGATACTATGGCAATAAAAAAAACAACATTTTACTCGTCTCACTCTGAGAACTCCAATAAAACCAAATTTATTACGAAAATCCCACTATTTCCGAGTATGACAGACCTCCCAATTATCCACCCTGCCAATTCTTATACAGCGCGTTGCCGGGGCAACCGCCGCCAAAACACACAAAGCTTATATCAAAACATACACTATCACGCTTAATTGAATCTACCAGTACCACCATCTGCACCTACAATTACACACACCATGGACAGTGTGTTACAGCCTCACAAGGGCGGGAATTCCGGGATTCCTCGGTTTGTGTCCAAGTCGGCCAAGACCAGCGATCACGTGAACAGCAAATGCAGCAACAACAACAATGAAAACGTGCCGATAGGATCCAAACGACCAGCTCCAGGAGCTCTGCCTGTTCCCGTGTCCAGATTACACAAAGACGACACTCTGCACGGTCGCAGAAGTGGGTTGGGGGCTCCATCGAGCGTAGCAGTCCCCTCCGTGCCACCTACGCCCAGTCATACTGCTCCTGCTCAGATTCGCAACAAGATGGGTGGAGCATCCAAGGGCAGCAACAACGGAGAAGACGACTCGTATGTTTCTTCCATGGTCAAGGAGATGTGGGTTCGACTCGGCGAGAAGGACAAGGAGCTGGAGCAGAAGCGGCAGGAGTTCCAGGACAACGCCAACAAGCACATGCAGGTGTTGAACGATCTGAACCGCCTGTGTTTTGAGAAGCAGAAGCTGGAGGACGACAACGAGGCTCTGAGGAGGAAGGTCGACAGCCTGAGACGCGAAAACGAGCACCAGCAGCACGAAATCAACGAGGGCTCGGCGCGGATCAAGGAGCTCAGCGAAAACGCAGACAACCTCATGTCGTTGTGGGAGTCGTCGATCAAAGACATGGATCGCGAAAAGGAGGCCAAGGAGAGTCACGTGCGCGAGCTGGTGGGCCAGCTGGAGCAGAAGGAGCGGCGCGGGGAGGAGCTGGAACGCATGCTGGAGCAGATCCGGGCTCAGGCGGACGAAAAAACAGAGCTGTTGGCGTCGCTACAGGCACAGTCGCAGAAGCAGATCGACGGGCTCAAACGCGACATGGACTCGCAGATCCAAACGATCCGCCACGACGAAACCCAGCAACGTGGCAAGTTTGAGGAGCAACACAAACGGGCCATTGAGGAGTTGAACAGACGTCATGACGAGTCTCGAACCCACATGGAGGAGCGGTACAAGTCCGCTCAGCGCGAGTACGAGGGTGTCTCGGACCAGCTCAAGAGCCAGACGCAAAAGTGTGCTGCCTTTGAGCACGAAAATGCGACGCTCAAGGGCCAGATCCACGAGCTCTCCATCTCGTCCAATCAGGCGTCTTCTCTCACCACAGTGCTGCAGTCCCAGATTGACAAGCTGCAGCACCAGAACGAGAGCCAGTACGGCTCCATGGAGCAGATGAAGGCTGCTGTGGCTCAGGCCAACCACGAACGAGACGAAGCTTGCAAAAGGCTGCTGGTGGAAGAAACCAAACGGCGCAAACTGCACAACGAGATCCAGGAGTTGCGGGGCAACATCCGGGTGTTCTCACGGGTGCGGCCCATGCTTGAATCCGAGTCTCGGGGCGAAAACTCGACTGCTGTGCAAATGGAATTTCTGGACGACGAAAACATGGCGATTTCCACGCCCCAAGTCGACTCGATAACGGGCCAGATGGGCTCCAAGACCCAGACATTCAAGTTTGACCGGGTGTTCAAGCCGACAGCGTCGAACTCGGAGGTTTTTGTCGAGGTTTCGCAGCTGGTCCAGTCTGCTCTCGATGGGTTCAACGTGTGTATCTTTGCATACGGCCAGACGGGCTCTGGAAAGACCCACACCATGTCTGGAGACGGCGGAGTGATCCCTGAGACGCTGCAGCTGATTTTCCAGCAGACCCATCAGCTCAGAGACAAGGGCTGGGACTACGAGATCTCGGGCCAGTTCATTGAAATCTACAACGAAAACCTCAACGATCTGCTGGGGTCGGCGTCAGACATGGACTCCAAGAAGCTGGAGATTCGCCACGATATCAAGAGCGAAACCACGTCGATAGTGGGCATCGAGCCCGTGGTGCTGTCTGACATTGATTACGTGAACCGGCTGTTGCGCAAATCAGACAAGAACCGAATGGTGGCTGCCACCAAGGCCAATGAGCGGTCGTCGCGGTCGCATTCCGTGTTTATCGTGAGTCTCAAGGGCCAGAACCACGTCACTGGCGAGTCCTGTGATGGTCGGCTCAATCTCATTGACTTGGCGGGAAGTGAACGACTCAATCATAGTGGAGCGACAGGAGACCGTCTGAGGGAGACCCAGAACATCAACAAGTCGCTGGCGTGTCTTGGAGACGTGATCCATGCGCTTGGAACCGCCAAAGAGGGCTCCCACATCCCCTACAGAAACTCTAAGCTCACGTATCTGTTGCAGTACTCACTTGGCGGCAACTCCAAGACGCTCATGCTGGTCAACGTGTCGCCCATGCAGGCCCATGCTTCCGAGACCATCAACTCTCTGCGCTTTGCCACCAAGGTCAACAACACCCATATAGGTCGAGCCAAGCGGAACTAAACAAACTAGAATTCCTAACCTATTTAATAACACTTTAATGATGAGTATCTGTATTGTAGACGGTAGCTAGAACGTGTGGAAGAGGTGGCCTTGAAAATCTGATGCTGTGACGAGTGAAGTTGTGACAATAAGAAGATCCAGCTGTGCTCTATTGATGGAGAGTGTATATTGAAAAAGTGTTTGAAAGGTGTGCCATTTTTTTGAGAGAAAAAGTAGACAGAGCCATGAATGATGATATTACTAGTGGCTCTATGTACTCCTCTTACCACGTATTTACGGCTGTAGATGTTTGATTTGATTATCGCTTGATTTTAGCGTTTTATACCGTTGAAGAACAACATAAAAGCTAGAATAATCAGATATATTCATACACGAGCTTAACGGGGTATTACACAATCCTTTCTAACATGAATCTAGTGATAAAAGCCGTATAAAGCAATCAGAACCCTCAGGAAGTCTCTGTCGACATATTTCCGCTTTTTTTTTTTTTTTTTTTTTTTTTTTTTTTTTTTTTTTTTTTTTTTTTTTTTTTTTTT
>ULGY01000009.1:737002-799394 GCA_900519085.1 Yarrowia deformans | reverse complement strand
CGCCCACTAGATCATTTGTTTATTTGCTTTGTTTGATTGTTGATATTTATCCGGTCAAGAAGGAGGAACAGGAGGAAACGAGCACGATAAGTCATACGCTCTTCTGAACACCCGAATCCGAGTCCGATGTGCGGGTTTAGCATTGTTTATAGGCCTTATGTAGCGGAAATGTATTTCCATAGAACCAAAAAAACTCGTCTTCAGAATAAAGAAAAACTCATTACGTAGCTATAATGCATCTTTAGAATAAAAAAAAAGAAATTCGCAACAAAACGGCGTTAAACGGATCAATGAGCTCAAAATCGTACCCTCCATCTTTACCTGAAGTCAGAACATCATTCCCAAGCCGTTTTTATTACGTAAATGTTGAAATTCAACTTCCGTTGGAGATCAAAATTTGGCTCAACGCGTCTTCACCAACCCACCACGACAATGACGTTCAACAGTTACGACGAGGATGACGAGCTGGAGGAAGAGTAGCCTCACAATTGCGATCGTCGGACCGAAAAGGCTCAGGACGCTGAAGAGGATTACCCTGGCGTGGTTGCTGGCATCAGCCAAAAGTGATGCAGATGGTGGTTGAATACGAGTCCTTGAAACCGATCTTGAAGACCCACGTGACTCAGCGGGAGTGTGTGGACGCGGGCAACTGGTATGTTCAGGCGAAAATCAAATATTGGGCCAAGTGGACGGCTTTGAGGGACCCTCTAGTGGAAGAGCTGGTCGAGGGTCTTGACTGTTGAAATGCCTGGAAGAAACGGGCCACCGAAAGACCTCCATGATAAATGGAGACATGTTGAGAAGCAGTTGGAGCAGGCTGAAGGGGTTTACGAGACATGGAGGAATGCCATGGTCGACCGAGATCGATAAAACTCCAGCTGGGTTTGCAACAGATTCTCCAGCATCAGACTGCAGAGATGCAAATGTGGTTTTATCAGAATTGCAATCCGTACACAATGCATTTGGACAAGAGGCCTAGTTCTAGACCCTCAATGGAGATTGATCAAAATGCGATCCAGTTTGTTCCTGGCAAGGGAGGAGATCTTCCACTGGAGATTCCAACCACTCTGTGTGTTCAGTGTGATTTGGAGACTTGTGTATCTCTCAGACAAGCCAACACGTTCTGGTACAGTTGCTTTGAGTTGTCTGAAAAACGCGTTGAAACACAAGGTCAAAGAGCGAAATCCCTGGATGAAGCCTGAGGGCTATTTAAGCACGTGGGGGAACTGTGCTTTGGTAATTTTGTCACGTGCCAAGAGCTACGGTTGGGTGTGTATGGATACAGTCGATTCAGTGAGTCATGACTCTTTGGGTCACAAGAACGTGTTGCCTGTGGTTGCTAAGCCTGTTGGACTGGGCAACGGTCTGAACCCATCGTTTGCAGGACTCGAGAGCCATGAAATCGACTGCGCCTTCTCTCTATGTGAAAGGGTACATTTGGCAGGAGAAAACAAAGAATCAGCCACTTCGGATCTATGGAAGTCAGCTGCAACGTTGGAACCTGAGTCCAAATGGGAGATTGTGGCTAGTCAATTGGCAGGCAACGTGCTCCTTTTCACGAAAACCCTCTGCATCACTCTTCCAGGCACAAATTATCTTTTTCCAGAGGATATCAAGTCTGTTGTTACCAATGACTGGTACGTCAAGGTAGTTACGACCTATCACGTCTACCTCTTTTCACGAAACAAACCGTTGCACAATTGAAGCGCGTTCATTCACAGCATTGACAAATTCGAGCCAGGGGGTCAAATGTCAGATACCCACGTGGCTTACATCACTGTCAGAAGGGGACCCACAACGATAGCCCACATTACTCGTTTATGGATTTCGAAGGCATGAGACTGCACTCGTTTCAAGGCCCTAACCTAACCCATCCAGTGGCTATTTACCAAGGAGTCATGTTATGGCAGACCTAAGACGGCAGAAGTTTGATTCCGACCCTGTTTGACGCTGCGAGAAGAGATTTTCCAGCCTACAGACAGCACTGGATTATTAGTGTGTCGCAGGAAGAAGAAACGGTTCAAACAGATTAAAAAGCCTGGACGCACGCGTTTTCTGGCGGCCAAAACCACATATGGCGCTATACTGGTTGATTTGGAGTCTCGACAGGTTTCTGCACTGTATGGAGCCAGTCTGTGTCCTCACGATAAGTTACTACCTGGGTTTATCAGCAGCAGGTTTTGACTGGGGTCTGTGAATTGCAAGTCTCAGAGTCATTTGACCAAGTGGGCCTTTGAGAAACTGGTTGGAAAGGAGATGCCAGGCGAAGATAAAGGCGATGGGGATTATGAGTGTGAGAGTGAGGACAGTGAGGACTATGAGAGTGAGGAGAGAGATGAAGAGGATGAGTCAGAAGAAGAATCTGACGAAGAATCTGACGAAGAATTGGAAGAAGAATCGGGAGAAGAATCGGAAGAAGAATTTGACGAAGAGTAGTCGTTTGATTCATGTACATAGACACACTAATGACAGACACTAACGACATGCACATCTGACCCTTTTTGAGCTGTAACACTCTAGAATGGAGTTTGAAGCTCACGTGAAGATCCCAACAATTGCCCCCATTTTCGATAAGTACAGTACAGTTCAGTTTCAACCCCCGTTTACAGTAACTGCCTTCGATTCCGAAAAGTTATTCTTCAAAGTAAGAAATGGGTTGCATGCAAGAAAGATAAATGTTATAAATGTTAAAGTACGGTACTTATGCCGGTACTTATACAATGTTTGAAGCTATGGCAAACCAATACATACTTCTATTCAGTACATTCAATACATCTGACGTCTACAGCTCGTCGTGAAGATCAGCCTCGGGCTCATCAATGTCCACCTCAACCTCTCCAGGTCCAGTCGTGTCCTCCTCCTTGCGCTTCTCCTCCACGTCCTCGGCCTCCTTTCGAAGCGTTCGGATCTCGTCGTCGTACTTGGTCCACTCGGGAACCTGTCGTCGCGCTCGATCGAGCTTGGGTTCCTTGGTCAACGGGTTGTTGCACATGTCGATGGTCTTGGCGGTCTTGAGAGACGCGTCCGAACACCAAGTTTCGCACCACAACCAGTCCTGGGGCAAGGAGAAAATGGGAACCTGGCGCTGCAGGTTGTTGGGCAGATCCTGGTCCAGGTTGGACAGGGAGGCAGGGTCCGCAGAGAGCTGGTGGTAGTGCACTCGCAGTCGGTCGCCAATCTGCTTGGCTCGGAACACCTTGAGATCCACCACAAACAGCGCAGAAATGTGGTACACCAGATCGTCGCCCAGGAAGGTGTCCCAGTAGCCCTGTTTCCAGAACCGGAAGCCGTCCATCTCCTTTCGAGAGTCGCACATGGGGGTGAACCCGTAGGGAGCTCCGTTGAGGTCCATCTCAACCAGCTCGTACAGATCGGTTCGCACAATCTGGTCAGAGTCAATAAAGATGACCCTGTCGAGATCCTGGGGGAAAAGCACGTCCAGAAACAGAATCTTGTATCCCCAGATCTGGCGCTGCTTTTCGGTCTGGCCTCGAAGCCAGTGAGGCCACTGGTACGTGACGAGCTCGTACTCGAAGCCGTAGTGGGCCGCCAGATGAGGCAAGAAGGCCTTGAACGAGGCGGAGAGGAAGTTCTCAATGAGCCAGAACTTGACGGTGTGCTCGGTATGGGCCATGACAGAGGCCGTCATGATGCTCAGGAATCGCTCGTACAAGTGGCCCGAAGCAACGGTGAAAATGTTAATATCGGCCTGCTTCTTGGTGGAGACACCGGTGCTCTTCTTGAGCTTGCTCCACAGCTTGGCCTTGTCCTGAGAAGAGCCCACAACCACATTCTCCTTGCCCTTCTTTCGCTCCATGGAAAGAGAAATATGAGGACCGAGAACGTCGGTGACAGGAATAATAACCTCATGCTCAGTCTCGTAAACGTCGGAAGCAGAAGGACCCAGATTGAGTTCCCAGAGACCAGGGCCGGCCTGAAGCTGGAAGTATCCCAGGTTGGACATAACCAGAGTATCGGAAGACTCTCCGGTCAGAGTGCTCTTGAGAAGCAAGTCTGTGCCGGGCGCATAGCTGTTCTTGGTGATGTCGATGATGGATCCCTCGATGAGAATGTTCTGTAGCGAGTAGGAGGCGTCGACAAAGTCCTCGGAGTCCTCCTCCAGCAGAATGTTGTCCAGATCATGTGTGTTATCCGCAGGCATGGCGATCCACGAAGAAGGAGCATCAAGGCCAAAGGTGAGCAGGTTCTGGGCAGGAAGACCCTCAAAGTTGAGGTTGGGAACCTTGTAAGCTCCCTCGGCGTCGAATTCAGGCACGACAGTGTTATGAGATCGGTAGAATCGCTTGAGAGGGAGAGTGGGCTCCTGTTGACGAGCATCTGGAGCCTTGGGGGAAGGAAAGACTCGCACGGAAACGCCAGCAACCTGCGAAATCGCCTCGATCTGAGACACCAGTCGCTGTCCTCCGTCAGAGAGAACGTCTACCGCAGCCACAATCTTGACCAGAGAGGAGGACTCATCAGCGCCAAGAACAAACGAAGACACGTCCTTGTTCCATCGAATGTGGTGGAAAGCTCGAACGTCGTAAAGAGTGGACTCCTGGTCAGTGACAGCACCGTAGAAGATCTTGGCAAGGGGGACATGGATCTTTGCCAAATCGAGGTTCTCCTCCACAGACTTTGTAAACAGCTTGAGATCGGACAAAGCGACAGAGGTGAGCTCGAGACGTCGAACGGCTTCTCGCTCGTAAAGAGCAACAACTTCTGATTTGTCCAGAAGCATAGCCTTAGAAGAAATGTCGTTCACAAGACCGTCAATGATGAGAAGAGTGGACGACTCGGTGGTCTTGAACTGTTTCAGGTACTTGACCTCCTCGGAGGCAGTCACGGTCTTGTCAAAGGGCACCTTTTTGGCAGAAAAGGACGCGTTCTCGCCCTCGAGGTAAGCCAGGGCGTCCTTGCCTAGAGCCACCTGTTCCTCAGCATCCTCCAGCTCGGCCAGTTTCTGAACAACTCCGTTGATGATCTGACCCTTGGCACTGTCGGTCTGTCCAATGTGAACAAACTGAGTTCGGAACGCAAACTGCTCCTTCTCCTGCTGCTGAGCCTCAATGAGAGTCAGAAGCTGAGCCACAAACTGGGTGGAAGCAAAGTTTCCGGCCAAAATCGAGTTGGAGTAAACAGACGGCTTCTTTCCAGCAATGGTGATGGTGGAGATGTCCTTCAGATTCAGGTTGCCCTCGAGATACTGCAGGTTGGTGAAAGAAGCAGGCGACAGAATCAGGTTTCGACGGGAAGGGTTGCCCTCGACCAGCAGATCCTTGATCTGATGCGTAGCAAAGTACTTGTCGACGGGGTTGCCGGAGTTTTCATCGTCCTCGTCCTCGTCATCTTCCTCAAGTGGATCTTCCTTGGACACCTTGAGAATCTGCTCCTGGACGAGTTTGAGCATCTCGGGGAGATCCTGCTGGAATCGGGCTCCAACCAGAGTCTGCCATTTCTCAGAAAAGGGCATGACAATACCGTTCATGACAAACGCAGGCTCCTGGGTCTGGGCCTCATTCAGACCCAGCTTCTTCATCCAGTCTCGAGAAGCAGTCACGTACGACTCGTAGGACTCCTCCTTGAGAGCCTTGTCGACGCTATCTCGGGTGATCTTGGCAGGAATCTGGGTGAAAATCTCATCAATAGGAGTACCAGCTCCCAGAGCAAACAGGAATCGAAGAGAGGCAGTAGCGTCGACGTTTCGGGCAAGATAATGAAGATACTGAGACAGCTTCTTGCCCTTGACGGTGGTTCCGTAGGGAACAATACCGAATTGAATAGGCATGGATCGCTGCAGCATGGTGAAGAGCACGGTGAGCTTGCCTCGGTTGATGGGGTTCATATTGAGCAGCTCGCCGGTCTCCTCGTCGACCTGGACGTCGCTAAAGTCGTCCATGTTGAAGGGCATGACAACCGTCTGGGCGTTGTGGGCCAGGTTGATGTGGTTCTGCAGCAGAAACGCCACGGACTTGGGCCACTCTTGGTACTGGATGTCTGTGGACAGGTCGTTGAGCCAGAGGAGGGCGTCTGCGTCTCGGTAGTCGATTCGCTGGGGCTGCGACTCGAGCGCGTGCTGCAGAGGGTAGTCGTTGAGAATGGTGGCTAGCTTCTCGGGCGAAATGGCGCCATCGAGAGCCTTGGACAGCTCCTCGAGCCGAGAATGCTCCAGAGCCACGAGGTCAAACAGCGACTGCAGGTTGCTGGCGGAGGTGGAGAGCAGAGCTCCGTTAACAAACAGCTGATTGGTGCCAGGCATGAAATCGCCGTTGGCAGTGTTGTCCTGTAGAGCCTTCTGGAAGCCCTTGACGGGCTTGGTATCGTTGAGAGAGGAGGACAGGAGCGGAAAATCGAAGGAAACCTCCTTGAGGGCCTTGAGGGCAGCCTGGGGGTCGTTTCGGTGGTTCAGGACATACTGCGCGGCGTTGAGACCCATGTTTTGCAGCTCCTTTTTGGTGTAGACAGGGTTCTTGTTATCGGAAAGCTTTTCAGAGCTAGCGTCGTCGTCAAGAACGAGGTAGTCCGTCTTCTTGAGCGAAAGCTCGGCTCCGTAACCGGTCATGGTCACTCGCTGGGATCGGTCACTTCGTCGGTATCGCAGAATGTACACCATCTTGCCGTCCTGGGCCTCCTGGTACAGAATCTTGTGGAACAGCGGGAACTCGGGAGACCGCAGATCGGCGTACAGAACGGTGATGGGGATGTTTTTGAGATGCTTGTTGGCCTGCACGGACCGGGCCACGTGGTCAAAGAAGTACACGCTGGGGTTTTTGGGCATCTTGGTGGTCTTGAGGGTGAACAAGTCGTTGGAGTCGCAGTACTTTTTGCCATTGTAGGTGAAGAAGATGTCGCACTCGGACTCCTGGCTGTCGCCGAGCTGGTAAAAGGTCTCGATGAGCGGTGATTCTCGTCGGAAGGCCAGGGCGGCGTCTGTCAGGGACTTTTGAAAGTCGGAAATGTCGTTTTGGGACGCGGCAAAGGCGGACAGGTTGTCGTACCATTCTTTGTCGGAGTAGTTGGCGCCGTCTTCGATCTGCTCGGCAATGTGGTTGATGAAGTCAAAGTAGGTGGTTTCGGTGGAGAGGGTTTCGCTGGGTTAGTCGGGAGCGAAGGCCGAAGGTCTGAGCGGACCCGATAGTTCTCACGGTAGCGAGGGGCCAAAGGTCCGAGCGGACCCGATAACTTGATCATCTCAATCGACCAATAACTTGATCATGTCAATCAAGCGTCACACGAGTATTGAAATGCAAGTAATGATAGCTTTGCCACGAAAGACACGTGTCAGACCCGATATCACGAGAATCTGTAACTCGAGTATCAAGCTAGTTCACGAGACATTCGTGACAACATCAGCAAAGACAGATCATGACACATGCCCACCACTCTGGGCATGTCACTTGATCTGATCCTGAAGACGTAGCAGCAATGTCAGAACTGAACCAGTCGGTCATGTGACACATTCGACTGGATAAAATCAATGGTGGCACTCATTGCAACACTGTAACACGCAACACACTTGATGTCACTCCATCTGTCACCCCATGTCTGTCATACTCACACCAACTCCAGCAAAAAGTCGCTCTGCCATTGAGCCTTGAGCTCGACTGTGACGTTGGCAGCCACGCCGGACGCAAACAGCGCCGCGGCAGCGTACTTGAACAGTCTCATGGTTTGGATATGAGGAGCAGTAGAAGTCTCTGAGATCTTGAGAGACGTGGTCGAGGCTGGTATATGCATCTCCAAACGTTAATTTCGCTTATGCATGTGTTGTCCTTGGAGAGTGGGGGGAGACGAGAAAGGGGGTTTGTGGGTAATAAAGGGGGGATATTTTGGTATTGTTAGAATGCTGGAAATCTGCTGATTACGAATCTGCCTTTAAAGCGCTGCTATCTCCCCTACAGCTATCTACAAATACACCCCCTTCCCTAGATAAACTTCAACAACATGTACCAACTAACAGGGGTCCTGCGGGGCAACAATAGACAGCCAGGGAAAGTATGCAGGTTTGTTTCAATGAGGAGAAACGAGGGAGATTGTTCAGTCTTGATTTGCATGGTTGAACGCTACAGTAACAATATGTGCTTTTGTAGAACGTTTATTGAAGGGACAAGTTGAGTTAGTTCATAACAGGTATTCCGTTAAAGAGGTCCATTCGAAACCCAGCTATTAGCTAGCCACAGCAGAAAGACGTATTTATTAAAAAGACGGTGAGCAGCATCTGAAGTAACTCGACAAAGGTCGCCTTCAAGCTAAAGAAGTCCCATAGTACTTCTTATCCAGGGATGTGTTCAGATCTGTACATGACCAGGTACAGGTACAGGTACTGGTACATACTCCAGTCGTACACCCTCTCATTAACATAATTTCATTAGCCGTGATTATAAAAAATACACACGATGATACACTGAGAACAGCCCATCCCGTGAACTGCTGGTCCATCCCGTGAACTGCTGGTCCACACCGTGAACGGTCCCTAGTGAACTGTCCCTACCGTGAACTGTACCGCGAACTACTGTTTCCTTCTTTCCAAAACAAGCGTCATACCCTACTGTGCCCCCCCATGCTACGCCTGCTGGGCTACGCCTGCTGGGCTACGCCTGCTGGGCTACGCCTGCTGGGCTACGCCTGCTGGGCTACGCCTGCTGAGGCGGCTCCAACTTGCGCAGAAACCCAGCCACGCGGTTGATATCCACCTCGCCAGAATCGCTCTCGACAGCCTGCACAAGCCCCTCCAGCAGCTCGTCCACCTTGTCCTCGGCCACTCCGGTAGACAGGGCAATGACGCGCCGGAACTTGTGCTCGAGATCGGTGGAGCGGCCCCGCAGCTCGCCCGACGTCCGCTCCAGCTCCGACTGGTTCTTGCGGTACGCCCGCACTCGCGCCTGTAGAACCTGCTGGGAGGGCACGTCGATCGAGTTCATCTCCTGGACCGACCACTCCTTGTCTCGAGGCGCCTGGAACAGCGCCCGCGTTCGGAACGGCTGGTCGGCGTCAAAGTTGCCCTCAAACGACACGTTGGCCCCGCTTGAGTGCGCCTGGAACTTGGCGTCTTCGTCGTGCAGTGCCCGCTCGAGGTTCGTGGCCCGCTTGAGCATCGTGTCTCGCTTGGACGAGAGGTTTTTGAGATGCTCGAGCCGCTGCCGGGCCTCGGACAGCGCGTTGGTGGCGCCCCGGAGCTCGGCATGGGCCTGCTCTGCCGCTCGAGTGCGACCCGCCATCTCAGACGAAAAGTCCGTGTCAAGTCCCTCGATCGACGAGATGATGGTCTGCAGAATGTCCTTGGACCGGGTCTCGGCGTTGGCGGAAAAGCCGACCCGCTCGCCGGACCGCGACAGCATGGGCTTGACCTCGGCGAGGTTGATGGTGACGCCGAAGTCCACGGGCCGAAGCCCCGCTCGGTTGGGGATCATGGGATCGGCGCCAACCTCAATCAGCTGCGTCACAATCGCCCGGTTGCCCACCCGGGCCGCAATGTTCAGCGCCGTGTCGCCGTACTTGTCCTGAGCGTTGACAATCTCCTGCATGAACCGAGCCAGGGAGAACCGGATTCGCTTAGGAGACGTCCCCCGCCGCACAATCCACTCCAGCAGACACTCGAGATAGTACTTGGCGGCAGCTGCGCGGCCTCTGATTCCGGCAGTCAGAGCAATGTGATGCAGAAGCGTCCGGTTCTGCTTGTCCAGAAGAGGAATGGCCGGGTAGATGATATCCAGCATCTGGGGGAAGGTGCCGGAGTCAAAGTTGTTGGTCACGAGGATGGCTCGGACCAGCGACGTTTCGCCGGCGTAGTTGGCTCGACGTCGGTCCGCGCCATGCATGACCAGAGCACGCACCACGTCCACCCGAGCCAAGGCAGCGGCCCAATGCAGAGCCGCATGGCCCATATCGTCAATGGGGACATCGACGTTTGTGGCCGGCGAAAAGTTGGTGGCGCCGTTGCCCATGAACAGCTGCGTCATGATGTCACGTGACGCGTCGTTGTGCGCATCCGGGGGGAGCGGGTCCATGGGCAGGTTGGTCGGCGAGAAGAGATCTGCGGTCGGCAGGTTCTCGTCAAACTCGAGCACGTGACCGGGGTGCTGCTGCTGTTGCTGCTGGATCACGTGTCCCGGGGTGCCTTGGTGGCCGCCCTGATGGTTCTGGGGACCTGGGCCTTGGGGTCCTCCAGGATGTCCTTGAGGTCCCCCATGTCCTTGAGGACCCCCTCCGGCATGCCCTCCGTGACCATTTGTCTCCGACTTGAACCGTTTAGCTGGAGGAGACGCCGAGTCCGTGCCGCCGGGAGTGCCGAGCTGGGGAGTGCCCATGGCGGAGCCCATGTTGGGAGAGCCGCCTCCGCCCATGGAGGTGTTGCCCAGCATGGACAGGGCCCGCTCGGCAGACACAGACAAGGGGGTGTGCGTCTGCGGCAGTTGCAGCGGCTGCGCCAGCGGCATTTCCATCCGGCTCTGCTGCTTGGTGGCGACGATGCGTTTGCGTCGCGCAGCCATGGCCTGCTCCTTGGTCGGCGTGTAGTCTCCGACCTGGCCCGGATCGAACGCCAGCAGCGGTTGCAGCACGTCGTAGACGGAGTACTGCCGGCACAGATCGACGCCGCGCTCGTAGGGGATCCACGTGCCCTGGTACTTGCCGTAGCCGCCCTGGACCTTTTCGTGAGCGCCCGTCAAAATCTCTTTTTCCAGAATCTTGGTTCGTTTGGACTTTTCCACTCCTGCCACCTTGAGGATCTGCGTGGCGTTGAGCGACGAGTCTGTGCGTCGCCGCATGACCGCCACGTCGTTGGCCATCATCTCGAATACCTGGATTCCCGAGTACACCGCGGTGTACAGTTCTGGCGACATGCCAGGTGTTGCGGCTTCATGTTTCACGTCGGGCATGGTGCAGTGATGTGAAGTGGTGTGAAGCGATGCGATGCGAATGCGAATGTGTCAAGTAGCTGTTTGCGTCACTTTGGTGTAGCTATTGTGGTACTGTTCGTGTCACGAATGCTGTCTGTCGATATGATTTTTTTGGCGTCACAATCGTGTCGATGCTGGAGAAGTGATGTTAAGTCCGTGTGTGCGGGTGTGTGTGTGTGTGTGTGTCTGTGTCACGAGAGCCGTGTAATCGATTTGGTTTGTCTCTGGTTTCGCTGGGTTTCCAGTTTTCGTACCGTCACAAACACTTCCTCAAACTGATGTCGAGTGTCGTCGTGCAAAGTCACGATTGCAAGTTAAACTCAGGCGCGTACTCGTAGGAGGGTAACGCGTGATTGGGAGGCAGGTGCAAAAGAAGAGGCGAAATGGCAAGACGGGACAGGCGTGTAAGCTAGAGACCTGAAAGCGGAATAGGACATGTATATATACTTTGGTTTTCGTTCTTTGTCACCAGCAGAAATCGCCACACTAATATCCTTACACCAACTGGTATTCCCTCTTCACACTTGCTCACTCTATTTTGGCGGCTTATTCGTGCATGGGAAGTATAAGTAGCAAGAGTTGCCAAGGGTAGCTAGGGGAAGCTGGGGAAGTGCTAGCGAGTGGGTTGAAATTGCAAACAAATATGCTGAGCGTGTAGAATCTGACATAGCTTTCCACTTGTCGCTAGCAGCTTTATTGGGTAGGTTAGACGGACGATTCTTCCTTGCCAATTAGTGATAGCGTAAACAGGGTAGTAGATGGCTTTAACTTGGCCAATAGATTTGACAGAAAGACGAAAACTAGTTTTTTTGAAAGAGCGCAATTTATTAGCATTTATCACCTGACCCCCACATTTTTTCCATTTTATTCCAAATTTACACCGATTTTTTTCAATCCCCCCACCACCAATAACCCCGCAAACGGAAATCCCCTAACCCATTATTGGTTTTGGCGTCACAACTCTAATGTCAGGTGTGCGGTTGAGATCGACAGAGCCGTATAGAGACGTAGGGGAGGGATATATAGACGAGGGGATGCGGTTATTCGCGTAATGTGGGTCACGTGACCAGCTGGAATTTTACCCCATCTTGATGTCTTATCTGGATCGTCATTTTATAGGGTTTTATTAAGGGTTAAGTCTAGACTATGGGTATGAAGGTGGAGTGTATAGCGGTATTAGGTGTTTTTGTAAGGCAAGTGTAGGTCAAGTATGGAGAAGCGGTTCTGTTGAGTCTAAAATATCTTTTTATGGCTTGGAATTTTGAAAACCGGTTTTATTGAGGGTTTGGGGGGCTCGAAACAGTGCGGTATTTTACTTAGCTTTGTTAAAGGTAATGGGTAGGTTTTGAAGTGGGTACTTGAGGAGGAGGTACCGGTGTCAGATGAGAAGTCCAAGTCACGTGATCAAAAATCTCCCCAACCATTCAGACATTCATCTTAATACTCTACTGCAGTCTACGAAGCCATTACATCATTTCATGACTCCTTCGGAATGAGTGGTTAAGGTCGTGATGTTTTGAGATACGATACTCTAGGGGGTTTGGACAACTTGTGCAGTTTTGCGTCGATTTGCACGAAACAAACTTCATTGTATTTGCGGAGACTGGCCTATTACAGCGATATAAAAATATTTACGCTAGTGAAGGAAAAACACCATTTAAACCGATCACTATTCCTCCTCTATACTCGCCACCCATAGCCAAACTCAATTGCTATCTATGCATATTGACCACCATCACCACACCAGTTGTAACCACAATAACACAGTTCTCCTTACCACGCTACAATGACCACGCCAGCGTCACTGAAACCAATCACGCCGTATCTGGCCAAGGCCAAGGAGACGCAGACGGCAGACCCCATCATCTCGTACCATTGCAAGCTGTACGCTGCTCAGCAGATTGTGGACCAGGGGCTGCATCAGAAGGACACAGAAGCCGCCGTTTTCACGGGCAATCTGCTCGACGAGATTGAGAAGCTCAAGGAGGAGGATCCCGTGCTGGTGTCGGAAAAGGGCCAGGCTGTTATCGGAGACGATACCGTGGCGAGCTCGTACGTCGAGGCGTTTGCTCTGAAGATCTTTGCACGGGCAGATAAACAGGTGCGCGAAAAGACGAGCAACAAGGCGACTGCACAGATGTTCTTTGCCGCCGCGACGTTCTTCGAGGTGGTCAAACTGTTTGGAGATCTGGACAAGGACGTGGTGGACAAGATCAAGTACTCCAAGTTCCACGCTGCTCGGATTCTCAGAACCCTCAAGGCTGGAGAAGACCCCAACGAGTTCACTGTCGAAGACGAGGACGACGCGATTGACGAGGCGATTGGAGATGACGAAACTGCTGCTGCCAAACAATTAACGACAGAGGAAGAGGAGGCAGAGCTGCCGGAAGAAGAACAGATAAAGAGAATGATGGCCGAGATGAAAAAGGAGGCTGGCTTCGATGACGGGACCGACTCCGTGGATCCTCTCGATGGCGGCAGCAAGGACATCTCTAGTCACGCCTCGAAAGCCCTATCCTCCTTTCATCATGATGATGACCCCTTCTCTAACATTCCTCCTGCTCCCCCCACGTTTCTGCCTGAAGACAACACCCCTCCTGCTCCTCCCTCCAACACTCCAGGAGACGTGGCACCGCCGAAACCGACCCTTCCAAGCCCGCAACGCAAGGTATCGTCGCCTGCAAAAATCGTGGCCAAACCCGTGGACCCCAGAACCGTGCTGGACGAAGATGCTCTGATCAAACAGGCCCAGAAACACGCCAAGTTTGCCATTTCGGCGCTTAACTACGAGGACAAGGAAACGGCCCTGAAAGAACTTCAAGCCGCCATGGATCTGCTTTCTACGTGATAAGACATGACAGTGCGCATAAATTATCGACACGGACTTAACCAACCTTAAGCTGTATAAGGCCGTGGTTCACGTCAATTTATCTGTCGCGATTTCGCCGAGTCTTTCGCCTGAGAAACCGCTATTTCCGTTTTTCCTTTTGGGAAGCGGCAAGCGGGATGCCCTGGCCAATAAAGTTTTCTGCAATCATGTAGGGCAAGTAACCTTAATCTGATACACACTATATATTACTAATCAAGTTACCCTCTCGCCGGGATTAAGCGCTATCTCCTACACCCTGCATGAGATGGATGGGGTGCGTGGCGGATAATATGCACTGATTGGGGCAGAGGGTGGGGTATCTGTGAGTCACGTGGCGATTGTGTAAGCAGTAGGAAGGGTATTGAGTCACGTGACTGGGCTCGACGAGACAAAGTGGGTCAAACAGTCCATAGACTTGATTCTCACTGATTGTGATTATTTTGAGCCGAGAGTTTATTGGTGGGGGGAGAAGAATTATGGGGGCGATCACTGGTTTGATGCCTAGGTTTTCGGCAATGTAAAGACGGAAATCTACTCTCTGAGCCCATCCAAACACAAAGCACTTTTCAGAATTTCTCTAGCAAGACTCAATGGCTCGGTAAATCCACCCCCCGTCTTCCCCTTCTTCCCCACTCTCAAACACTATTACCAACTTTAGCCAACTTTAGTTTATAAGCGAAACAGATCTACATGACACATCACTCTGTGTACACTTGAAAGACGTCGACGGTTCTTCTTACACAAACACACAAACACACAATGTCTCTCCCTCTCACTGACAAATCGTTCAAACGGCTCGGCAACTCTGGACTCAAGGTCTCGTCCATCATTGTCGGATGTATGTCTTTTGGATCCTCCAATTGGGCTCCTTGGGTCATTGGAGACGAAGATCGGGCATTGGAACTGCTCAAGGCGGCCTATGATCGAGGAATGCGCACCTTTGACACCGCCTCGACCTACTCTAACGGTCTTTCTGAGGTGTTGCTTGGCAAGTTTCTTAGAAAGTACAGCATTCCTCGAGAAAAGGTGGTGATCATGACCAAGGTCTTTTTCCCTGTGGCCGAAGAGGGGCTTCATGGAGAGACCATTTTGGGCGGTCGATCGGAGGAGGAAATGCTCGAGTTCACCAACAGAATCGGCCTGTCCCGAAAGAACATCATTGCCTCTGTAGACGACTGCTGTGAACGTCTGGGAACCTACATTGATCTTCTGCAGATCCATCGGCTCGACGATGAGTGTCCCTACGAGGAGATTATGAAGGCTCTACACGATTGTGTCGAGGCTGGCAAGGCTCGATACCTCGGAGCCTCTTCCATGCGAGCTGTGGAGTTTGTAGAGCTCCAAAACGTGGCTGAAAAGCACAGCTGGACCAAGTTCATCTCTATGCAGTCGCTCTACAACCTCATCAATCGAGAGGACGAGCGAGAACTCAACTGGTACTGCAACAAGACCGGAGTTGGTCTCATTCCCTGGTCCCCCTTGGCTCGAGGCATTCTGGCCCGTCCTAGATCTGCCGAAGATACTGCTCGATCGGGCTCTGATCTGCGAATGATGCTGTTCGACAAGGACCACGACTCGACGGCCGAGATTATTGATCGAGTCGAGAAGATGGCCCAGAAGAAGGGCGTTGCTATGGCTACCATTGCCACTGCTTGGGTCATGCACAAGGGCGCCATTCCCATTGTGGGTTTTTCGTCCGAGAAGCGAATGGACGAGGCTCTGGCTGCTCTGGACGTGGAGTTTGACGCCATGGACCTAAAGTACCTTGAGGATGCCTATGAGCCGGTCAAGTATAAAATGTAGTGGAGAGTGATATTGGAATATGATACTGGATTTATGATGCTGGATTCATGATTAGCTGGAGTGTGGGTCCATTGTAATTGAGTAGATTAGCTGTCTGTATCCAGTAAGAGTTCTTTGTATGAAGTAGCTACGCACTAGATGTCTACTCTCAATTGCGTTGCTCTTAAGGTATTGACAAAACCTGTATTAGTGGATAGAATAGAAAGCAGTCCAGCTAGGGAGGCTGCTGTTGGGATTATCCATGCTGGAATCAAAGTATTCCATAGGTATGAATTAACAGACCACTCTCATGGGTGGTAGTGCCAGTATACAGTTGGGTCAGCCAAATGTGAAGACTTGTAATCAGTCTCTTCTCCGCAACTGCCATGGTGCATACGGCTTCATCTGTTTGATATCAACTCTGGAGTTTCAGGAGACTCTTGTGATATCGTCTTCAGAGTTTTACAACGATTTGCAGCTGCCGCACTCTGATTTCGTTCCCGCAACTAGTCGTCAACTAATACCCCTCTTATTACTAAGTGGTTACTTGACCCGTCTCTCTTCAGGGGATACTCTTGATCTGAAACCCGCCGTAGTTTTGTGTGACATGACCTGGTTTGTGTAACCAGGACCGTTCACCTTTGCTGAAGACACCACTTTCCTCCCCCTAGACACCCCACTAACGCCGAATTGGAGACAGAACATGATTGCGTCCGCGACGGTGTTTTGTGAGGGTGTCCTAGGGTGGGAAAGTGGTGGAGGAGGAAGGGTTTTAGGTGGAGGCAAAAGGGAATATTAAAGTATGGTTGGTAGAGTAGGTAAGGGTGGAAAAAATGGTTGAGGTGGACTATACAAGCTGCTGCACCGGTGGCACTCTGTAAGTAGTAACCTCTAGCTAGTTCTTGATCTGTACATTCTTCTGAAGACTTGTCTTCGATCCTGTACAGGATGTACCAAATTTCAAAGATGTATACATTTTATTCTGTTCTGAAACACTGCCAAGTCGATCTAGCTAGTTGGTATAACGTGATTGCAGACTCAGGTACTGTAGTTCACATGTTAGAAAAGTTCAGATCAGTTCTCGACTCCCTCTTTGATCCTCTACAAATATTACTTGAGCTAGTTGAGAGCTTTGTGAAGAGGGTATCATACACCATTCAAGGTTTGTTTCCACACCAACTGAAATTTAGGCTTATACCATGTTACCATATGAGTGTCTACTAATGCCCTCAGAGATGCTGAATCTTTCCCAATTTTTTTCACACCGTTCCTGAGTCCCCCCCCCCTAACGCTCATTCCCACCCCAAAACCCCTAAGAGCAAAACTGCGCTGTCTGCGGTGTCTGCACCTTTTCCCAAAATATTCCAGATAAGCTCTGGATGCAGGTCGGCTAAATATTCGATCTACAATTTCTTTCACCACAATGACGATAGCAGGACTCAGCCAGCACCTGAAACCGTTCTTTTTCAAGGTCAAACACGGAAACACGTCGCTTGCCAAAGACAAGGGCAAAGTGTTCATCGATGGCGACTGTTTTGCGATCCGCCTGACCGCGACAGGCCACTACACCCTTCGAAGCGACTGGGGAGGCATCTGCGAACGTGTGGACGAGTTCATGAGTTACTGGCGAGACTGGGACATTGGGGCCATCATGTTTGACGGCCAGGGCCCTGAAATCGACCGTGTGGCTTCGCAACAGGAGGTCGACAGTCAGATGCGAATCATGTCTCGAAACACGTTTTTGGGCGGCCGTCCAAACTCCGCCTCGGCCATTGTCTACGACTACTTACGCGACAAGTATCCGAAATTGAACGTGATTGCGACCGCCTCGGGCGAAAAGGACGAGATTCTCGCCAGCACAGTTTATCATTACGCACGACACAACCGAAACGAGCGGGTCTTTCTTCTGGCCAAAGACAACAAGTATGCCGGGTACCATTGGCCCGAAAACGTCCATTTGGCCAAGATTTTGTCGCTCAAACACGACTGGGAGGTGACCATTCTATACCCGCCCCGGTTGCTCAAACGCGGCCACAAATTGCATTGTTTTGAGCTCGCGTTTCTGTGCATGGAACAGTACTCTGGAAGCGCGCGTTTCAAGGACGTGAAAAAGTGGCTACGACGAAACGACAAGTACCACAAGTGGCGAGAGTACCAGCAAAACATCCTTGAGACCAAACACAAACTCATCAAGACGTACAAGCATATCAAGGAGGACACGGACTCGTTTGAAGTCCAGCGGGCTCTCAACACCATGAGAAACACAAACACGCTGTACAAACAAATGCCGCTGTTGAACGAGCCGTTTTGGGCCGAAAGCGCGTTTTTGGCAGGCAGATTATGGCGCTCAATCGCCTACGAACTCATGATGAACAGAGTCTCGTACATTGCGGAGGATTATCGGCATTTCATGGAGGGAAGAAGAGAGGGGTCTACGATTGCAATCACCAAGATTCCCGTTTGCGACCAGTACCGTGAAAAGGAACCCGACATTTATCCGCTCTTCAAGAACATGATGAATCGGTTTCAGAGAATGAGCATGAAGGGTCTCAAGCGTCAGATAATGTCTGAGATCTTTGACAACACTCCGTCCAAGAA
The DNA here is from genome assembly GCA_900519085.1 of Yarrowia deformans. Taxonomy (NCBI): domain Eukaryota; kingdom Fungi; phylum Ascomycota; class Dipodascomycetes; order Dipodascales; genus Yarrowia; species Yarrowia deformans. Next base: position 781,247 of record ULGY01000009.1, on the reverse strand, counting down.
TGAAGACACGCGGTTAGACTACGAAGAGGAGCCGTACAGAAGGCTGGTGGAGGTGTTCATGGCGCAGATCTGGAGCAACCAAAGACCCGCCAAAAAGGACCAGGACAAGCTGGTGTATCGCAAAATCGAGTGGGAGGATCACACCATGTACATGAACCCCACCTGTATGCGCATCTACAACAAGCTGTATGCGTGTGTCTACTCTCTGATCATGTTGCAGTCTGTCATCAAGCTGCCCTACCATTTTACCATGGCCGATCTCGACAGTATTCTGTGGATCAAGCTGTGGAAAAAGTATGTGGGAGAGCCCAGCATGACGCGTGAAGAGCTGGCTTCGATTGCTGATCCTGATCGTTTGACAGACCAGTATTACACCTACAATACTGAAAACGTGCTACGCAAGGAGCTCCATGAAGCTCGACAAAAGTGTCTGCAGCTGTTGAGAGAAGGAGACACTGTTGGAGCCAAAGAAGCCGAAAGGCTGGTTGTTGAGGCTCAAGACAAGATTGTGGAGGCTGAGCTGGACAGGCAGGAGCAGATGCAAAAGGCGCCTGTGACTGCTCGGCTGCTGATGACTGAGTACAAGAAACTGATGACGGATCTGGAGACTGCCCGCAACGACGAATCGATTCCCAGATTCAATATCAGGCTTATGGAGGATCGTCTGGATCGGGTTTGCGACAGGCTGCGGTACCAGCACAAGGATCTGGTGCAGTTTGTCGACGAGACGTTTTCGTGGAAGAAGGGCAAGAAGAAGCTGGCGATAGAGGAGGACAGAAGGCAGCGAGAAAAGAAGCGCTTGGAGGATGAGGAGCAGAAACGCGTTGAGGCTGAGCTAAAACAGCAGGAGAAGGAGCGCAGAGCTCTGGAGAGGGCTGAGAGGGAGGCAGAAGGAGATGGCGAAGATGATGAGCAGTCTGAGAGCGATACAGAACGGCAACAGTTTGATTTTGGAGACGATGAAGAAGATGACGGAGGAGAGTACAAGCTGTTTTTGTCTGGAAGTGAGAATGAGGAGGATGGTGAGGAGGATGGTACGTTTATGACCGAGTTTGGAGGATACACTGAGGCGAATGATCCTGATGAGGTGGTTGATCCTGATGAGGGAGACAGTTAGACGTTTATAGATGGTTAGGAAATGATAGATTTTATGGATAACAACGTGGGGCTGTAGAGCACGTCTATTTTAACCAGTTCGGCCCACATCAAAGGGTTCTCGAATACATCTTCATGATTTGGTAATCTGTATCTACCTTGATGATCTGATTCTGAAATTTGAGTCTCTGGAACTCCAGTGGCGATCCAAAGTACACATGACCAATTACCTAATCCCCAGCAGTATTTCTCATCAATGTCTCAGTTTTCTTAGCCGAATGTTCCGTGCGGCTGAACACATGACATTGTGGATTAGAAATCGCAACACGTGGAAGCCGGTAAAATGTCACACGAAAGGTATAAGGAAAAAACGAAGATCGTGAATCTGTTGGTCACGTGATACACAATTGATTTCCGTCATGCCACGTGACCCATCCCCCGCCAATCATGCTATCAAACACGTTACATCGCGCATTGGGTTCAACTCTAAACGCCGTTGCCAAGCGCTTCTACGGGCTATTTATAGCTTTGAAAAATCGTCGTTAGTAAGCGAAATACCTGTTGAACAGCTGTTCCCGACTTAGTTAGGTTAATGTCGAGTTGTGGATACATTTTCTGTGTTTTCCCATGTTTCAGGTTGTGCCTTGTTCACGATTCTGCTAGCTTACTAATTCCCAGGCTTAGCTCATTCTCGCCACCGACCTGCGCCTCTTCTGGTACATTTATGTTACGCCGCTTCAAGGTCACGAACTCGTTTGTCCCTGGCTATATAGTCGCAGCGTGAGCCATGCTTTGAGGGCATCTACCAATGTCTTTTACTATCACCACAGAAATCACAATCGAAACATCACCAGAAGTGGTTTCCAAGATTCTGTTTGATTTCCACAATTACCACTTGTGGAACTCGTGGCTCGATATCTCGGGAGGCCCGCCCAGAAAAATCACAGCCACTTTTTACTTTGATCTGATAGGTTCGAGGCTGGCGGTGTTTGCTAGTCAACCGAACAAAACCTCTTCGTACACTCCTACCGTGACGCTGGCGTCTCCGAGTGTTCTGAAGTGGAACCGAAACGACAAACACAAATGGGCTCTGGACGGAGAACACACTTTTGAAGTCGTTGCGTCGAAAGAAAACACCGGTCAGTGTATCTTCAGACATGGGCAGACGTTTACAGGCACGTTTGCTAGAGGCCTGGGTCTCACGAGATACTATGAGCGTCAGAGAGATTCTTGTGAACGCATGAACCGAGAACTGAAGATGTATGCTGAGGAAATGGTGCATTCCGACGAGTTCATAGAACGGTTTTCCGAAGAGAAAGAACGGCACAACTTTAAGAGACATGATGTTTTCTTTACTATTGATTGAACTGGAAAGACAAGAACGATATTGGGAGATTGCAAGCAAAGAGGTTGACTCAGGTTATCTCATGTAATATACTGTAGATAGAATAGATGAGCCAACTTACCTGGTTGCTTGCTGACTAATTATCAATAACAACTTCTCAGTGTCCTTAAGGAGCCGGTAACCACATCTGCTTGTACCCTAACAAAAGTAAAAGGCTGTCAGCAAGATGCTGTCTGTTAGATCTAAACATGGTTCCAGCGATTGAGACCCCGTTAAATACTGATGCCCACTCTCTTCTAGCTGTTGCAATCTCAGATATGATCGTAGTGCCCTTCGATGTCAACGCAAAGTATTTTGTTCTATTTTATTCTATTTTATTTTAATTATTTTCAAAACCACTCAACTTCGAATCGAACACGATGAAACAGTAGCGCGCGTTTTTCCTGCACTGTACAATTAAGGTTTTGTCATATCATGTGATCTGTCACTGGGACGTCAAAATAACCACCATCACTCCATGGACCAGTCGGGTGGAGATTTTCGCCATGGTCCAGATCACGTGACCTCAATATCCCTCCCCGAACAACGTGGCACCTCTTGACTCGAGGTAGACTCGAACTGACGGCACCATGGCCCCGCTACCGCCCTGCGCCTCACATGCACAAGCCGTTCTATCGACAGGCAACTTGCCTATTTGGGAGAAACATCAACATTCCCTATGTACGTCAAAAGCAGCAAAACAGGGATCCGCACACGACGGTGACAGGTTGTCTTAGAAGCAACTCAGCACTGCCTGACCGTGTTTACACACATTACCGGAACGCCACAATCTTACACAGACACGACACTGAAAGAACAGAGCAACAGACACCTTCTAAAGACACTTACGAGCACCCTCTACGAGCACCCTCTACACCTCAACGGCAAGACCTTCACCCCCTACCTTCACCCCCTCCACCATGGACAGACCTTTTATCATGGAAAGCTCGCTGTCGACCGCGATCACAAACACCACATCATCCTCGCCCAAACGGATATACGCCGGTCTACAGCAGATCCGGACCATTTTCAAAAGCCTGGTTCGAGCCGCGCGACAAACGTCCAACATCGATCTGTGCTCCAGCTTTGAAGAGTACTCGCAACTGCAGGACTCGTTCGAGTACAATGTCGCGTCTAACCTGGTGACGACGATTGAACGTATGCTTACCAGCGCAGACACCATCCAGCATCTGCCGTTTGCCATCGATTTGCTTCGAGGAGCTCTTTTGCTACATCAGCCCAGTAGGCGCATTTTCGCCACAGAAAACAACATGGGCCTGTTCATCAAGCTGCTGGGCACCCCACAGGCCGTGGACGTGACGATTCGAGCGCTGGTCGCTTGTCTGCTGCGTGAAGTGCCTAATATTCGTCTGTTTGAACACATGGGCGGTCTGGCGACGATTTGCACGCTGTTCAAGCGCAAAGAGACGCCCAAGGACGTCAAGCTCAAGATCCTCGAGTTTCTCTTCTTCTACCTGATTCCAGAGACGCAGACGCGGCAGAATGTCGACAAGTCCAAGACGTTGTATCGACAGACCATGTCCCGCGACAATGTGTACCGCCTGACCACCGAGGACAAACAGGTCATGCTGGGCAAGTATCTCAGCAACGTCAACGGGCTCGTTCGAGAGCTGCATGAGAGCAAGCCCTTTGGAGATATGATTCTCGAGTGGTAAGGCTGAACTAACGGATTATGTATTTGAATAAATGGATTGGGATCGATGTTGAGTCTAACCTGACAAACTCGTTCGATGGGATAGTTGCGGGACAAGATAGAGATGCGATGGACAACGTTGTGTTATTAGAGCGGGGTAAAACATAGAGAGATCGGATGAGGTTCGTCGTGAAGAGGATGAAGCGAGTTAAGAGTCGGGTACTGTAACGTAAAGTTGAGATGGTGGGTGTTTCGGTATAGTTGGAATCGGCGGAGAACGAGGAGCGTGGTGGTGTGACTTTTGAGGTTTGTTGCCATACGCAGTGTTCTTTGCCATCAAACGTTGGCAGTTATATGCAACTGAGTCGTTTGAGAACGCCATCTGTGACCGAAGCACTTTGTCATATCACCCTCACGTACTAACAGTGTACTTATAATATTACAATGACAGGCCCGACCTGCGAAGATGGACACGTTGGATTGATGTCTTTGTCATACAAGAACAAAAAACAAAAAAAAAAAAATAAATGCAATAGCGGGAGTTTCAGAAAAAGCTGTTTTACGGAACCACGGCCAGCTCCCGCTTGGACCCGGATCCCAGAATGCTTCGCATAAATTTTATTGCAACAACTGTTTAATGAGGTCATGGGTGGACAACAATAGGGTTTTGGATACGGCTGAAAGGGGTAATTTCGGTGGATTTAAGCGATTATATTTGCCTAAATTGTGGTGATTCGAACAGAATTGATGGCTAAAACTTGCAATCTTGGTACAGTGGCTCATAGTATATCAATTGGCTGAGACTTGGCAATCAACAGATTACTGGCTCAAAGCTTAAACATACTGAACAAAATTGCATAGTATTTACTCGTGCTTGTACAAGTATATTAATGTGGTTAGACGATTATGACGTTTGAACTGTAGCTGCAGAAGATTTCACCCGGAGTCAATACGTGGGTGCTGTATGGTCGATCAGCGGTTTCCATTGATTTAAGGGAAAGGGTGGATAAGCCAGGGATCGGCTTCTTATGTGAGCGACGACTTTTCGGGGGAACTCATTATTCCACAAGATGTCACGTGATCGGATTCACATGACCGATTTTTGGTTGCTTAACGAGGTCCAAGCCTATGGGACGCACCTATACGGGTGCCTACAGCTTCTGCCATAATTGTTTAGTTGGGGGTGGTGGGGATGCTAAATAAATTCTCTGCTCTCCTCACCGTCTGTTTTTTCACTCTTAGTGATCAGTACAGCAAGCACACAATAAACCGACTAGCTAATTGTGGCAAGTAGTTATCGAAGTCCCCATTGTCTTTAGATGATGGTCACAACTTTTGGACAGTGCAAGAATACGACCTGTTACGTCGCAATTAAACTCTTTCCCCGCCTTTCCATACACCTACCACTGTTTGTCCAGGGGTGCAAGGGGAGCACGTGTTACTTCCAAATCCTGGGTACTGTACTGTAGGTTATGATGATAGTGGTTGTTGTGGTTGTGTGTAATTATTTTTAGGGAAGCCAAAGAGGAGGTAAATATGGTCTTAAATTTGGTGAGCGGCTTGAATCTGATTTGGATTCAAACCACATGACCAAGTATCGGTTTCACATCGTCTCCGGATGAGTTCACGGTGATGTAGTTCACTGACACGTCTAGATATGGAAAAAATGTTTGGATGAGTCAATAGAGTCGAGGAAGTTGTAAGATAGATTTCGATGACGTCAGAGACGATTCTAACAGTGACTCTTAGTCACCTGATAGTATTGCCGTACTTTTTCTCGGACTCATCAATGGAACCTCACACAGCAACTACTTGAGGAAAGAGCCTCACCTATTCGAAGGTAGATAATGAGGTGAGAGAACGTGATCAAAGGCACAAGTCAAGCGTGAGGGCTCGTGTGGTAGTCTCATTTCTTCTAGAGCTGTAGCCTCGCGGCAGCTAATGTCTGTTGCAGAATACTGTAGTCGATTTGTGCAGAACACTTGACATCTCCAAAAAAAAAACAAAACTTTCTATGGTAAATCTGGATGGAGAAAAAAACCATTCTCTGCTGATTTCAATGGTCGCAACCATTTCTTGATTCGAATTCGTCGACGTGCTCGTGTGTCGAATGTTCTGGTCCCGCAGTACTATAGTCTACAAGTAGACTGACTCGGGCACATTGATTCACCGTGGAAGTACGGAAGAGATTTGCTCTTTGTTCTCTTTAAAAAACACTACTATCTGTCGGTCACGCTATCTGTCAGTTGTGACAGCCGCATCTTAAGCACTAACGTCTCGGGGAAGATGCCAATAGCGGCGTCGTTTCGGGCCGCTCGTATTGATGGTGTGAGCGGGGCTTGGTAGTCGGGTTGTTACTCTTGATTGTGGCCACTTGTACCTGGAAAATTGGAGCGCTCGAAGAATCGTGGGCTACTCTAGTAAAAATGTGTAGATGGTCTTGAGCAATGACATTATGTCTGGAACAGAGACCACAAGTTTCATGCACTTGTGCGCTCCAAACACTCAACTCTCAAGATGAAACCTCTCATATCCCCTTTTTTTCCCGCGTCACTGTGATCAGATTTCGGCGACTTTTCCGCTATCTACTTATCATCAGGAGGATTGATGGCCGGAGCAAGATCACCGTCAAGGTGGTGGGCTGTTCGGCCGGGGTTATCTGAGAGCCTTCAAACTCTCTGCCCCTTGCAAACGACGTAAATTCGGGACAGCGGCTCTCTTCACACCCAGCCATGGTTTGTGTACCACGTGCACTGGCTTGCTGACACTTGATGACGACCAACATACTACTGGCTCAAAGCTTAAAACATACTGAATGAATGGAATTTGCACTTTTTGATACAGGAACCTATCTCAGCGTTTAGTCTCGGCGCATGTCAAGTTTTAGACAGGACTGCTCGTTTCAGGCAGATTGACTTGTTGCGGGGTGTAACAGGGGCAGTGGTGGAGATGTTGCGATTCTGAGCCGGTTGAACCAGGGACTCACTAAATCGATCTAAATCTTCCGTGGTACGTTTTGGAATAAAATCGACCCACTCAATGTCACAACTCGATGGAAGCATGTCATCTCTCTGGCTTCTTCGGTGCAGTTCGGTGCAGTGCTGCGAGGAGCTTATTTTTGAGAAGCGATGATAGGGACAACAAAACGGATGGTTTAATGAGCAAGAACACGATCAACTGCCTGTATCACATGATTACACCCGCGACCATCATAGAGACACTGAATACGAAGCTATACACCCACACAGCAACACCCATCATGGTCTAGGGTATTTTTTTATTTTTTTTGAATTTTATCCGCCCACACATTTCCCAGTTCACTCTTCGTTTCACAGACTTGTAATCAAGCTTGGGACAGTATCTACTGTACTTGTAACCTATATCTTATTTTCAATTCCAGTCTTCCAGTAACAGGTACAGTAGCTTTAACATCTCTCACAAGCTTTAATGTCAGCCGGGCCGGTTCGCCGTAACATTAATCAAAACTGGTTGATAGAGGAAGACGTACGGAAGTTAGACACACGTGATCGTGGGTTCGAGTGTGGTTTTTGAAGACTGGCGACGTGTCTGTGTGGCTACGCGTCTTGCAACGTGCAATTAATGCCTGTGCTTGGTTTTTGCCACTGACCATCCGTCAATGCCTACCGACGGACGAAGCCGATAACCTGTAATGCAGATTTGATGCTGAGTTTTTCTCTACACTGCACAAAAGGTGGTGAACAGGCAAAGTAAATGGATAATCGTACCGAAAAAAAGGAATGCTGGAGAATGTACCAGCATGGTTGGCCAATCAAAAATCGTATACTTTATGGGCTAAACAATCTGGCCCCACAAACTACATCCCCGCCTCACTATCAATCAATGTATCATGTCCATTGATAAGAGACAATCGTTTCTTATCTCTGAAGTAACTAGGATCATACATGCAAGTCACACGAGATTTCTTTGTTCAGCACGGCCAATGTGCGGAAATGGAGAAAAATAAGACTAGAATTATTCTCGAAACAAAGAGCGTTATGCGTCTTCGAATCTTTCAACGGCCCGGCCAAGCTTCAGCTTCACTCTCCCTCGCAGATAAGCAATCTGACGAATTGAACACGACATAAAATGCCTAACGATTCCGAGCTCGAGTTACCAAAACGCAAGCAGCCGTGACCTCAGTTCACGACAAGAAAATGGGCTTTTATCAGCGGTATCTCGATAACCACTCTCGAACGGCCCGCTTCCTTCAGCGGATCGAGGTCCCCACCCAGGAGGGCGAGGTCAACACCTTTCTCAACAACGAGGATCTGAAACCCGTCGAGGAGGCCCGCCAGACTTGGGGATGGTGGAACTTTGTGTCCTTCTGGATCGCCGACTCGTTCAACATCAACACGTGGGAAATCGCAGCCACCGGAATCCAGCTGGGTCTGACCTGGTGGCAGGTCTGGCTGTGTGTGTGGATCGGCTATTTCTTCTGCGGAGTCTTTGTGGTTCTGTCTGGCCGAATCGGAGCAATCTACCACGTCTCCTTCCCCGTTGCTGGCCGATCCACCTTTGGAATTTTCGGCTCAATCTGGCCCGTCATCAACCGAGTCGTCATGGCCTGTATTTGGTACGGAGTCCAGGGATGGCTGGGAGGCCAGTGTATCCAGGTGTGTCTTTTGGCCATCTGGCCCAGCGCCCGACACATGAAGAACCACATCCCCGGCAGTGGAACCACCTCCTTTGAGTTCCTCTCCTTCTTCCTCTTCTGGCTCTTCTCTCTGCCCTTCATCTACATTCGGCCCCACAACCTCCGACACCTGTTCATGGTCAAGGCCGCGATTGTCCCTGTTGCTGGAATCGCCTTTTTGGTCTGGACCTGTGTCAAGGCCCATGGAATCGGCCCCATCATGAAACAGCCCGCCACCATCCACGGAGCTGTCATGGGCTGGGCGTTTGTGACCGCCATCATGAACTCCTTGTCCAACTTTGCCACCATCATCGTCAACGCTCCGGATTTCACTCGTTTCGCCAAGAGCCCCAACTCCATCATTATTTCCCAGCTCATTGCCGTGCCCACAGCCTTCTCGCTGACCTCCTTCATCGGTATCATTGTGTCGTCTTCGGCCAAGTTGCTCTACAATGAAAACATCTGGAACCCTCTGGACGTTCTGAAGAAGTTCCTGGAGGGCAACAAGTCCGGCAGCCGAGCTGGAGTCTTCTTCCTGGGCTTTGCATTTGCCGTTGCTCAGCTCGGAACCAACATTGCCGCCAACTCGCTGTCGGCAGGTACAGACATGACGGCCTTGCTGCCCCAGTACATCAACATTCGACGGGGAGGTTTTGTCTGTGCCGCCGTTGGTCTTGCAATGTGCCCCTGGAACCTGCTCTCCTCTTCCTCCAGATTCACCACCTATCTGTCAGCGTATGCCACCTTCTTGTCTGCTATTGCTGGCTGTACCTTCTCGGACTACTACATGGTGCGAAAGGGCTACATCTACGTCGAGGACCTCTTTAACGCCACCAAGGGCTCCACGTACATGTACACGCTGGGAGTCAACTGGCGAGCGTTTATCGCCTACTTTTGCGGAATCGCCATCAACGTGGTGGGCTTTGCCGATGCGGTCACCGAGGGAGGAATCAGCGAGACCGCCCGTAAGATGTACCAGCTCAACTTCTTCCTGGGCTTCATTGTGTCGGCCCTTACCTACTACGGCCTCAACCTGCTATTCCCTGTGCCAGGCTGCCGGGACACCTGGAGCGAGGACCCCAAGGCGTCGACCATATATGCGGAAATCACCACCGACACGCTGTCTCAAGATTCGCAGTCCGACGACGCCCAAGAGTGGGATCGAAAGGCGGTCCCGGACGATCAGGTCAAGACCACTTACATTTTGTAACCGTCGAGGGGCCCCCATTTTATATTTATATCAATTTTTCGTGTGTTTGTAGCATCTGTGTGACAAATACTGTACTTAGTGGACGTCACAGCAGAAACGGCCCAGATGTGATGGGCGTCGTAGTTTTCTGGGTAAACAATCGTGCCACTCACTCGCAAGACTTGGTACTTGTGGGGTACGGTAAGTCAGCAGGTTTTCTTTATCTCTCTTCGGTTTCGTCATCCTTTTCCACCCCAGCGTTACTCGGGATTCCAGGAGGTAACTCTCTCCAAGGGCAGTCCATGACGACCACTGTCGGCGACAGGAGGAGTTATGCTGGCTAGGCTTGAAGTGGTCCCCACTAGACGACTCCATGGACGGGCTTCTCTCCGGACAATTTCGTTGGTGCGAGACAGACCATGAACGGTGGTATCAAGCAATCAGTACTAACCGGCGGTTGTTTAAGCGGCGGATCGCAGCGGCGTGTGCAAAGTAGCGATCAAGCGGTGTATAAAGTAAAGTGAGAATCAGGTAACATTGGACTATGGGGTTTAAGGGTATTAAATAAGACACACAGGTAACGACACAAACAGGTGTAAGAGCTAGTCGTAGTTCTGACAGATGGAAAACATACAAGAATGATAAGGACATCCGCCTCATCATTTTGATACCAAATAACCCTAGCTTGGTTCCGACGGCGGGTCGTGAGTTTGCCCGTACCCTTTCCTTAGCAACCGAATATCCTCGACTGCGGTTAGTTGACTCTAGAGTAACATTTGAAGCAAGCTACAACCACAAAAATGACCACGAGGAGCTGCTGAATCGAATGGTACGACTCTTTTGAAGATCAGACAGCTGAGTCGGCTTCTGGAGGATGTGCCATGCTTCGCTCAGGGTAGTCATTGAGGCCCTTTCAAACATGGTGTCGGGGTTCTGAATGAGCTGAAATTTAGACCAATGGCTAACCCCGACCAGATAAGGCGATTTGCAAGACTCCAATCATGTGACTTCATAATCGACCGAGGTACAGCAAAATCTCCCTGACAGGTCCTGGGCGGCGTATTTCCGGATAAGAGTGGTACTGAAATGATCCCCTGAAGACTCAGATTCGAATGGTACCATGGGTAAAAGGATTTGGGGATTCAAGCAGTCAGTAGATTGGCTCAATGTACTTTTTGCATGTACTTGTAGGTACTTTTTGGTGTTTTGTTACTCACCTGGACTCTATACTTTAAAGTCCTTTTATCTTAAATCTGTAATCACGTGATAGGCCAAGATCACCCTTGCCACTACCATCCGGTCATTATTTCCTCCGCCCAATAAATCCATCCTCACCGTCTCCTCTACCCTTGATTAGTCATCATCCCCCGACGCACAGGGGCTGCATATCGTGCATGCGCTAATTGTCTCGAGCTTACCGGTTACGTGTTGCAACGCCTTCCAGGACCATGATTTCGGCTATTCTACTGTACAACCAGAAGGGCGAGGTGTTGATTTCGCGTCTCTACCGCGATGGATTGCGGAGAAGCATTGCCGATGTCTTCCGGATTCAGGTCATTAGTAATCCAGAGGTGAGTACGAGAGGAGGGGGGCTGAAGGAGGTGGTCCAAGGTATCAATGTGCGGTTGAGCTTGTGTTGGAGCTTGTGCTGGAGCCTTTGAAATGATGCGGCGATTTCTCGAGCTCTCGATTCTCGAGCTTCGGTGTTTCTGTGAACAGTGGTACAGGGTCAAGAGCTGGATATCGAAACGTGACAGTCGAGACATGGATCGAAGGGAAGGGCTGTTATCACTCGGCATGACCTCCATGCGCTCATCTTTCGAGCTGGAGAGGAGTGTGACGTTGAAGAGGTCTCATACAAGTCATCACCCTGTTCGTTTCCTCTAAGCGTTAAGGATAAGGATTAGGAGGGAGTTGAAGTGAAAAGGAGACTGGAGAATGATTTACAGAAGGCGTACATTGATCAAAGAGCTCAACTTTTGACAATCAAGGCCAATGGACGATAGGACGTTTTCTGATATTATCTTCCGACTGATGTGCGACGTTCTCTGATATTACCACGACTTGATGGTCTCAACTGAACACTACGATAGCGACTGTAGTATGACTTACGACGTGAGTGGGATGACAAGCTCTTTAACAGGCTCTCTTGGTTGCTTGAACTTGTCTCTAACTACTGTGATTATATCGACTTCAACTCCCAGTAATACCATGATCAACTATCAGAAATCCATGCATGTCCAAGTCAAACGTTCCTATCGTCCTGACTTCACTTCACTTCATTCGTCCATGCACAACTAGTACTGGTGCTACAGTCTATTAGAGACAATAACAACAGAAGATGTTTGCTTGATTTTTTTTTCTTTTCCCCATACTAACTCAGGTCCGCTCCCCCATTCTGACGATCGGATCCACGTCGTTCATGCATTGCAAATCCGAAGACATGTACGTGGTTGCCGTGAACCGGTCCAACGTCGACGCCGGAATGGTCTTCGAATTCCTCTACAAAATTGTCGCTCTCGGAAAGTCCTACTTTGGCTCCTTTAACGAGCAGAGCGTCAAAGAGAACTTCACGCTGGTCTACGAACTGCTGGACGAAATGATCGATTTTGGACTGCCCCAAAATACAGAGATGGACATGCTGAAGCAGTACATTCAGACCGACGCCAAGCGAAGCGGAAGCGAGTCTGGAAGCAGCGCTGTGACTGTGCCCGATGCTCTATCGCGTTCGAAATCGTTCAAGTCGCTTAAACGGTCGAAAACCATCACCTCGCAAATCACAGGAGCCACGCCTTGGCGAAGAGACAATGTCAAGCATCACCGAAACGAAATGTTTGTGGATGTGGTCGAAAAGGTCAACCTGCTCATTTCGCCTACAGGCTCTGTTCTTGTCGCTAACGTCGACGGAACCATTCACATGAAGTCGCAGCTCAGTGGAGTGCCCGAGTGCACTTTTGGACTTAACGATACGCTTCGTCTGGACCAGGAGCACGACGAGGATGACCCCAGGTCGTCCAAACGAGGCGGTAGACGCGGATCCGCCACCGCCCCCTCGGGTTCTGTCGGTCTACAGGACTGTGTGTTTCATCCTTGTGTCAAGCTCAACAACTTTGACCACGACCGGTCCATCAACTTTGTGCCTCCGGACGGCGAGTTTGAGCTCATGCATTACAAGTGCGTGGAGAACCTGAGCATCCCGTTCAAGGTGGTGCCTAGCGTGCAGATTGTGGGCAAGTCGCGGGTCGAGTACGATATCGTCATCAAGGCCAACTTCCCCAAACAGCAGACGGCCACGAACGTCGTCATCAACATCCCCACGCCTCGCAACGCCGCTAAAACTACCATCAACGCCTCCAATGGAAAGGCCAAATACGACTCGTCCACCAACCAAATCATTTGGAAGGTGTCGCGCATCAGTGGAGGTTCTGAGATTTCGCTGCGAGGAACTGCTGATCTCACATTCACGACCGAAAAGACGCCGTGGAACAAACCGCCCATCTCGATGGACTTTGAAATCACCATGATCACGTGCTCGGGGCTCGTGGTGCGGTACCTCAAGGTGTTTGAAAAGACCAATTATAACACCGTCAAGTGGGTGCGGTATTTGATGAAGGGGGGAAGTTATGAGATCCGATTCTAGCGAAGCTACGAATCGGGTTTTAGCGAAGTCGGAAGCTACGAAATGAGATTCTAGTGGCCGGCAAGGATGTAATTTAACAAAACAAAATGGATTAGTCAGCGGGTGGAACGGATGCCAACTTAACGATCGTATCGAAATTCGCTTAACAGAATCACTCAAAGCGGGCTAGCTACCTCGAAAGTTAATATTGAACCAGCAGGGTGCAGTCTGTAGACTGGCAATCACGTGTTTGACGCGAAACTGTGAAAGAGAACTGTTTGCTTTGGTGTGGCTGCACCATTGACCGTTTCAATTGTTCAGCACTTTCAATGTTGAACATATTTGTGGTCCTTGCCAGTACCGATATAAATTGCTGAGACGGTTTTTATTTGTCTATCTGGTTTGAATCAACCTGACCGCGGTACTCTTGGCGATCAAGCGTCTTACAGTAGTGTCGGCAATATTCTACAAAACATCGTTTGAACATAATACTTTCTTGGAAGTCTCTACACACACATCAAAATGCATCATCATTATCATTCACTACAAAACTGTACAGTACTACCACCGCTATCACAGAAAGAGAGCCACCAGACACAGCCAAAAAACACCTCTGGGATTGAGAGTTGATCCAGAGTTGGCTTGGTAGGGAGACGTCGTTTGAGAGTCTCCAGAAGAACCAGTTTCCCGGGAAGGACTTGCAATCGTTGCCCCTGGTTTAACCACAGACGAAGAAGAATCAGCAGTTTGACCACTCATCACAGAGCTAGCAAAGGATGAACTGCTGACTCGGAAAGTGCCTGATCTATCGTCAATACCTAGCCCTCTTCCACCTCCATCTCTGGATAGATATCTACCTTTGTCAGAGCCAGTGTCTTTGCCCTGAGAGCCCCTAGAGACATCAGTATCCGCTGAAGATGAATTCCATTCGTCAAAAGAGCCATCCTCGTCACCCAAGCCACCACCCAAGTCTCCTACAACTGCAAGTGAAGTGTCAGTCTCAGATGAAAAGTCTCTACTATCAACTTTGGTCGTGGTACCAAAAGACTGACCAACACCGATAGCTCTTCCATCAGATTCTCCCACAACAGAACTTGATCGTGAAACTATGTCAGATGCTGTACCATCACCATCAGACGCTCCACCACCGATTCTTCCACCACTGACACTTGATATTGTTGGTATAGATGGAAAATGTGCGGTTCCAAATCTGTCCACATTGCCATTACCAACAAGAGAAGTCAAACTTGTAAAGTCGACATGAGATTGAGAATTGTGACTTGAATCAGCTCCTGAGTCGGAATCGTAACCTGTGGTCAGACTTGAGCTTGGATGGTTTCTGTCTTGGCTCGACTTTAAGTCAACGCTGCTTACTCCAGCAAAGCTCGATACCCCAGAGGTCTTGAACCACCCAGAAGAGTTACCACCGGCTCCAGCAGACGCTGTACTCAGACGACTGCCACCCTGGTTGATGAAAGAGTCTGATACCTGAGGACCACTGGCTGAAAGACTGAGCTGAGAATCCGTACTGGTTCCACTCCCTCCAGAACTCGCAACAGACGATGACTCTACATCAAAGCTGAGGGGCAAATCACCAGGTGGTGGTCGAGCTCGAATGGGTGGAAGTTCGGAGGTGTCTGGAATGTCACTGTCAGAGAAAGATACATTGCTAGAGTTTTCCAAAGCCGACGAGGAAGTCACTGAAACAGAGGAGAGAGAAGCGTCGAAAGACTCAGATGGACTGGTCGAAGTGAAGGACGACTTTTGTGCTGTGACGATGGTGGCAGCAGAAGACACTGAACTCGCTGTGAAAGAGGGACCTAATGGCACAGTGGAAGAAGAGACTGTTTCAGTGGCAAAAGAATCTGGACTGTCTGCGACTGAGGAAACTGAAGCCTCCGAGACTATAGAATCTGAAGACTCAGAAACAGAAGACTTTGAAGTTGCACTGAGAAAAAGAACAGAGGTCTCAGTGGAAGAAGATAGCGAACCAGCAGTAAAAGGAGAAACTGTAGCCTCAGTGTAAGAAACTGTAGTCTCAGTAAGAGTTCCTGTGGAGGATGAAACTGAAGAGACTGAAGAGACGGAAGAATCTGCGACTAAAGAAACTGAAGGATTAGTGAAGGAAGAAACTAAAGTCACAGTGGAAGAAAGAACTGTAGTCCCAGTGAAAGAGGAAACTGGACTGACCTGGTCTGAAGAAATGGAAGCTGCTGTGACAGAAACATTGACTGTAACTGGCGGAAGCCTTTGAATTGTTGGGTTTTCAGTGATAGGTGCATCGTCTGTCGTCTCAGAGTTCGTCTCAGTGCCCGTCTCTGACACAGAAATGATAAGAACAGGAAGTGAAGTGACGAGAGCTGACTCAGCAGTTTGACTGGGGTCACCGAAAGACAAAGACTCTGCCATGGAAAGAATGGAGGAGGCTTCCGGTACCTCTGATTCAGGTGTTTCCTCCAACATAGATGTCGAAGAAGAATTCGAGAACTGTGAAGACACAGTTGTAGACTCGGGAAGGTCAATACTGGGAGAGTTGATAGGCAGTGGTGGAGCGGAGGTCGTCGTGAATGAGATCGTCGGAGAAACTGTCCAGCTGTTGCCCGAGATATCTGAAAGTGTCTCTGTTGATGATAGTGAGTCCAGAGAGGAAGCCGATCCAAGAGCACTAGCTGAAGAAGGAGACGCCAAAGAAGAGTTGACATATGGGAATCCTGTAAGAAATGAGGACTCGGGGGAGACTGAGGATGTGAATGAAGACGCAGGAGAAAGAACAGGAGGTTCGGTGGAAGAGTCGATAGAGGGCTGAAAAAAAGAACTGGAAGAATCGACAGAAATACTGACAGAAGACTGAACAGAAGAACTGAAAAATTCAGTGGAAAATTCAGCAGACAACTCAACAGTTGACTGAACAGAAGCAATAGAAGAAGACTCGACAGACGACACGTTAACAACAGTTGACTCGACAGAAGACTCAATAGATGACTGGACTGAGACAGATGAGTTAAAGTAGGATTGGATAGGGGACTCGACAGAAGATGAGATAGTAGACTCAATGGAGTACTCGACAGACGGCTCAAAGGAAGAGGAGATCGAAGGGGAGACAGAAGAAGAGACTGAACTACCAGTAGGCGATTTGACAGATGATTCGACAGACGAAGAGACTGATAGTTCGTCAGAAGGCTCGACAGAAGACTCGGTAGAAGACTCAGTAAAAAACTCAGTAGAAGACTCAATGGAAGACTCGAAAGAAGACATAGAGGATTCTGCAGAAGAAGAGACAGAAAACACGGTAGAGGACTCGATAGAAGTCTGGACTGAAGAAATTGAAGACTCATCGGAAATTTCGACAGAGGATGTGAGAGAAGACTCGACAGAGTAGTTGCCAGACGTGCTAATGATCGACTCGACAGAAGCGTCGACGGACAAGGAGATAGAGGACTGGATAGGGGACTCGGTAGAAGACTCTGTGGAAAATTCGACTAACGATCTGACAGAAGACAGTGTAGAAAGTTCGACAGAAGACACGGTAAAAGACTCTCTGGAAAACTCGACTAACGATTCCACAAAAGACGAGAGAGAAGACACTGTACTGGACCCATTGGAAGGCTGAACAGACAACTCAGCTCCTAACTGTGTCAGAGTTGAAGACTGCTGGGTCTCAACCGTTTCTGGAAAAGTCACCAGAGACCTCACCGACACAGTGAATGAGTCATTGGAGAAAGAGGAGGAGATGATTCCAGAATCGGAGATGTTCCTGGAATCCGAATCAGAACTGGTTCCAGATGGTACCGAAAAGCCGGTATAGTTGAGTGGAGGGACTGAAGAAGACTGGATTGAAACAGTTGGAGAATCAAGAGAGGGAATGACGAGAGACGTGACGGAGGAAACAACAGAAGACTCGGTATAAGACCCAGTATAGGGAATGATCAGAGACTCACTGGAAAACACAACAGAAGAGTTCACGAAAGAAACCACAAAAGATTCTGTAGAGGTTACAACGGAAGACTCACTGGAGGAAACATTGAAAAACTCTGTAGAGGATACATCGGAATACTCCATAAAAGAAGACTCTGTAGAAGAAACCACAATAATCTCTACTAAGGAAACAAACGAAGAGTCCACAGAGGAAACATTGAAGAACTCTGTAGAGGATTCAATGGAAGACTCAATAGAGGTAATGACGGGAGTGTATGTAAAAGAGACAACAGGTGACTCTGTAGAAGACTCGGCCGAGGAAACATTGGCATACTCCACAGAAGAAACAACAGAGGACTCCACCGAAGAAAGAGACTCTACCGAGGACTTCTCAAGAGACTCTATCGAAGAGACAGTAGAATACTCGATGGTGGAGGAATTGAGGTACTGTGAAAATGTAGAAATGGGCGACTCCTCAAGGGAAACAATGGAGGACTCGTTGAAGAAAACCACAGAGGTCGGAGACTCAACAGAAACTGTCGACGCAATTGAAGACTCGATCGTGGAAGCAGTAAGAGACCCGTTGAAGGTTGGAGACCCTACAGAGGTTAGAAAAGCAATCGAAGACTCGACAGAAGTAGCAACAAAAGACCCGGCGAAGGAAACATTAGAGGCCAGAGAGGTGGCAGACTCGGCTGACGAAACAACAGAGGTGGTAGACTCGACAGCTGTTTCGATAGACGAAGCATTGGACCACTCGACAGAAGAAACTATGGAAGACTCTTTAAAAGAAACAATAGGAGACTCTGTAGAAGAAATAACTGAAGAGTCGACTGAATAACCAACAGAAGAGTCCACAAAGGTGAAATCGGAAGACCCGGAAGAAGTAGCAACAAGAGACTCGACTGAAGAGACGTTGAAGGACCCCATAGAGGAGACAGCAGAGACCGTAAACTTCGTAGAGGGAACAGAAGAAGTCTCAGAGGAAACCATGGAAGACTCCATAGATGAAACAGTGTCAGACTCGTTTGAGGAGATGAGAGACGTTTGAGTAGAGGAAACAAAGGTAAGAGATTCGACAGAAGACTCCACAGAGGAAACATTGGAAAACGCCATAGAGGGGACAAAGGGGGACTCCACAGAGGAAGAGAAAGATTCAGTCACTGATGAATTAACAGTTATCACGGTAGAGGACAAATCGGATGACTCCACTGAGACAGAAGATGTTGTGGAAGACTCGACAGGGGAAATAACAGAGATGGGAGACTCGACAGAGGAAACATTCAGGGACTGAGAGGAGACTGAAGAGGCATTGTAGTATCCGACAGAGGAGATAGTGAAGGGCTCGACTGCTGACACATTGTAATACCCGACTGAAGACACAGTAGAGGACTCGACTGAGGAAGTAATAAGAGACTCCACTGAAGTGATGACAAGAGACTCGGCTGAAGAAACGGCAGGAGGCTCAGCTGAAGAGACATTGTTATACACGACTGAAGATAGAGAAAACTCTGTAGACGAATTGAGAGACTCCAAACTGGAAACTGAGGTTAGAAACTGGACTGAGAAAGTCAAGGGAGGTGTGACGACGGAGGAAACATTGGAATACTTACCGGAGGAGATAGGAGGAGACGCAACTGAAGACTCAGCTGAGGAAACATTGTAATATCCGTCAGAAGTGACAATAAGAGACTCAAATGAAGAAATTACAGGAGACTCCGTGGAGGAAACATTGCTATACTCGATAGAAGATATAACAGCAGACTCGACAGAAGTAATGACAGGAGATTCGCCAGAAGACTCGACAGAGGAAACAATGAAGAACTCGGCAGAAGAGGCGGGAAACATTGTAGACGAGTTGAGCGACTCCATAGTGGAAATGGCTGGGGTTAGAGAGGAAGTTGGGATAGAAGAAACAGTGGAATACTCACTAGGGGAAACAACGGGAGGTTCAACCGAGGAAACGTTGAAATACTCCACAGAAGAAATGACAGAGGTCGAAAACTCGATGGAAGACTCCAAGGAGGAATTGATGAAAGACGTCACAGGGGAAACAGAGAAAGAGGAAGAAATGGGTGACTCGACAGAGAAAGTGAAAGCGATTGATGACTCGACAGAGATGGAGGACTCGATTGAGAAAGTAGCTGCAGAGTTTACAGAGGAGTAAACGGAAGAAGCAAGAAGTGTCTCCACTGAAGAAGCATTGGAATCGACTGAAGAAACCAAAGAAGACGACACAGATGTAATATTGGAAGACTCCACTGATGAAACCATAGACTCCAAAGAGGAAATGACGAAAGACTCCAAAGAGGAAACACTGAAAGACTCGACTGAAGAAATGACGACAGAATCGACTGAAGAAACACTGGAAGACTCCACGGATGAAACATTGAAATCGACTGAGGAAACTACGGGAGATTCGACTGCAGAAATGACGAAAGACTCCACAGAGGAGACATTGTGTTTAACTGAAGAAACAATGGGAGACTCGACGGACAAAACTTTGGAAGGCTCGACTGAAGAAAGAGTCGAAGAATCTTCTGACGACACATTGAAAATTTCCACTGAAGAAATAATCGATGATCCGTCTGAGGAAACAACTGTTGACTCGATGGGGATGCCAGACTCCGTGGACACAGGCGAAGAGACTGAAGAATCGACAAAGGAAACAATGACAGTGAAAGTCTCGGTGGAGAAAATGGCAGAAAATTCGACTGTGGAAGAATTGAGGGATTCCACGGAAGAAGCAATAAGAGACTCGAATGATGTAACATTGGACGACCCAACTGATGAAACATCGGTATACTCGCCAGAGGAAATGACGGGAGACTCTGTAGAAGATGCAACTGGAGACTCATCTGAATCTGAATGAACAAGGGACTCGGCTGAGGAAGCAACAAAAGATTCAACAGACGAAGAAATTGTAGACTCAACTGAAGAAACAATAGGAGTCTCAACTGAAGAAACAACAGGAGTCTTAACTGAAGTAGACAAAACGTTTGTGAACTCAACAGAGGAAATGACGGAAGATTCTGTAGAAGACTCTGTAGAGGAAAAAATAAGAGATTCCACAGACGAAGCAATTGTAGAGTTAACGGAGGAAAAAAAAGAAGACTCTGAAAAAGACTCAAAGGGAGACTCCAGAGAGGTTGGAGACGAGGTGGGGGACTCTTCAGAGGACTCGACAGAGGAAACGACGGAATACTCTTCAGAGAGAGGTGGTGTTGTTGGTGACTGGAGAGAAGCAGCGGGGGATTCCACAGAGGAAGAAATGGCCGACTCAACTGAAGAGACCATGGAAGACAAAAAAACGACCGAGGATTCGACTGAGGAAATTGTAAGGAGAGTAGAAGTAGACTCGACTGAGGAAACTACAGAGAGCTGGTCAAAAGATCCCACAGATGTCAGAGACTCAACAGGAACAGACGAAACAATCGGAGACTCAACAGGGACAGATGAAGTCCCAACTGAAGAAACAACGGTAGACTCAATAGAGGAAGCAGTAACAGACTCGACGGGGGTTAGAGAATCGACAGTGGAATGAGCAGAGGAAATTGGGGAGTCGACAAGAGACTCGAAAGAAGAAATAGCAGACGTTGGAGACTCGACAGAAACACCAGACTCAACAGAGGAAACAGCAGAGAACGGAAAAGATGACGTTTCAGCAGCGAAAGAGGTCAAGGTCTCCACTGGTGTTTCGTATTCAGCTGTAGGAGACACAAACGATTCAGAGAGAGAAGACGTTAGCAGTGGAGGATTGGATGGTTCGGCTGATGAAGGAGTCTCACTAAGTGATTCGACTGACGAAGGAGTCTCACTAAGTGAACTCAATCCAAGGGAGGATGATGACTCAAAGGATGACTCAGTAGGAGGCACAGAAGATGACTCAGAAGACGACTCGGATGATGACAAAGCAGACGACTCGGATGATGACAAAGCAGACGACTCGGATGATGACAAAGCAGACAACTCGGATGATAACAAAGCAGACGAAGACTCAGTGGGCAAAATACTCAATGACTCAGGAGACGAGGATTCAGCAGTTGTGGCTTCACTAAAAGACGATGATGACAAAGCATAGGACACAGAAGATGACTCAGCAGACGATATGGAAGGTGAGACTGCAACGGAAGATGACAAAGCAGATGACTCCAAAGACGACTTGCTGGACTGCTCAACGGATGTTTGAGAACTTTCCGCTTGAGTGGATGAAGCCTGAGCTGGAATTGATGACTGAACAGATGACGGAACTGGAATCGAAGCCTGAACTGAAGTCTGAACTGGAATCGAAGCCTGAACTGAAGTCTGAACTGAAGACTGAACTGGAATCGAAGTCTGAACTGAAGACTGAACTGGAATCAAAGTCTGAACTGAGGAAACAGTTGAAGACTGAACTGACGACTGAGTTGATAACTGAACTGAAGAAACTGTCGAGGTTGTGGGTGAAGAAACAGTTGAGGTCACGATTGAGGCAACAGGAGAGGGAGAAGCGCTAGGCTGAGGAGTAGACTGAGAAGACGACTGAGAAGACGACTGAGAGGAGGTGGAAGTTGAAGAAGACGACTTGGAAGTCGAAGTAGACAAAGTAGAAGTTCGAGAAGTCGTCGAAGCGGTCACGGTAATAATCATAGGACTGGTCAACGTCGAACACGCTCCCGGAATCGTCCTGGAACTGCATTGGGTAGTCACCGTAGTCCTGACGTTGCAGGTTCCGAGCCAGTTCAAAAAG
Organism: Yarrowia deformans; assembly: GCA_900519085.1. Classification (NCBI taxonomy): domain Eukaryota; kingdom Fungi; phylum Ascomycota; class Dipodascomycetes; order Dipodascales; genus Yarrowia; species Yarrowia deformans. The sequence continues at coordinate 759,008 of ULGY01000009.1, read as the reverse complement.
TTGACATCCAGCAGAAGAATTGGAAGAACGTACAGAGCGTTACACTGAACACAATCCTTGACGGCATCGGGAGACTGAGCCAGTTTGTTACAGGCACAGGATTGGAAGCCTAGACACAAGGCGATCGAATTGGTGAGGCCAGTACAAGTGGTGATACACCCTAGGTAGTTCAGAAGGTTGCCGTTTCCAATAGAGCATGTGGAAGAGGTTGCAGCCGCCGCGCAGGTCACAGTCGTATGCCATTCCGTTGTTAGAGATTGCGCTTGAACAAAAGAAGGAGGTTCGAGTGAAACCGCCCAAGCAAGCCATAAAGAAATAAGGAAGAAGGACATTTCAGTGGTGAGAAGGGTTGATCTGTGACATTAGATCTGTGTAGACATCTGAATATATATGACACTTGGATGTTGTCATTTTTATTTGAACGCCATATCGAAAATCGTATCTAACGGTGCTCTGCAAAATTTAGACCCTGTTGTTTACAAGCGTTTTTCCGTGGAAATCTGGGCTCGAAGTGGATCAGGGTCTTGAGTTGTTTGAGAGGACGTTTTTGTTTTCTTGAAATTGCTTTCAAACAGCTCTTCTCTATCATCATTTTATCTCGCTCTATACTCCTATACTGTTTCCTAATTCTTTTGTTATAAAACCAACCACCACCAATATTTTATATCTATAATCCTGGACAGTGATAAATGTAACCTGAGACAAAGAAATTTTGTCGTTTTTCACTCCAGACAAAGCCATTTTTTCAGATCTATCTCTGCCATCTGTATCTCCTCGATGTTTTTAGATGCCGACAGGAGATCCACCCTACAGTTCACACTATGATGACGCTGCCTGACGATACAAAACATTATTGTGTGATGAAAAATAATAATAAAAAAAAGAACACAACCTCGTCGAAGCTGTACCACATCTACGCTGTATAAAAACACGCGACTATTTTAAACCTATATCTGCTAGCTACTCTAAAGGCGGCCCGAGATATTCCAACACTAGTGCCTTGGCGTAGACATACGGGGGCATAATCATACCAAACAGTGCCTTACAAGTGTAGGTGCTTTATGATAAGGTACAGTGTACGAGAGAGACAAAGAAAGTGACACGGGATTTTACTGAGTTGAAAATGGAAAAACTGTTCTTTTTGCAGAAGAAGTTCTTCCCAGTTCTGAGTAAAGTCTTCGCCAGTGTCAGGTTCTGTAAAGTACAGTACAACCCACGCATAATTCGAACATTTTCCTTTTATGAAGTTTTCTTCGATGTTACAACGGAAACCCCCTTCCCGCTGTAAAACACTACGGAATGCACGCTAGACCAACCGTTAGCACTATTCTCCACACCAAGGAAAACAAAGATCGCTATATTATCTGGTGCTAAGACCATAGGAGGCCAGCGGGGAGTTTATGCATATAAAGGATCGTCAGGTTCACCCTTTGGGCTTCGAGAGTTGATTAAAAGTATCACGAGATGTATTGATTGTTGTTGGTAGGCTCTTTAGAGCATTTTCGTGAACTTCAGAGCAATACTTCTCACCTCAAATTCTGATATAACCAATTCATCGTATCCTGACTGAATGTAAATGGTTCGGTGTCGACTTAAAAAAGTCGCTCAAAATCAGACCACTTTTCGAGGACCCTTCCGCTCTATGGTCTAATTCTTGACTATAGGACGGCCCGCTTTTTTTGCCATGAGACCCTTTTCGGACTACTTAGCTCGCCTATCGTAATCCGCTGTAAAGGGTTGGATATGCAAGCTAGCCCACATTTCACGCCTCTTTTTTTGGGGTAAGGACCCATAATTACTCCCATTTGGCAGACCCTCGTGGGGGAGAACCAATTAGAATTCACGAAATATTACGACCGGAAAAGAGTTGTTGGAAGTTCTGAATCTCGATTGCGATCTTGTCTGCATACTGTACCGCATAAATCATGCATAACCCCAGCATGAGAATTTCCTTATAGAGGAAATTGGACGGGTGTGAGAATAGTTAAGAAGTTAAATCGAACAATCAGCGGAGCTCTTGGCAATCAGGTGGTTTACCAGAAATAGCTACAAGTAGAATGATTCATTTTTGTTTCATGCAGTGTTTCTTGCTACTGTAAGGAGCGAAAAAAAAAAGAAAAAAAAACCTGTTCTTATCTCCATTAGAAGTACCTACTCGTACAAGTAATACAGTACACTCAACAATCATTTCAATTACTACATCACAAAATGGGAGCCACAAGACACAGAAAAAAAACACCTCTGGGTTTGATAGCTGATCCCGAGTTGCGTTTTGAGGGAGACAACGTTGGAGAATTTCCAGAAGAGCCAGTTTCCCAGGAAGGACTAATAGAAGCACTTGTAGAAGCACTTGTAGAAGCACTTGTAGAAGCACTCGCAATCGTTGCCCCTGGCCCAAGTGTATGGCGTTGGTTGTCTTTTGAGGGGGTGTTGAGAGATGAGATGCTGGCCCAAGTAGAGCGATATCCACTTTCATCAGAACCAACGTCGAGGTGATTCATACTGACAGGAGAGTTGTTGCTGTCGAATGAGTCAGCAAACTCGGAAGAGCCACCTGTGTCACCCAAACTACCACCACCTCTGCCCGAAGTGCCAGAAGTGTCAATGTCAGATGAGACCCTTCTGAGGTCATTAGAGTCTTTATCGTCTACCCTGGTTGCACTAATAAAACCACTGCCAGAGTTCTGCTTTCCTGAGAGCAAATCGATGTCACCCACGCTTTCTACATCATTGATGATGGTTGATGGTTCGTATGGAGAAAAAGCCATGCCAGAATCTCCAAGAAATTCTCCTGTAACAGAATGGGTCAGAAATCGAGATTCAGCTCCAGGGTCTAAATTGTTACCTGGATTCGAACTCGCACTTGGATGGCCATGTGTATCTGGAATGCTGTCCTGACTCGACTCTAAGGAGAAGCTGTTGTTTACTCCAACAAAGCTCGATAATCCAGGCAATACTCCAGGCAATACTCCAGAGCTGATGATCAACACAGAAGAGGTACTCTTTGCACCAGCTGTCTGTGTGGCAACACCTGAAGTGGTTTCCGTGCCCTGAGATAGACTCTCTTTGGAAGCTCCAGTGTGTGTTGAATGAGTTCGAGATGTCAAGCTGATTTCACCTCTACCAGAATCAACTCCAGTAACCGCAACCGAAGATGACTCTACCTCGGAACTCTTGCCGTTATCAACTCCAGAGATTGATTGGGGGAAGCCTGTGGTTCTGGTACTGTCGAAAAGAGAGACTCGACTGCTGGTTACAGAAAATGTAACCGACGAGGAAGACACTGGAAAAGATGAGAGAAAGGTTTCGAAGGAAACATCTGGAGTGGTGTTGGCGTTGCCATCTGCTGTAACGGTGATGGTAGCAAAAGAAGTCACTGTGACATCAAAAAGAGAAATTATGGTGGTAGTGGAAACTGTAGTGACCGTGACTGAAGAGACGGAGGTAACTGTGACTGAAGAAACAGTAGTCACGGTAACGAAAACATCACCAGACTCACGAGATATTTGCACTTCTAAGCCCGTGCTACGATCTTGCCCATCTTTTGAAACAATGGCTGAGTCAGTACCAGAAGGAGTTGTCTCTGATACGGAACTGAGAGGTTCAGATAGTGAATTGTTGAGAGTTGACTCAGCAGCTCGACTGGAGTCACCGAAGGATAAAGACTCTACCATGGAGGTGGAAGAGACTTGTCGAGTGTCAATCTCGGTTTCTTCAGAAACAATATCTGAAATGGACCCTGAAGACTGAATGAGTTCTGGAAAAACAGTAGACTGGGCTAAATCGATGCTGGGTGGGGAGATGGGCGTTGGTGGGGCAGAGGATGTATTGAAGGAGGTGGTTGAGGAGACTGCCGTGTCTGAAAGGGTCTCTTTTGACGATGGAGTGACCACAGGGGAGGGTAATGAAAGAGCACTAGGTGAGAACTCAAGAGAAGATAGCTCTAGAGAAGGCTCGACGGGTGGTGTTTCAAAGGAGGCAAGCGAGTTGACAATTGACTGAACAGGTGACTCAAGAGAAACAGGCGATTCGATGTGAGACTCGACAGTCGACTTAATAGGTGACTCAATGGAAGAATTGGAGGATTCGACATGAGAATGGAAAGAAGACTGGACAGACGAGTCAGCAGAAGTTTCTTCAAAGGGATCGACAGAGGGCTCCACGGAAGATGGAAGGGAAGACTGAACAGACGACTCGAGTGAGACAGATGGTTCGACATGAGAATGGATAGAAGACTGGTCTGAAGAGTCAACAGTGGACTCAATGGAATTCTCGACAGAAGACTCCACTGGAAATTCAACTGAAGATTCGACAGGAGATTCAACTGAAGATTCGACAGGAGATTCAACTGAAGATTCGACAGGAGATTCAACTGAAGATTCGACAGGAGATTCAACCTCTGACTGCGTCAGAGGTGAAGTCTGTTCTGGGGTAGAAGAGATGACAGACTCATTGGGGCCTGAAAAAGAGGTAGTCTCTTCAGTGGAGCTGGATTCAGTTGGGTCTGAAGAGCTGGCAGAGCTGACTACGGGAACTGAAGAAGGCTTGTCGGACAAGGGAGAGGAGGCAAGAGACTCGGAAGGCTCAATAGGAGACTCTGTGGAGGAGGACTCAATTGATTCTGTTGGAGACTCGATTGATGAGACTGGAGTCTCGATTGATGAGACTGGAGTCTCGATTGATGAGACTGGAGTCTCGATTGAAGAGATAGTTGGAGACTCAACAGGAGAAATAACAGAAGACTCCACTGAGACAGTTGGAGACTCTGCAGAGGAAGAATCAATTGAATCCGTTAGAGACTCAAAAGGGGAAGTAACAGAAGACTCGACTGAGACAACTGGAGACTCCACTAAAACAACTGAAGACTCAACAAGAGAAATAACAAAAGACTCGACATCAACAAAGGCATCTGGTGACGACGTTTCAAGAGCAGAAAAAGTTGAGGTTTCTACTGGAGTTTCTAGAGATGACTCAGTTGTAGGAGACTCTAAAAGAGAAGACTCTAAAAGGGAAGAATCAGTTGGTTCGACTGGAGAAGAAGACTCTACTGAAGAAGCTGACAAAGTGGACTCGAAAGAAGCTAACTCAGCAGAAAGAGATTCTGTATAACCTGACTCGGCTGAAAGCGTCTCCATAAAACCTGACTCAGCAGAAAGAGTCTCTACAGAAGAAGACTCCATAGAACCTGACTCAGCAGAAAGGGTCTTCACGGAAAAAGACTCGACAGTAGCTGTGTCTATATAATACTCAATGGAAGATGACTTGACAGAAGAAAACACAGCTGGAGAAGATGACTCAGCAGCAAGAGTCCCCCCAGAAGACTCCTCTAGAGAAGCAATCTCAGAAGAAGACTCAGAAGAAGCAGTCTCGACTGAAGACGGCTCAACAAAGGAAGTCTCGACAGAAAACCAAATCAAAAAAGTAGCCTCCACAGATGACTCCACAGAGGACTCCACGGAAGACACAGCAGAAGATTCCACAGAAGTAGTGTCCACAGAAACCGTCTGAGAGGAAAACTCTGAAGACTCAATAGAAGACACTATTGACTCCATCTCCTCCCATCTAAACTCAGGAACCAACACTCCTGTACCCCCTGGAACATTATTAGGTCCCAGTCCATCAGTAAGACATAACGACTCATAAACACTATAGTTGACAGTCAATTCGGCGCAAGAAGCTTCATGCTGTCCAAAAGCCGAATACCCCGTCATCTGCGTGTAAATCGCAGCCACTCCTTTTGGAATGTTTGCAAAGGTGCCCCCGTTAATATCTCTCTCGATGTACTCCTCCATATCGTAGTCCTCCATCTTTTGGTTGTTGGAGTTGACAAAGTACATGTCGGTGAGAAAGAAAGATTCTCCGGGTCCTATGGAGTTGTCAGGGTTGAGATCTGGCGTCTGAAACTTGTACGAGACCTGTAGGGTTCCTCCTGGAGTGACTGGAATGAGAGAAAAAAAGTCAATGGCATCTTCATCTCGAGCCAGAGAAAAGTAGGGAGCTTCAGGAAGAGGTTTAATGGTGAATCTGCTCACTAAACCGTCCACAGAGATTGTGTTGAGTCCCGTTGAAGCGGCTGGGTTGGCCCAAAACTCGATAGTGACGTCTCCCTTGAGTTCACCGACCGTGTGACCATCAAAGTAAGAGGAAGCAACAGCCCTAAAGTTCCAGTTGGCGTCTGAAACAACGTGAAACAGCACATTGTCTTCGTCGTCCAGAATATCAAAGTTGTAGGAGTATGTGACAGGAGCTGAAGAGTCGTAAGGGTATAGACTGTCTCCTGTGAAACTGAACTGAAAGTAGTCCCCTAGCTGTATGTTGTTTGTGTCTTCGGAGCTCATGTCAAAGGTCAATTGGGTGCCCCAGAGGTCCCAAACAAACCCTTCCTTGACTCCATCTGAGTAAGCCAGAGTAATATCGATAGAGGTGAACGGGTTGGGGATTTCAGACGATGCCCAAACAAGAGTTATCAGAATCAGGAAAAGCAGCATTTCACCGTGGAGTTGATGAGAAATTGTTGAAGAGTTGATTTTTATCGATGTAAAGACTTTCTAGGTCTACGTCAGCATTTTTCAACGTCGTATCGAGAATTGTATACATGTAAGACAAGGTCTCGGCATTTTTCTTACATTATATCGGTTGCATCACAGTTTATACCTTGTACGCTTGTCAGAGTGATAACTTGGACATTTAGTGAATCAGAAATCTGGTTCTTTTTTTCAGACGACCCAATTCCTTGAGATATGGACACATTCTTGAACTGCTTATCTTCAGCCTCTGATGATTTTGCTTTATCGACATTCTCCTGTGAACATCTCGATACAGTCCTGACATGTGTTTCATCTATGATCTAGACATTGATAGATGTAACGTAAGATAAAGAGACAATTAGGAAGTTTCTTGTTTATCACATACAATTATTTGGTGTTTCAGATTTGGGGATTTTACAGTACTATAGTTCTACAAGTAGACCCCTTCTGTAGTACTGTAGACAACACTTGAATGATCCGTCTAAAAACGCACAATTGTTGCAATTTCAAAACCGAACCACATCTATTTCAATCACGTGACCACCTAATCATACATCCAACACCCTAAAAGCGGCCCGAGCTTCTCCGCACACGGATGTCTTGGCAGTATGATAAACGGCATAATCATACCTTATCATGCGAAGAAAACAAAGAGCATGAAAACTTATTTAGGGGGGCTAATCATGGTAGACCGGGTGTTTCAAACACAAAGTAACACGGTATCCCACTTTTCATTCTGGTTTCTCCGATTCTTCGTTGTACAGCTCACCAGAACAAGCCACTCCTTTTACAACAGAACTCTTCTATCAATTCAATTATCCTCTTCCATCAATACGACCACCCGACGGGAAACCCCTTTCCCGCTGTATAAAGACGCTAAATGTGGAATGCACGCTAGACCACCCTTCCCTTACTTGTAGTAAAGTTGATACAAATGCTAAGAGTATAGACAAAAGGGGAGTTTATGAATATCGATACCCGACCGTCAACTTCACCCTTTGGAGTTTAGACCAGAGTAGCTGGAGCTTTAGCGTGATCACTAATCAGATAACGACATGTGCTGTATGAAGAGACGTCTGGTAGGCGCAGATGGACATGTCTATCTCAGACTGCGAAAGAAATCAATTGCAACAATTCCTGCTGGCTCGAAAAACACACAACTGAAATGTTTATAGTCTAGACTTACAAAACGAGCAATTATGACGCCTTACTTCTAGAAATCAGACCACTTTTTCCACCCCATCTAAGAACCCTTCTTCCCCAGAGTATGATCTAGTCCTCGGCTATAGAACGGCCCGCTTTTTAGGCAACAAGGCCAACTATCATAGCCAGCACGACCCTACACCTCTATATTGCTACAAGAGGCCCATTCCGCAAGCTAGCCCACATTTTCCCCCGCATAACCGCACTTTTTTGGCGTAGGGTCACACAGGGAGTTGATAAAAGTGCTAGGAAGACAAGCCGTTGAGTCTATACTTACAGTCACCGGACCGTAACCTAGCAGCGATGTACCGGAGTTGGTTCTGGTTTCAGGGTTGCTGACTTGAAGTGCCCAGCTATGGAACGTCTAGAGTGGTGGCTACTATTGTAGCGTACTGTACTGTACTGTACGTTGTGGACCCTGTACTTATGTGGGACATTTTACGAGGTGTGGAATGAAGTCCAGAACCGGACGCTTTGAAGAGCCCCACAAAGTGTTGATCGAAGAGAAGCAAGAAACTTTTGCTCGAGTTAAATAGTACTTTACTATAACTACACACCTGAAGAACATTCTGGATGGACGCTGTTTTTTTGTTCTGTTTTTGTTCTACCGAAGTACGCCCTCATTCCACCCGAGGTCCGAATAACGAGCAATAAAGAAACTAGTTTGAGCTAACAGAACTATTTGTGGGCCAGCTGTTACCCCAGAGTCCAGACAAGTCGATCTGAGTTGTGGGCAAAAGCTACTTTGTGTAACATGGAACGCCCAGCACAACTCTGACAATGAGATAGACTTGAACAAGGCATCAGTTAGATACTAGATTTGAACCTCCGCTTTCTTCTACACCCCTCAGCCTTGTTCTGATCTCATTATCGTCCAAATGGACACACAGGGATGAACCCAAAAGTAGATGGTCATTCGAGTTGAAGGGTATGAAGGGTCCAGACTGATTGTTGAACTATACGGATATTATCAGATGGTCGCTTGGCAGTATATGCTCAACTCCCCGTGTACATTTGGTCACTATTGGTCCTGCTTTAGTCGTTGTTGTGATGCTAAACATCCGAAGTTTGAAATGCATCTCAACGACGTAGTTTCTGTTTGACTCTACAAATCTGTTGGCAGGTGTATTAAAATATCCCAATATTTGTTGTTTTCAAAGTCTCCAATCAGTTTCTGTCGATTTTGGGAGAAGTACAAGCGCAGATGTTTTTAACAAGCTTCAACTATTTAGTTTCATTGTACTCCTTCTACTGGTTGACTTTCTCCTCAATTTAGTTAACATCATTGGTACCAGGTAGACCGTAGCACTCCAACAAAACTCCATCGATCAAGCTCAAGCAGAAGATCGTTCCTACCAATTCGAACACCTCTCCTCATATTCACCCATCCACCCCTGAATATAACGTCATCCAGCACTGTACAGGGGGAGTGCAGATATGATGCAATGACTGTATGGTGTTTAAGGTACAGGTGTTGATGTTTCAAGGTGGCATTTAGACGTATTTGGTTCGTTTCTAGAATTTCACAATTCTCAAAAAAAACCGAAAATTTCAAATCCACCTCGGATCATGACCTCCGTGGGCCCTTACTTCCATACTTTTCACCGTTTTACCGTTTTGACTGGCCACAAAAATTTAAGCTCAGCGTGCATGATGCAGTGCTATCTGTCGACATGAGGATGACCAAAAACCCGACCATCGATTACGGAAAAAAACAGCTAATGAACTTGTGGATTCTGGCCGTCGTGGCGGGGCTAGTTCTCGGCGACAGTGCTCCGCCGGGCCAACCGACTCCGTCGCATCCAGCCCCGACTCTGCGATCGTTCGAAGAGTGGCGAATACACAACCTGTTACAGAGCGGCCAAAACATTGGATCGACAACAGGATCAGGAGGAGGCACAGGTGGTGGTGGATCGAGCGGATCAGGTGAACCCGAAATGGATCCGTTCACGGGTGAAATCGACTTTTTGTTTGCGGCTTCGGACGACCCTGGAAAGACGTACAAGGACCGGTTCAACTACGCGTCGTTCGACTGTGGCGCCACGGTTGTCAAGAGCAACAAGGACGTCAAGGGCGCCGGCGCGATTCTGGTGGAAAACAAAGACTCGTACCTGCTCAACAAGTGCGTGGCCGGCAGCAAGCACGTGATCATCGAGCTGTGCCAGGACATTCTCGTCGACCAGGTGGTGGTCGGCAACTACGAGTTTTTTTCGTCCATGTTCAAGGACATTCGAATCAGCGTTGCCGATCGGTATCCTGTGGCCTCTGGAGAGTGGAAGGTGCTGGGCGATTTCACGGCCGACAATATCAGAGATCTGCAAACGTTCGATATCACGGTGCCGCAGATCTGGGCTCGGTACGTCAAGATCGAATTTCTCTCGCACTGGGGACACGAGTACTACTGTCCGATATCCGTGGTTCGAGTCCATGGAACGACCATGATGGAAGAATGGAAACGAAGCGGAGGAGAGGGAGGTGTTGAAAACGGTGGTGAAAAGGTGGACGAGAGTGTTCAACAAGAAGATGTTGTGTTTGAGAAAACACCCGAAACGTTCTTCCACGACGAGGAAATGATCCAGGAAAACGTGGTGGAGAAAAAAAACCCTTCGCTCAACCACACCGTTATCGAAAAGGGCGAATGCATCCCCAAACTGTCCCTGGACAAGGTCAAACTGGGTCTCAACGAGTACTGTCGTTTGGACGAGTTTTACCGCAAGATTGGAGACTCCAACAGTACCACCAGTAACTCCACTGAAAACACATCTAACAACAACAACTCTACAACGACCCCACCGACACAAGAGTCGATTTACAAAACCATCATGAAACGGCTGTCTCTACTGGAGTCCAACGCTACTCTATCTCTCCAGTACGTCGAAGAGCAATCCAAGGTGCTCCGCGATTTGCTCTACAAGATTGAAAAGAAGCAAAACTCCAAAATTGACGACTTCCTGTTCCATTTCAACGCCACGGTGCTCCAGCAACTGGTCATGTTCTCTCAGCAACGAGAACAGAAACTCAACCGGGCGATTTTGGAGCTCGATCTGCAAAAGAGCCTGTCAGACAAGAACATGGCGGCGATTTCGCAACGGTTTGCTATGTTGGCTGACGATCTTGTTTTCCAGAAACGCATGACCATGTTCCAGGGTCTCATTTTGTTGGTGGTGCTTCTCTTTGTTGCTCTGACTCGAGGTACAGGTCCCGAGTTCTCCAGGCGATCACGTCTGACGTTCAACACCGACTCGGAAGACAACTCCGACTTTGGATCCTTCAGGCGCCATCTGCGACGCAACTTCAAGCGCAATATCAGCAACCTGTCGCCCCGATGGTCCATGAATCTCACGCCTCAGTCTCCTGTCAGCGACGAGGGAGGAGATGAGGGTCTGGGGCTCGATAGCGATAGTGAGGAAGACCAGCTGGACTCCCCTCCCCCTCTTCCCCGAACCCTAGGAAGTCCCCTAGCGACTCCAGGGCCGAAAAAGAAAAAGTCGCGCTCGTTATACGATGAGCCTGTCACGTGGGAAGCTCCAGGTGGAGGAGATACCCCTGAGCCGGTAGGCTACATGAGTCCAGCCGAAGATGAGGAGAAAGAGCCGGAAGTCTGTAACGGCAACGGCCAGAAAGAAGAAAAGTGAAGTTTACCTGTTTCTTATATTTATATTAATTAGCATAATGCATCCATTGAAGTCAGAGTGGAGTTGTGAAGTGGAGGTGGTTTTGGAGTGGGTATTGGAGTGAGTACCCTTGAAGGTGCTTAATGTCCTCCGGAGGGATGTAATACTTTATTGGTGTACAGTAGGCGTTTGAAGCCCTCTCGCGCAATAATCGACCGTTTTCATTACTAAAATTCATTAATATAATCATTTTCCATTCTGAAACTGATCGACTTGCCCAGTCTTGAGTCTAGACTGAGTTCATAGAAGAGATTTATGAAAGCACCAAGGTGGCCGGGGTGACGACCGACACAGTTTGAAACTGCGTATTGCGGAACTCTAGATTGATAGATTGCGGAAAATCTCGTAAAAGAGCGTGTGTTCGAGGAGTACATCATACTGTACTCGAAGTACAGTTTTGGTTTGACTCAGGACCGGTAAAGCAAGAATTCGTAACTCACAACTCAGCTTCTAGAACGAGGTGGAGTGGGGGGCAGTAATGAAGCGCGATTATGAGTGTGTCGACTTGGTAATTCTCCACGTGTTTCGAATGCAGACAAACACAGACTACACGAATCTAGACTGTCAAGAATCTAGACAAATCGACTGTTGAGAGTCTGCACCGCTTAAAGCGGTTAATTCTGAATAATCTCGCCCTCAATGCCCAGCTCGTTCATCATCTGCTCCATCATGGCCCGTCCCTGCAGTCTCACCTGACTAAGCCTGGTTATCATATCGTACTGGGCCATCATCTCTCTCATTTCGGCATCGGTCATGTCTTCCAGATCAAAGCCCACGATCTTGCTGGCATCCGCTCTGGTGTAAACCCGCTGATGTGAACGTCCGTTTCGCTTGGCGTCCAACCACTCCAAGAACGAGAAGTAGGCTCGGTTGAGAAGAAAGCTGCTTAAAAGAAAGAGGAGCATGAGCAGGATGGCGATCAGAGTGTGTTTATCTGAATTTCAAGCCGGGGGAATCTCGTGGTAAGTGATCCGAGCCGTGGGTGCATCGCTGAATGTTTTCATGGTAGTTGGTGGTAGTTGGTTGTGGTCTTTTAGGTGGTTTTTGGTGGTTTTTGGTGGTTTTTGGTGGTTTTTGGTGGTTTCTGGTGGTTTTTGGTGGTATTGCGTGGTTTTGTTAATGATGTTTTTTTTCGTGTTCTTTTTTTGTGTGTGTCTGAAGCAGCTTAAAGAGCTTTTCACGTGACGCGTCGAGTGCTACGCCGCCTGCAAATGTTACTGCTGGTTGAGGCGGAAATGTAAGTGCAAGTGCTCGTGAGAATGTCAGGAGCTTGTCAGTGATTGAGGGTAGTATGCTTAGTCAGTAATTGTCTAGAATCATTTCCATTGACTGATTCCCTCAGTCACATGACCAGCTCATCTCATCGCTCATACTTGTTCTTCATGAATCGCTGATCTCCGCCCAAAGTGGACAAATTATTATGAGCAATAAATTTTACGCGTTTTACAGCCTGACTTGACGCGTCCAAAACATCACACAAGCAAACAATGGTGAGTCCCAAAATTCGTAAGCACAACAAACACCGACTCGTCGAGCTACAGGATTAGAAACCGTTGCCAAGCGGCTAGATTGGGAACTTTCATGGAACTGTTTTGATTTGGCAGTATGTAAGCATGCTGATGCGTAATTACTGCTATGAAATTTGTAGATGTTTAATGTCCCCCAGAGCAAAATTTTACTATTACGAGTGTCACAAAAAAATACATCATTCTGCTCAGCGATTATCAAAATCTCGGCCTCTGTCAAAACGTAGATAAACACGTCTCTCTACTCCGAAACTTCGTAACCAAAATCCTTGTACAGCCATGGAACGATACCTACAGTACAGTACCTGTAAGACGGTACTTGTAGCTACCCTCACTTCGCTACGCTTCTCAACAGCTGGTCACTACATACTGTAGTATCTATTCAACATCTAAAGCTCGTCACTCAACGTCTAAAGCTCATCACGGATCTCGTCCTCGTCCTCCTCGTCAATCAGAGCCTTGACGGACTTGAGAACGTTCTGGCGGATCTTGAACTCGTCCAGCTTGTCCTGCTTGGCTCCCCGCTTCTCGATGATGTTGCCCAGTCGGGTAATCTCCTTGTTGACGTAGGCCTCGGTGTCGTCGCCCAGAGAGTCGACCTTGCTGATAACCCGCTCGTAGACGCCCGAGAAGGACTCGGGGATCTCGCCCAGGAACTGCTTGACCGTCTTGGGGTTCTCCAGCGCCTCCTTGAACTGCTTGAGCATCTTGCCGGTGAAAACACCAGCATTGTCGTTGTAGGAACCGTCGGTATCTCGGTTAAGGCCAGTCTTGTCGTTAACAAAGGCCACCAGGGCCTCAATGGATCGGTCGCCTCCCTCGTACTTGACGGGCTCGGGGTTGCCCTCCTCGAACCACAGCAGAGTGGGGTAGGAGGCGATCTCGTACTTCTCGAGCAGATCGTGGGAGGGCTCGGGTTCGGTGCAGTCGACCTGGCCAATGGCCACGGGGTCACGTGCAAACACTCCGGCCAGCTTCTCGTACTCCGGAGCCAGCTGCTTGCAGTAGCCGCACCAGGTGGTGGTGAAGGCCACCAGAGCGTGTTTCTTGCCGTTGGCGAAAAGCTCGGCAAACGACTGGTCGTCGACGGTCTTGATGAGCTTAGCGCCCTCGGACTTGGGGGCGGTCTTGCCCTTGACGCCGGACTTGGCGGTCACAAACTGCAGCAGCGAATCAAAGTCTCGACCGGACTGGTAGTCCTCGGGAGCTCCGCCGTTGCCGGGGAACCACTTGAGCGTGGGGAATCCCTGGACGCCGTATTTCTTGGTGAACTTGCGGTTTTCGTCGCCGTTGTACCGCGCAATCTCCACGCCGTCCGTGTGGGCGTACACAGACGCCAATTGGTCGTAGTCGGGGCCCATTTTCTTGCAGTGGCCGCACCAGGGAGCGTAGAACTTGACCAGCGTGGGGTGGTCTGCGTTGAGCACGGTTTTTTCAAACGTCTTGTCGGTGAGATCGATCAGCGACGCCATGACCGCAGTCGCCATCGTCAGCAGAGTGGTGATTCGCATTTTTGGTGGTTTTTCCGTGAGGGTGATGAGAAGAGATCAAGAGGCGATATTAATGACGTAGCACCTACTGGTAATATGCAGGGCTGAGTGATAAGGTTTTAAACTGGGCGAGATGAGCTGAATGAAATTGAGAAGTGTCAAATTGAAGCCATAGTAGTGTGGACAGACTACTCGCAATACTGCAAATGTCCATGTCGTGGCTTATCAGGGTTGCCACAGCAATTTTAATTAGTTGGGTTTTGGTGTTGGGTGGTTGTTTAGTCAGGTGGGTGAGTTTCCAGTAGGGCTTTAGTTGGAGCTTTAGTTGGAGTCATGGTTGGAAAGCATCTTCCCATAGACAGCCCTCCACATCTTTTGTCCTCCATATTTTTTTAGTAGTAATTTTCAAACGGAAGACAGAAGCTGATGGTTCATGCCAGTAGAATGACACGCTGGTTGAAGTATTGCACTCTGAGAGGGAACGGGGAGAGTCCAATATTGTTACGTTGCCAGTAACGTGCGTCGAATTTAACAAATAAATCAAGTAAAGTCAACTAAATTATACTGGAAATATAATTCATCTGATATCTCCGATTTAGTTTGACGCTTCTCAAATGTTTTGCCATATCCGTGAAGAACCACACCTCTCTCTACGTGTGGGAATTTTCCGCCTCTCCACTAAGTCACGAGAACCCTCCTAAAGGACATTTCTTGTCAACTATTTCCACTAATGGGCTTTAACTAGGGGCATAGTTGATTTCAGAACACGAATAAAGACCAGGAAACATTGGCCACAGTCGTTCCAAGTTATGAGTTACTGAAGGGCACTTGTTCTACGGATTAAAAGTACGTACCAGGTACGACACACTACTGTACCTGGTTTAGCCACCACCTACTGTCCATTGTTCAGTACAAGACTTATCTTCAACAGACGAAATGTATGGCCATACAGTCGATACGAGAATCTGGTACAAAAACAGAAATCAGTCACCGCAACCAGCAACCCGTATTCGGCTGAGACTGGACCAGGAATACGTGATGATCACCTGTACATACTGCCGGTGTCTGAATTCGTCTCACCAGGGGTACTGTATGTACTTGTCTTGAGTATATACGAAGACGGTAAGACCATGCCGCAAAGCAGGTCCGCAAAGACCCAAGATCCGTTTCCGGCCATCATCGGTTCGCCGTACTTGTACCTACTTACATCACGCATGGCGTTTTCCCCGCCGCGGTGGCCGAAAACATCACTGCACACTAAATTCTACAGTCTAGACCCCTTGCATGAGATCGTCGGCACATCGGGGGTCCAGGGTCTAACTCGGCCCGACTGCGCCCACACAAGCATCTTCCGAGGCCGCATTCTCCGAGGTCCGCTGTGTTGATGTTTTGCAGCCAGGCCAATGCAATAGACCTTTTGTTATGGCTTGTTGGAGTGGGCAGATGTGTACAGACTATAGGATGAGTGATTTAGCCGAGACGCATCCTGGGACCGAACCGACGGCCATTAAAATAAAAAGAAATAATAATAAAACAATAATTCTATTGGTGGGTAATACTATTGGGCGGTCAGAAGAGCTCTCAAATTGCGTTTGACTCGGCGATGTGTGTTTATCAATCCATCAGGATTGTTCCATAAGGGTCGGAACTTGACTAATTACAGAACTGTACGGCACTTGGAAAACACCATCACTTGTCTATCTTATGCCGTGTTTGTGACTGTTTGTGTGTGTATCGTGTTGTGTCTTATCCATAGCTACCACCCACCCATTGCTCCAAACTCACCAACCATAGTATCACCAGTATCACCAGCATCACCAGTGAACTCTATCGTTGCTCAGGGTTTCAATACGGGCCCTTACAGGAGCGTCTCTTATAGACTTCTAAAGGTGAGAGTGTCTCGAAGTTACAGGGTGCAATCTCCGTGGACCTTAGCCGCCCAACTCTGGCAACTCTGGCAACTCTGAGCTCGGTTGGAGACTGTGATAGACCCTGGAAGGTTGAGGGAAGATCAGCAGATCCCGTGGAACCAAGTTGTGGAACATGGCATTTCATTAGTGCCTCTGTCTTAGTTTTGTGAACGTCAACAGATCAGCTCACGGTTTTGGAAGCACAAAAACAGCCACTTCTGAGAGACATGAGAGACAAGCGCGCTTGTTGCTGCTTTCCAGTCTGTGGCTGCTTTCCGGTTCTGTTGCTCCTTTTCAGACCCCCTCCAGAATTCGTAGCAACTGTCTCATGTACACTGTGCATGTGCAGAAGGCATGTTGGAGGTACGAGAGCTTTAGGTACAAGACAATAACAAAGCAGGGCTGATTGTTTGGAGCGGAATATTTTGTGGGGCTGGTTTTTTTCGTTGATTGAGCTGTTTTGGGGTTGATTTTGGTTTATGGGAGGTTTCGTTCCTGTTTGGTCTGATAAAACTGCTCACCATACAAGTACTTTTACGCACATCAACTTGGAGGTGTATATCCTGGATGGACTTGAAACCTGGGAAAAGCGGATCAAGCGATTGTATTGTAAGGAGGACAACGGCTGAACCACGGGTTCTTTTCAGTCACCATGGACTGTAGGAGTTATTATTGGAGTGGCTGGTATCTTCTCTTCTCGATGCTTACTAACACAACCATGAGTGCCTACAACTCCACACCACTGTGATAAGAGTGTACACCTGGTTGACCTTCAATCCACCGCTCCTTCAATCCACAGCTCTCTACCCACATACACTGCCTTACTTGTACAGCTACTGCTACTTGTACATCCTTACCAAGACTTGAGACATGTCTCTGGTTGGTACAACCAGCCTTGCGTTCCTCAGCCCTTCTGCCAGCTGAAACACCGCCGAAACTGGCCACCGAAACTGGACATGGCTGGAATGGATGCAGCAGATGAAGAAGTCCTCATGTCTCAAGTGCTCGAGGGACAGAATGATGTCCTGTGGATCCTAACCGTATGATCGCCCTGGTACCTGGGGAAAACCCGTGGAAGTCGGTCAATTCATTCCAGAAACGAACGGTCACTGATTCGTCCTCTTCAGACGGCCGTGGAGAATCGTCCACTCAACTGTCCAGGTCGTGAAAGTGTCCAGCAGACTCGAAACTCCAGACAAAGCAAATAGGGGCTGAAGCAGGAGTACAGTATGTACAAGTACTTGTAGATGTGACAGTGTCATAGTAACGCTGCACCCACCCACACTTGCATGTCAAGTACGAGTACGGATCCTCCCGCGCTTTCTGAACCGTACACTTCCTCTTGACACTAATGCACAGTCGGCCGGTGGAGTAGGTACACTACACAGTAGCACAAAGCGAGACAAAAGGAGCATTCTGCAATTGTAAACGGGTCAGACTTTGGAAAAAGAACCGGTGAGGGTGTTCAACAGCCCATTGGGCAGAGGCGGGCGATTAAAGTCGATCAAAGGCGTCTAGTGCGACTAAAGACGTTCCACCAAGGGCTTCTCCTTTGTTTGGGTCTACAGTAGCGTTAGCCGAGCCCCTTGAGGACCTTCCAAAGTCGTGCTATTGAGCACCATCGTAAGTCTCCGTCTCGTCTCGTCGTCGTCTCATATCGCACTACCAACGTCTCGCTCTTTCTCTCAACGATGGGGTGTCTCAGGGACGATCTACCTTGTCTTGTTTGGGTCTCCCGCATGGTGTTAATTTCACAGACAGAAGATCCTCTCTAATCAGCCACGTTCGCAGCCTTCAGTTTCTTTTTCTGCTCGCAGGACGAATAATGCAGTAGAGACCTGTTCACTGGGGGTGGAGATATGCCACGGACAAGTATCCCCGGTGTACAAGCGCCCGACAAAGCTCTGGGCAGCGATGCACAACGTTTATTTATCAATCCGTCATGCTTTTATAGCTAGTGTGACACCGTAACTGGACCCTAAGAGACCAATCAGGGCAACTAATCCTGTAGTCAAATAGTCAAACATCACCGAACGCCAACTCCTCGATTGCTCTCTGTTGCCACTGTCGTCATTCTTTTTGTCCTAAGACACGGCAATCTCCCGTGCAAGGTTCATGGATGCCAGGTACACGACTTTGACCCAGAAGCACGTCTGCACCGTGTCTCTGTCTGTCTGTCTGTCTGTCGGTCCACCGGTCTCCTTATTCGTACAGGGCCTCCGAGCTTGAGCTTGACTACCTGTCTGCCTTTCTCACTTCTCACAGGCTGTCTCAACCTATCCGTCGTTTGGGTTGGAAAAACACGGAAACAATGTTTGTAAAGAACAAGGTGCGGAGCCCCTTTTTGTCTGCGTTTTTTTGGATTTGTTTTATTGTCGCTCGCCTCTTGTCTCTTTGCGGGATACGGCGCCGTGATCGTACCATTTTTCCAGGGTGCACTCGGGGCCTCTGGCGTCTGCGAAATAACCACTTTCGTAGGTTTCGCCCATCTCCGTGATCGTCAGATCGGCGAACGTGAAAGTGGTGACAAGTAGAACGACGACTGGAACGACGGCTAGAACGACGACTAGAACCACGTCTTACTACTAGAACGAGCTCTTGCTACAACACTACAGCATGTTACAATACTACAACAAGCAGTATCGTCAGTTGCTGCATCGCTAACCTGCATACGCCTGTGTAATCGGTCTGCCATTCTCACTTTCATATTTCATTACCCACTCTCTTCGGGAATGCTGAATCTGGCCGTGTGCCTTGCTTTTGCATTTGCCCTCCCCTTGGCTTTGCGCTTTCGGTCGGTTTTAGGGCAAGGCCAATCTCCTGGTACAAGTAGGACGCTGATCGGAAACAGCCTCGACGACAGACCGTCTTTCAAACGGGTGGGCTGTGCGCGAGAGAGAGAAAAAGAGGGCAGACCAAAGAGAGAGTATAAAAAGAGTAAAAAGAGTAAAAAGAGTAAAAAGAGTAAAAAGAGTAAAAAGAGTAAAAAGAGCGTCAGAGTGAAAATCGTAAAAAGAGCAAAAAAGACCCTGACCTTCCCGAGGGTTTTACTTGGACCCAAAGTTATCTGGCCGAGTGTTTGACCCTGAGAGAAAGAGCCTGAACCTGAACCTGAAAGCTGGCAAAAAGAAATGAGGGCTCCCCCTGATCAAAAGGGTGGGTAAGCCCGTGGACTTAGGAGGTGGGATTTGGTGGTGACCAGTTCAGCACCGATTTCAAGTCCAGTGCGGAACTGCTTTATCACCTACCAAACAGCTCATTGATCAAGTATTTGTACCGTAATTACACCACCAAAACCACCATCCACCACACCACACCGTTTTCCGTTTTCCACTTTTCGTTTTAACACCAGCCGGGATCCTGGCGGCAGCTAATCGGGGATACGGTTGTGGTTTGGAGCTAAGCTGAGACGTTGAGACACCGCCCTGTGGGGGGCAGTTTCGGCGGATTCCCCCAAGACAGATGGGGCGAAAGCACACGAAATTATCAGGTTCCGTCAGACCTCAGAAATAGTCTTTAGGGGGGAGACAGCCATGGACAAGGATATTCTAGAGAGAGGCCTCTCTCCCAGGCTGAGCTAAAACCACCCGCGGCATTATCGAATATTATTTGAAAATAACGATCGGCAAAAGTAAAAGTAAAATGAGCCAACCACCCCAGTCCGAGACAGGATGCGAGACCTCGTCGCAGGTGGTCAAAAAAAAAACGCAAAGTGCAGTGAGTCAGCTTTTGGTCAGCCTGTCATTAACAGAGTACGAGGCGAGTACGAGCGACGTGCGAGGACGTACAAGTACAGTACATACGAGGGTCTCATACAAGGGGGGACCTCGTATTATCGTCCGTGGAGATTGAACAACAGTGGAGAGTTGCGTGACAGAACTGCACCGACGATACTGCACCGACGATACTGCGACAAAACGCAACCGTGATACTGCTGCACCACCTCCCTCCCCCATTCCACCACTGCACATGACCTGCTGTCTCACCCCGTCTGTATGCCCATCTGTTATGTGCAACGCTGGAGATGCATAAGGGTTCGGCAGCGAGGTTGTCGGACCTGTTGGCTTCATGTGGGTCTGATGTGAAATGTCTCGGTCTTTGTACAGCCTGGACGAATGTCTCACTGACGTTACACCTACGACAACACCTTGTGCACCCTTGTCATCGTGGGGAAGCAAGCAGCCCAGAGAAGGAGGCGGTTTGTCAGGCTGAGTGAAATTGTATTTTTGTGTGTTGTCGTGGTGTGCTGTGTTTGGCTGCCTAAATGACCGCCTGAAAGACCGCCTATGACCGCCAGATTGACCGATTGACACCGATAGGCGTGCCTGAGCTAGCCCAGGCGGTTGCACAGGCACACGCTGCGATCTCCCACCACCACCAACTCTCGCCTACGGCCAGTTGCTTCGGGAAGGCGCATCCATGTACAATGTTGGGCGATCGTTCCAGGCCCGTTGCCGTTGCTTTTTCGCTTGAGACACCAGTCGGGGCGATTGCCAAGTGGCCACAGTGACGTGCGGTGACAGACGTGCGGTGGCACAGTCGTACGGTGGCACAGTCGTACCGTGACACAAACGCCTTTCACGGTAATGACCTTTCCACCCCTTCCACAAACCTCACCTCACCCTCCTCCGCAACCCTCACGGAACATCCGACGGAACTGTCTTTGGGCCAGGGTCTACCACGGCACTGCTCAATGCACGCTTTCTGACCTGCGTTTGATTAGGTTGGGTGGGCGGGCCCATGGAGATTATAAGCAGCAGACAAGAGTCAGGGGGGGACGTTGTTAGGGCTGGGACAATGTTCCGTGACGGAACGGGTGTGTACGACTCTTTGGTGAGTGTTTCTAGACCACACAGTCACGTGTACAGCAACGAGCCACGTGTCCAATACGCAGTCACCTCACCTCTCCCGCCGGCGTTAAGCCAGCTAACCCCGACAGCCCCGATCGCCCCGACCGCCAAACCGCCCACCCTGGAACCACCCCTGATCCTCAGGGATGATCAGCATTTTCCCAGCCTGCTCGGAGCGAGACGCAGGTGGTATGGGATCGGCAAGCCGTCGTGTTTGGCTGCCACTCTAGGTTTTACCAACTCAATCGAGGGTGGTGAGTAGGAGGGTGGAAGTGATTTGGGGGTAGGCATCCTTCTTATACCATTTTTAATCACACCACACGATAAAGCACACCACAACGCAACACAGCTAACCACACAACACAACAGAGCAACCTCACTACCAACCACCTCTCGAGTCACCAACCATACCCCCAACACACCACCAACCTCAACCTCTGTCTCAAACCATAAGCCCATTCTTTATCGTTTGCCCTGCTTGTCTGATCAGCAAATAAGCAGGTCCCTATAGAGAGAGAGTGGGGGCCTATGTATGGAGGTTAAGTGGGTGTGGGGATTTTGATGTGGAGGGAGGGTGGCTCTGTAGCCGAAGCATTCGACATACCCTCCTATGATTCCTCTTCTTTGAGCTCTTGGTGGTCAGCCAATTTGTGAGCATTTTATTCTCCCCCCCAAAAGGGGTGTACGTGGCAGGGTCTAGTGGGAAACTGTACAAGAGTAGGTGCAGCTATGCGTACAGGTACGTGCGTAAGCGAATTTGAGCAAAAAGCAAAGTGTGTGTCTTTGTTCTTTGTCCTACCTCCCCCCCCCCCCCCCCCCCCCCCCC
>ULGY01000009.1:598667-731724 GCA_900519085.1 Yarrowia deformans | reverse complement strand
TTTTTTTTTTTTTTTGTGGTTTTTTTTTTTTTTTGTCTTACCACTCTCAGTCTCACTCGGTGTCACTTGTCGGTCCCTTTTTTGGCACATACAGCCTCAGCTCAGCTCCCGCTTTTCCCTTCCCTCTTTGCCCCCTTTTTTGGCACATACAGCCTCAGCTCAGCTCCCGCTTTTCCCTTCCCTCTTTGCCCCCTTTTATGAGACACTCCCTGCATAGCGTCCGAGGGGCGGGGGGAAAAGGGAAGAAGTGAAGTGATTAGTCAGCTGGTAAGGACGTAAGCTAGTGCGGTTGGTGCGGTTGGTGCGGTTGGTGGTGCTTAGGGTGGCTACAGCTTTTTCAGTGTCGCTCACCGCCAATAAAGTACAGTAGGTACATTGCTGTTTGGTTCTCATATTCCACCGGTATGGTACGTACACTTTATCTGAAACAGCAACCTCAGAGTCAGGGCTTGGCCTTGTTGGGGTCTCAAGCCGGGCCGTCTAATCCATCAGTTTCGCCGGAGGGAGTCAAGAGGTCTGCTGTCGGTCACAAGCTCTGCTGTCGGTCACAAGCTCTGCTGTCTCTGCCGCCAGTGGTCTCTGCTTCCACGGCTTTGCTTTTTCCACACGACCAGACCCTTGGCACGTCTGGAGACATGGGATGGAGCATGGAGAAAAGCATGGAGAAGTGCATGGAGAAATGTGCACCTTTTAGTCGCACCCGTCGGGCTAATCTTGCCACAGAGTTTCAGGGTTGGGGTGTTGGTGGTGTATTGGGTAGAGTGGTGATGATTTCAGAGGTTTTGGAGGGTTTTGGGGGTGTTATTCTGAGTTGTTTTGGGGCTCAATTTTGGGGCTCAATTTTGGGACTGTTTTGGGGCACGATTTTGGAATTTTGGGGCTCAATTTTGGGGCTGATTTGCCACCTAATTACCGGTACCGCCCCATCTTGCACTGAAAAAAGCAACTACCGAGTCATGATTACTCAACCTTGGCGGACCAAACGGACCCAAACAGACCCACCCTCCTAAAGGACACGGACGGTGGCTTTCAGTGGGGCGCCTTGCTGTCGCTTGGCTCGTCGTGGTCGTTTTGGCGCCACCTTTTTCGTCGTTTGGGCCCATTCCCAAACTCATATCTCCATCACATGACTCCACGGACCCTGGTCAACCTGTCACCAACTGACTACAAGTACCAAACTGACTACCGCCAAACCAACTACCAAACTGACTACCGCCAACGAGCCAAACCACCCGAGTTATGCTCCCTACATGCAAAGAAGCCGTGGAGATTGTAAAGTGCCGGTACGGTTGGCGGATGGCGGATAGCGGATAGCGGTGGTGTGAGCTACAGCGTGTTTGGTTTCCTGTCTGATTCTGACAGTCGTACGACTCTGCCATATCGTTTTTCCGTCACCTGCTATTCACGCTAGCCCACAATCCTGGACCAGGTTCCCTGACACTGCTGAGCTGCTACCAAGCGACCCAAGCCGGCTACAGTGCGTACTCCCTGCTACACAAGCTATACAGGTACAGTAGTGTGTCTCGCTACACCCTGCTATAGTGCTATAGTGCTACCACCGGTGGGCTAGCTCTAGTGCCTTTTTGACCCGTGGAGATGTGTCCTTGTGCAGTCTATAGGAGGTGGTTTATGCAGATATGGTCTACAGTGAGTTGGTCTACCGTGGAGTGGTCTATTGTGGAGTGGTCTATAGGAGGTCTAAGGAGGTCTACAGACGGTCTAAATCATCCACTGTACCGTGGTTATGGTCTATAGTGAGTTGTCGTTATGGACTAATCGTTGTGGCTAAATCAGCCAATAGCACCTGTGATTTATTGACAGAACGAGGAAAAAGGAAAGACCAACCGTCTGACGTCTGCTGTCAGAGCCTGACGCCAGTCTCACTCCGTTGTTACTCTTTACAGCTCCAATCGACGCTGTCAAATCCTGACGATCCCTCATTAGTGTGGGAGATCAACTCTACCCTTGTACTGTACAAGTACCCTGGTACCAGCCACGATAAGCCACGTTGACAAACCACTTTCACAAGCACCACTAAGCCGGTAATAACCCAGTGATTCGGGCTACCTCTCGCAAATCTATATATAGCCATAGCCATGTTTACCATGTAGCCGGGTTAGCCCCGACCGACCATGTTTTCTTAGCCCTATAATAGCTGTACCGTACGAGCTACGGGAGCTACAGTAGCACAAATTATACCGGTAGCAGTATGACCCTGTCACGAATTGTAGCGGTACGGAGTACGAGTACAAGGGTTACTGTCACGTTTCTGTGTACTGGTACAATGATACCGTTATCATGAGCAACACATGAAAATCTGGATTCAGCATGATTAACGCTAAGCTCACCATAAATCGATTTTTTAAAAAAAGAAATAATAATAAAAAAAGACTTTTTCAAAACTAGATTTGTTGGTGGGTACAATTGCTTGGTTTGGGACAACCACGGCACCGGTATAGCATGTACGTAGTGTAATGGTATTGAGAACCCGGCTATTTGAGTCACGTGATGTTGTGACCTCGCCGTCCTTTTTTCAATATTTTCATTTTCATTTTAATTTCCCCACCGAAAATCGAACTCACCATAGCTTTGCTCCCTCCTCCTCCCAACGCGTGAAGCTAATTATCAACACCACCTTTCTCTCCACCTCTCTCTCCACCATCACCATGTCTGACGATACTCAGGTTCCCAAAGTCGGCGATCCCGGTTCCGACGCTAGAGGCGATTCCCTGGGTGACAATGCAGCGACCACGGCGGCTATTGGCGAAACCTCTGGCCTGATCGGAGGTGGTTCAAACGAGATTGAGACGAAATCGAGCTCAGACATAAAGCCAGAGACCACCACAGATGCAACAGGTACCACAGGCACGACAGAGACGACAGAGACGACGACAGAGTCAGACACAAAGCCAGAGGCGGCAACAGCGACGACAGCGACGACAGCGACGACAGCGACGACAGAGCCGAAGATTGAGGACGTCGAAATGACTGACGCCAGCGGTACCAACACTGGTGATGCTGCCGACACTGCCAACACTGCCGACACTGCCAACGCTGGTGATGTCACTGACACTGCCAACACAGGTGATGTCACTACCGACGCCGCCCCCTACGACGACCCCAACGACCCCGACGTGGACGAAGACGCCCTCAACGACGACGACCCCGACGACGACGCTCTGCCTCCGCCCAAACCGTCCAAGGAGAGCAGTGCGGCCGCCGACGACGTGGCCAAACCGGCCGCGCCAGCACCCCGCAAACGGGGCCGCCCCCCCGGGTCGAAAAACAAGGCGACCCTGGTGCGCGAGAGCGAAATGGAGGAGGACGAGGAGGCGCTTAAGCTGACGTCGTTCTCCGCGGTGGGAGGATTTGGCCCCGGTGGCCCCGGGGGAGCGATGCGGTCGGGATCCGCACGATGGGCTGCGCGAGGCCGAGGCTCGCGGGGCGGCACGTCGCATCTCGTCATGGTCCCACGTGACGAAAACGGCAACCCCTACCCCGTGGAGGACGACGAGCTGCTACTGCCCGAAGACCCTGCCGGCGAGGTCAAGGTCAACAAGCTGGGCGAGCTGCAGGGCGGGCGCGAGTACCGGGTGCGGACGTTCACGGTGCTGGGCCGGGGCCGGCGGCTATACATGCTGTCGACGGAGCCTGCGCGGTGCATGGGTTTCCGAGACTCGTACCTACTGTTCCAGAAGCACCGCCGACTGCACAAGGTGATTGCAGACGAGGGCGAAAAGTTCGATCTCATCGAGCGCGACATCATCCCGCACTCGTACAAGGGCCGGTCGATCGGCATTGTGACTGCGCGGTCGGTGTTCCGCGAGTTTGGCGCCAAAATCGTGCTTGGCGGCAAAAAGATCGTCGACGACTACTACGTCCAGGAAGCCGTGGACGCCGGTAGTGTGGAGGGCGAGATTGCGGATCCGGACGATCCGTTCAACCAGGGCCGCGAGCACTCCAAGGACCACTATGTGGCCTGGCTCGGCGGAGCTGGCGGCCCTGGAGGCGCAGCCGTGCCCGTGGTCCCCGTGATGCCACCTCCCATCACGCACGCGCCACCCAAGCGGCGCAAGGTGGTCGGGGCGCAGCTGGCGCCCAACTGGATGTACGACCACGCGCTGGCGGCGTCGCGGTTCAACTCGTCGCTGCTGGAGGAGCGGCGCGAGGCGGACCCCAAGGGCTTCTTTGTGGAGCCGCTGACGGGCGTGCGGTTTGTGCCGCAGCTGACGCAGCCGTCGGTGTCCGAGTGGTTCAAGGCCGGGCGGGGTAAGAAGACGGTGGTCACGGAGGAGATGCAGTTCAGCCCCGTGACACGGACGGGGCTGCAGGTGTCGTTTGATCTGAACGATATTGATATTGACGAGAATATCAAGGAGGCGATTTTGGACCAGTTGGAGGTGGAGGGCACGACGAATTTGTAGGCAGAGCGCGTAGCGCGATGTCTACGGGTTTGTAGATCGAGTTTTCCGATACTGAGTTCTCCAATTCGTCAACATGGGTTCACGGCATCATCTTGTCCACGAGAAGATCTAGGGTTGATCCGGATTGGTGGCTAGAGACGCGACACTGGCTCAGGATGATCTTCCAGAGAAGGTCTGAGTTAGGAGACGGCCTTGAGGCTGCTCTAGAGCTAGCCTGGATATGTATTTTTAATGTATTTGTTTACCGACGTATTTTAGAGGGCGTAGTGTCTATGACCCTACCTTATAGGCCAAATTGTAGGCTACAATACGGTATTTTCAAATGGTGAAAAACATCACAGCCTTATTGAAGTGTGTGGACAAATATCCAACAATTTATCAAGTATTATATTGAGTGTTTTTTTTAACTTGTAAATCTGTTGGTTTTGGTGGAGAACCTTAAAAGGTAGGGTAACTGATGGACTATTTGAATCCGCTGACGTAATCATAGTATGAATAGGAACCAATATAGGCTAGAGGGGGTGGTTTGTAGGTTGAGGCTTTCTACGGACTGCATTGTTTTTTACTTAGTTATCAGCTTGGAAGGCGTACGTAGTCATTTTTACAGATGTACGTTGGTTTGCTCTTTTATTTTATTTTATTAAATATTGATTTTAATTCCATCTTTTAGGGCTCCACTTACAAACTGGTACTTACCCTTTTTACCTTTTCTTAGTTCACGTCTGAAACACCCTTGTGTCGATCATCTAGACGGTTAAGACCCATTATCTTGATTTTTTGTATGGCCTAAAGTGGAACAAATGGCACCACCAGAATCAGCAGAAAACGGAGAGTAAGATGGTACCCTTTTTGTCACCTCTTGTCATACAAATCTCAACGTCCAAACGGAATTGAACTTCTAAGTGGAGCTGGGTTCGAAAACGACCTTGGTCGAATATTTATATGACAATCTAGGGCAAAAAAACATATCATTGGACTCCCTACTCTCTGCCGATTCCAATGGTACCCTAATATCCACCTCGTGTAGTACAAAAAAGCTGTGTAATCAACAATATTCCCCAACCACGAAACTTCATGACCAATACATGACTCTCTTGACCAACGACAAAGACCCTTCTTGTACCCGTTCAATCCGGTCATCTCGATCCGGAAACGCGTTCCTGACGAATGCAACTGTCTCCACCGCTCCAATTATACGAGCAAATGTTTTTTTCTTTCGGGGACCTGGCCGCTTTTGGGGCCGTTCCTTGTTCAGGGTCTTTAGTGTGGCGCTGAGCGGTTACCGTTGGTGTTAGCGTGAGCGTTTTCGGCAGGCGGTTATGCTGGCGGCTATATGGCGGCTACAGAAAAAAAAATGGGGCCGAAATAAACGCCCCGATAGACGCCCAACACGCCGATTTTCACCCCAATTACCACGCCAAAGAATTATAATATCTCTACATCTCGCGTAGTGAAACAAATCGTACTTTAAATCAGTTTAATGGGGTAGCTATTTTAGAGTAATTTTATTATGTGATTTAAAAAACAGCGTTACAGGGGGTTTGCAAAGATAGCATATAAAGCGGTGGAAAAGATAGCTGTAGATTCGAAACTGGGCTTATTCGACAGAGGAGGGCGAGATGAGGTGAATGATATTATCAAAGTCTCGTTAGCACGTCTCTGCCACAAACTACAAGCTCCTATCTGTGACCCACATGCTCCTGCACCACCACGATATTAAAACCCCTGTAAGCCGCCCGTTTTTAACCATATCTATTTGATGAGTTCGAAATGACGTTTGGCCGCCTGCCGCTGACGTCTGGGCGCTTCCCCCGTTTCTTGCACCGCTTTATTATGGCAATTAAACGCTTTCTTGGTGCGGCATTAGCGCGTGCAGAGGTAGAGATGTTGGGCGAGAGAGTGTGGCTACAAGTCGGTCGGAAATGGAGCAATCGGAATATAAACACTTGTAGGCTATTTCTCCTGGTTGGCAGCTTCGTTTTGAAACTTTAGCCACCCGATTAGCGCCCGCCTGCCCCGTTCTGCCGCCTCCCGAATACCTACACCCAGGGCCAAAAGTAATACCGTGCCTAGACAGCCCCAAACAACGTAATAAAAGACAGACGCTTTTGTGGGCGGCAGCCATGTGCACGCCAGACCCACAGCGTTGCGCCTCGACGTTTCTCCACGCGTTTCTGCAGATCCACAGCGTTTGGCATTCTGGGAAATTAGCCTGGTTTGGCAAAGACAGGGATAGGGGTTGGGGAAAGAGGGGGGGAAGTGGTGTATCGGTGAAACAAATAGATCACGTATCTCCCAGTGCTCCAAAATACCCGTTTGAATTGGTTTTCCCGGTTCTGACGATTTTATTCGATTTCTCATGGTTCTTCCACCGCATTTACAACCTCCCCCAGACCCTGTCATCACCCCCTGAATATAGCAACCTTTTTTTTTTTTTCGGGATATGCTTGTTTCGGCGTTTCCACCGTCTCCTTGTCTGGCTTGTCTTGCTTGTTTCACACGCTCGCAAAACGTTTCTCCGTTTCCTCTTTTTCTCTCCGAATCCAGAGACACCGCCCTTTTCAAATTTCACGCCCGGCGTGCAGCATGCACGCTAACGTGCGTTCATGCGCCGTCATGCACGCTGGCGCACGTCGATGCAAAAACGCCGAAATACAGGGTCCACAGACATGCCCCAAAAAACCTGCTCTTTGTGGCGTTGGCAAAAGGCCCAGAATCGGAAAGTGGATCCAGATTGGTGTGCGAGATGCGGCCGCGTGCCAGGTATTCCCAAATTGGCATGTGTGGATTTCTTTCGAATTACTTCTGATTAAACAAGTGGAAACCAAGTTAATTCGTAATAAATCGAAAATAAATCAAAAATAAATCAAAACAAATCACACAAAAATACCACACACCCTCAAAGACCTCTATTGAACACTCCCTGTTTGCTGGCAACATTTTTTCAACCGCATCACACATCCCTTCCCCAGCTCGTGTTTCATACTTCAGGCACCATTGTGCCATGGCCACATTCCCGACCTCGGCACGCCCAATGGGGCAGCGAACCCTAACCCTGACAGCTCCGGGTCCGGCAGTTTTGCCCTAACCCTCCGTCCCCTATCTGGGCCACAACCGTTTGTACCTACATGCCCTTTTACCTTTCTCCTAACCCTAACACGCACACCCTGTTTCTCCCCACCCGTACGTTGCAGCTAATTTGTGGGTCCGCAGCTCTGCATATCTTTGTTTGCTGATCATCAGGGGCTATGAAGATAGTTAGGCTCGGGCCTAAAAGGGAGTGGGACGCGAGTTGGCGTCTTTTAAAAATGTCCATAATTATTCAGGCCATGTGGTCGTGCACAAGGAAGAGTTGTTTTATTTTTTGCTAATTTCCCTGAATTATGGCACCCTTTTGTTTGCCTCAAATATTACGTCACTCTTTGTTTCACATTAGACTTCTGCCTGCGCCGCTTAAACCTAGATTTACCCGCTCTCAAAAGGGTTTGCATGTGCACGTGCGTTGTAATCAAATAAGCTTTATGCAAGGACCCTTGTCAGTGCACACGCTAAAACCGGATTTATAAGCACTGTTGGGTTAGGAGACTTGGGCGAAATGTACAGACAGGTTTAGGGTTGCCAGCTGTGTGTTTTTGAGGCCTGTAGCTTGCGTGCGTGTGTGTGTGTGTGTGTGTGTGTATATCGAACTCTCTTCGCCTCACGTGATCGGAGGCGGTGTAGATTCCACGTCCGATCACGTGCATGTTTCATGTACCCTGCCCAACCAAATGAACATGCAGGAAATTAGTCTTTCAACGGAAAAAGCACAGAGTGCATGTCTCAGACGCAAGTCGATGCAAGTGACACAAACCGCAAAATACAGTTTGACAGTTCGAACCCCGACATTTATACCTTGACATAAAGTCGCACCAACCCTCACAGACTAAATCGCTAGATCGACCGACGAAGTGATCGCCTGTGTTTACTGGGGCGCAAATACGGTCTGCAGTTGCTTTTTGAGGTTACATGGCTCTTGTGATTCCTTTCCGGAAATCTCCATGTCGTATGACAAGAGCCAACGACGGGAGAGTCACGACGGTAGTGTAGTCACGACGGAAGTGTAGTCACGACGGAAGTGTAGTCCCGACTGTTGTGGGGTGACAGCTAGAGCGTGGTGCTAACGACGTGGGGAGAGTTGGGGGATGACAGGAGAGTAGTGCTAACGACACGGGGAGAGTTGTGGATGACAGGAGTGTTGTGGGGCGACGTGGGGGGCGAGAGTGGATTGACAACGGGTGTGTCGCTACTTGTACAAGTACATTTTTGTTTGCGACATTTTTGTTGCGACACAACGGGTGCTGTGCCCCACGACACTATCAGCGTGGTGCCGTTACACGAGCTCGGTAGCGCCCACTACACGGTTTCAGTAGTGGGGGGGAGGGCCACGGTGCCGCACGCTTCGTTGTGGCTTGACACGGCATCGAATTAAGATACTACCAAGAGGCAGCCATCGGGTGCCGACGGTTAGGATACGATCGTGTCCATATACGGCCCGCAACGGGAGGCGGGCGATAACACGATAAGAATAGGGGGTGTGAACGATGGCGCGGCAAGCTCTGTGTGGTGGCCACATGGTATGTGTGGTGACGACATGGTCGGGGTGGTTGCCGCGACATCGACCGTGTAGTTGTCATTTCATCGACCGTGTAGTCACGACATCGCCAGTGTAGTCACAACATGGACAGTGTAGTCGCGGTTGGTGAAATTCACACCATACTACAAGTACGCGGATACCGTTCAGAGCGCTCCGCAACAAGTTGCTTTTGCCACGGAAAGCCCTTTTTGGACAGCATTCCAGGGACCAAAGAGAAGGAGGAACTAGACACACAAGGAAAAGCAGAAGATTGATTCGGACGAGTTGAGACAGATTAGAACGGTTGATGACGAGCTAAGACAAATTGAGACCGTTTAATTGGTCAGAAAACCGTTCTGTAAACTCGTACAAGGCTCTTACACAGGAGATGACAAAAAACACCATAGAAGGGTTGAAAAGAGTTGAAAAGAGTTGAAGAGTTGAAGAAAAGTTGAGGACAAAGAGACGGACTAGTTGTTGGTGGTGTTTGGACCTGGCTCTGATTATGGATCTGGTGTGGTGTTGAATGGTGAAGAGGTGAGAATGTTGCCTTTTTCGCTCCGAAAGCGTCAAAAAACGTCTGACAGTTTTGGGGACATTTTTGCGGTGTTATTCAAGCGCTGATAAAGATACCATGTCTCTCTGCCTGTCATAACACTTACAGAACGGTGCCCACTAAATGTCTCATTCATGCACCTCTGAAATCTAACTGTACGTCAACTAAACACCCAACTAAACAAAGTTTGTTAACAAACCCACCTGCTCAACGAGCTCATCCAAACTGGTCCAAAACGACTGGGGGAAATCACAATATGCTCCTCTATCACCTCTGACACTAGCACAACTGCATCCCACGTCTTGCCCTCTCTTGATCCAACTTTCAACTGCACCCTATATTTCTTCATTCCCGGAACCTTATTTAACCTAAAGTGGATACCTTTTGGAGGACTATGTAGCATTCCAGAACGTCCCTTCAAATCAGTCAAAATCGACCAAACTAGCCCCAAAACTTTTTTCCCACCTTCAATAGCTCCACTCTTTGACATTCTGGCTTTTTGCCGGCTCCAAAGTACGTTTTTTCGCACGTTTTTAACGCTTGTCGTATTTTTCGCACTTTTCTACTTTTCAACTTTTCACATAATGCAATGTACAAGTACAACCAAGTACTAAAGACGTTTAACACAAATGTAGGTCAGATCCAGGTGAGTCTGCGCATGCACCGTTCATCCGGGTGGGCCCTTGTCACGTGACTCGAGTGCTCGGAGCTGTGCTGTACTGTACTCTAGTTGTAGAGGTTGTTTTGGATCCACTGTACATTCTAGACGTTTCAAATCTTCCCCGGACGTCAATATAACGACACTATTGGAATCAACAGAGCAGGAGGATTCCAATGGTACTATTTTTACGTCCATTATATTAGTCATCACTGTGTTGAACGTAGTCAAACGTGCGCCAATACGGAGTACATATTTTTATTGTAGTCTACAGTAGATGATTTAAAAGCATTGCACGTCGTTTGAACGGTTCTGACAGGGTCTGGATCACGTGACTCAGCCAGACTCTTCGGCCAAGCATTCTAATCAATATATTTATTATGAGATCACCATGGCTACCGTTAGTCTGAAACAGCCCACATACTGTACTGTACTGGTTTAAACGAGTCCTCAAGAGTCGAGGCCTTTGCAGTGGACTCTACATCTCGTTGAGCTGTTGTATTTCTTGCCTAGAAACCATTCGTCAGCTCTTGTTGGTTGGTTTTTTTCTTCTGTTTTGTTTTTCGCCCAACCTCCACCTCTGCGACCCACAATACGAGATGCAGGACACCCTGAGGGATGCGTTTCGAACCCTGAGGTGGTGGTCCCTGAGAGAGTTCTATTTTGAAGTCTTTTTTCGTCAACTGTTTTTCGTTGTTTTTTGATCCGGAAGTCGCCGTGCAATACCGCCCTGGTTTTGTTTTCTCTGGCCATTTATATCCGATGCGGTAGGAGGTGTGCAGGTGCGTTTCGGAAGAGGGATCCGTGAGGCAAGCTTGGGGATGCATTGCATACAATGGAGGCAGGGAAGGGGATGTAGAATGGGGTGTAAAATGGGGTGAGGAGGTTGTAGAGGAATGGAGGGGAGGCTCAGAATGATGCTGGCCTCAGGCTCGTCGTCTTAACACCCTCCACATCGCTCTACGATGTCGCCAATCACCACAATATCCACATCTCCGCTTCCCTGCATGTGAGGCGCACCCATTGTGTGCTCATTGTATGCAGGCGGCCAGGGTGGATATCTTGCAAGAGGTATGCGCGCCTGCACCCACCACAAAGAGCGGATTGTTCCTTGTGTGTGGGCGGAGCACAATGCCCTTTTGTATCGTCGGCACCGTATACACGTGAGGTATGTTTGAGAGTTGGGATTTAGGTTTGGTGGTATGAATACGAGCCATGGAGACAAGAGAGATTGTCGTACATCTGTCTGTGCCTGTGGACAAAGACTTGGAAGCGGTGCAACCGGAAATTACCGCCGCATTGTCGTCATTGCGAGCAACACTGAGGGTTTCATGTTGAGCACTCAACAGTGTGGAGAGAGAGGTTTGTGGTGACTTGGGTCGAGAGGGGGTGGGTTTGTGTGTGGTGATGGGAAAAACACGGCTCCAAGTTCATTGTAATTCCCAGAATCGGGGCTGTTCACTGGTATTGCTTTGATCTCGTTCAAACGACTTCTCCACAAACAGTCGCCCATCTTCTGCTCTCTCAAATCCACGTTGCCTCCTCCAGACCCTGCATCGAAAGAGGCAATTCCCCGAGGCCCGACATGGGCGCCGACATGAGGGCCGACATGGCGACTTGAACGAGGCAATGTGGCGCAAAGCGAAGCAAAGCGAAGCAGAGCGAAGCAACGCGGTGCACACGAAATAGATGTACGGGAGGTGTGGTGGGCGGTGGGCTGTGGAGGGTGGAGGTGGTGGCTACCGGGTGGAGACTGTTGTGTTTTGGACTGACTTGGTTTTGACTGGATTCTGGTTGGTGTCAAGAAGAATGAATACTTTTTTTTACAATGTGCTCGTATAATTAGACTCCCTTCTCGTGTTGCACTTTTTCCGTCTTTATTTGATGGATACGGTTACGATGCTTTTCGGAGCCTGTCTTACCTTTAAAATTCAACGTAAGACTATACCAAGGTCTGGTCTCTCTTTCAGTACGAGTACGATACTCTGTACGATGGTCTACACACTCCATGGATATTCGTATAATCCCTCCGTTTGGCTCCCTCCCTGCATCTGACATGTGCGTGTTTGCAGGTAGACATGGCCTGATTATTTGTGGAGCGCGAGACTGAGTTTCGGGGGTGCGGGTCGATCTAGTGGTGGCAGATTACGTGGGTGCATTGGGGAAATTTGGGGCCAACTAAGGTGATTTTTGGGGCATCTTTTGGGGCCAACTCAAGGTGGTTTTGGGGGCTATTTTGGGGCGATTTTGGGGCCGACAAAAAGCCGCGTAAACTCGATCTCAACGCTTTCACCAACCCCCCTCTCAGCCAATCTCATCCATCACTCTTCATCTAACCTCATCTAACCTCAATCTGCGTTTCATTCTGCAGCGGATATGCCGCTGGTCGTTTGGCAATCAGGCCATTATCTGGGCTTGGTGCAGGGCGGGATTATTAGATGTCCATGCAGGGAGGCGGGCGGGAAATGAGTTCCGAAATGGTGAGAAGCGGTGGTGGTGGTTGAACTGACTCAGCTCTCTGGTGGTAGGCGTACTACTCGTGATGGCAATACGGGTTTTAGATCATTGTGAATACGAACAGCGACTAAGACCATAGTACGAGTACCAGCACCGGTACGAACTACACACGTCTGTAGCTACATCTCCGGTACCACAGAAACACAAAGTCAACACAGCTCCGTTTTGCGTCACCTCCGTTTTGCGACTTTGCGATTTCTCACACGTACGTGTGTACTGGTGCTTGTACGACTCCTGGCACCCACTCCACATCTCCGGAAACGGCCAAACCTGTCAGCGTTGTGCAACATAATCAGCCCAGGCCGAGGCTGCCGTTGTGAGGTGGTGGTGTACGTTTCTACAAAGGGTCTTTGTCGGTTCTGACGTTTCTGGCCCAATGGACGGATGGTGGGTGTCAGCTTGTCTACAAGACGATATTTGCCTGCCTACAGTGGAATGAGGTACGAGCGTACAACGTAGTTCCGGTACTGGTACTCGAGACCAGACTAAGGATCCAATAACGACAAAAACAGCTCCAATCGATAGAGATGACTCAGCTTGGAATTTCGCTCCATACATCCCTGTCTGTATCTCTTCTACGTTACTCAGTAGAGTCATTCTGGCGTACACTGGCACTGGCACTCCTTCAAATGGATATTGGACATGGACCAGACAAGAACCAAGGGACTTGTAGCACGTGACCGAACAGTGGTCTCAAGACAAACCCCGTCTCCATCTCTGCTACTCGTACATCCCTCAGTAGCTTCACCCTAAGCTTTTCCTTCTCACTCCTCAGGTAATGCTAAAGAAGGACTACGAATCAACCACGTTAAAAAGGCCATGGAACTGATCAGAAGAGCGGTTCTGTAGTTGTACTGTAATAACGTGTTGGTGGTTGCTTCTTTTTCAATCAGACAACGTGGTCGTATCATAACATGGCTGCCTATTAGTGTGCTTCAGCTGACTCTACAAGGATGTGCTGCCTGATCACCTCAACTTCTGACCGTCTGACTCTCTCAGTCTGGCCTGTTACCATCTGGTGAAGCTCGGCGGTTCGAGTTCTGAGCACGCACTTGGAAACAAGGACAATACAAGTATCGTACACTGACGTGTCTTTGCTCGATATTACAGGTACGCTTTGGTACAGCAAGTAGGTCAGCTGAAGAGACTGGACGGAACCGGAATAGAGAGGGTGCTGCCTTCACCGCTGTCGTCACGTGAGGTGCTCTAAATCCTAGAGGTGAGTAAAGTGAAAGACAGAGGGTGATGTATCTTACTGAGATTTGCCTAATCGTAAAACTCGATTGACGCTTTGAATATTCTGGACTACTGCACGGTTGATCTGACTAAGCTGGGATCAGTACTGTGGTCAGCAGAAATGGCTGAACTCCTCAGAAAACGAGTCTGAAGAAAATAATAGTCTTGAACACACCTCAGTGAGAGCACCTGATTCTAGACGTCTAACGAACCAAGACTAGGTAAGGATTGAGAGCTTCAAAAATCAATGTCTTCAACAACTGACGACTTCAAGGGTTGACTTCTTCAAGAATTGACGACTTCAATAAG
Source organism: Yarrowia deformans (assembly GCA_900519085.1). Taxonomy (NCBI): domain Eukaryota; kingdom Fungi; phylum Ascomycota; class Dipodascomycetes; order Dipodascales; genus Yarrowia; species Yarrowia deformans. The sequence goes on along the minus strand of ULGY01000009.1, from coordinate 717,412 downwards.
TAATACTCAGACCCAGCCTCTCGTTTCATTTCTTGGCAGATGCTGTTGCTGTTGTCTGATGTCTGATACACTGTACTGGTACTCGTACAACAGACTACGTTCAAAGAAGAGTGAAGAGTGAAGACTACTGGACTCCAGAGCTTCTTCCTGAGTTGGTTAATCACATTATTCAGGTGTTTATTTCACGTTCACGTGATTCAGATGTTGATTACCATAGGCTTGTCCCGAACAAGCCCAGAACTCACACCCCCAGAAGAATGTACCAATACAGTAACCGGCCCAGTTTTCTGAAGATGCTACCGGTACTTGTAATAGCCCATATTATGCATCTTAGAACAAGAAAATAATGGCCTTGTCTACACGGAACGTATACTTACGTATACTTCTTGCTGTTGTCACGGTTCAAGGAGTGACACGATCGAGTTACATCGAGACAGATGAACATTATCGTACAGAGACCGGGCACAATCCATTTGCCATTGATCGACATACTACAGTACCTACATCTTCTCTCGGAACACATTCCGCAACCCTGGTTGCCCAAACAAGCCGATCATTTCTTTCTGGAAGTCTTCGTCGACGCCCACAATTTTGCAAAAAGATATCCGCGGAGAACCCTGTGTTCCACGGATTCTCTGGCGGAGAGATTTGGCCCGTTATTCCGGTCTTGACGGAGCAACTAGACCGGCAAGAGCGACAAGCTTCTGTAAGTGAGTATGTACGATAGTATGACATCCATCAACTGAGATTCTGTTCCGTGTTTGGAGACTAGACGGATGCAGTTGACAGGCTCTTGTGGAAGTATCGAATGTTCCGTGGGAGTTGGTCAGAGGGTATAGTAGACTGGTTTATAGCTACAGTACTGGATGTACAAGTACTGTACTCGTACCACCAACTACAGCACTCTTACACGAACCTCTTCAAGTTCAAAGGCCTTAAGAGCACTACCAGTACTGTAGCCACTTGTAGATACCCACACTCACTGTGCTTCATTGATATAGGACAACCTCACATTCCTCGTCTGGCTCATGTAGGGAGACGTCAAACTGTCCAGCCCCGTCACACGTCAAAACGTCAACGCTGCTAGTCTCCTTCAAACGCCGTGTCTGGCGTGACGTCACTGTCAGACGTCGGATTCTGCTGACAGTAGCGAGTTTCGGCACGGGGGAGCAAAAAAAAAACAGCCCATTCCTTGGCCGGTTTTTGCCAAGGTGGAATGCTAGACGACAGACGGGTGACGGGATGTACTGACAGGATATGAGAAGACGTATTGACAGGATGAACCGATCAGACATTTCTAGTCTCTGCACTTCGCAGATCGCTCGCCAAATTGCTGTCTCAGTTTAGATTGTTGAACCCACGTCTACTCAACACTACACTGTCCACAATCCCATCAAACGCTACTCTCCACCTTTTGCACGAGCCAGTGACGCTCTGGAACAATGTGTTTGTCTGCTGACACGATGAGAAGGGTCGATTTTCTGGGCTAGACTGGCAGAGTACGGGCCGTGGAATTTTAAATAAATACGGGTAGGGCTGGTATGAGCTGAGTACGAGCCAGGTACGGTAAAAGTATGAGTAAGGTATGAGCCAGGTACGATACTCGTCGCACAGTACTCGTACTCGATCGTTCAGGAATGTGTCACGTGCAAGAATCTGACACTGACAGTGGTTTGTGTAGTTGTACCATTCTGACCAGATCCCAGTTACCTGTACTTGTATCATTAGGGCTAAGCCCCATTTTGACCGCCTCATATTATCAAGAGCTCTCCTAACTCCACCCGACACAACCCTAAATCCATCCCCGTTGTCGTGAAGCATTATTTTAAAGATGCTTTTTACAAAACCAATACCCCCCCTTGTATTTTCACACCTCCCTTCAACCCTCCCTGCAACGCTACGGCTTCCATTCCTCCCGTTTACAGACCGACTCAGACACTAACGGCTAGCTCGCACTAGTGTAACAGCCCGTACATACTGTTGTACCAGTTCATACAGTGTACACAGACAGGTTGAAGTGTGTCACGCTGTCAAGATATGGACACTCTCCTGCTTGGATCATGTATGGATTATCCGTGGAGTCCAAATCTCAAAGAATCAACCCAGCTGTCCCCAGACAAGTGAAGCCTGCCTAGTTTCGCTACCCTGACGAACACATATCTCCGCTAGTGTACTCCTCTAGTCGCAGCGGACCGTTTTGTGGACGGTAGGAGCACTACTGGCACAGTAGCGTGGGCTGCTTTGGCCAAGAAAGAAAAGAAAAAAACCCATGTTCCTCAAGCTCCACTTTTTCCAGCCGTTCTAAACCCATACTCTAACGAGCTTTAAGGGTTCAAGGGCGTGTTTTTATTTGGCTTGAAAGGCTTGTACTGAATATCTGGAGTGGAGCGTACGCAGAGTACAATTCTTGGTCAACGTCGCGTATTCGAAGATGAAAAATGAAGTGTATAAAAACGAAACGAAAGAAAAGAAATCGAAAGAAATCGAAAGAAATCGAAAGAAATCGAGATAAAGCAAGAAAAAACAAGAAAAAAAACATTCTTTACTTGGTACGATTGCACGTACTCCACGGTACAGTTTGTCTTCTCCGTTTCCTGAACCAGGGTTAATGTCTTACCTTTCTCACCTCTTCCTCCTCCTATAAATCTCGCTCTTGGATCGTCAAACCACCGACTTGCACAAAGAAACCCTGTGGAATCTTTGAAACGCTGCTAAACGGATCGGACATCAAAGTCTGGGATCCTTTTCCTCACCCGCATCCACTTTGCAGTCGTCTTCTTGGTTGTTCTTGGTTCGGGCTTGGCTTCCCCCAAGAATCAGACCATGCCGACCAAAGGGCCTTTCTCCACAACAAAGCCCGCTTGGCTGCCTGTTTTAGCGCCGCTCGTTAGCTCGGCTAAGACCCTGGATTCGCACTAGCTAACCGCGCCTCTCTCTCCGGAAATAAATAGGTTTGGTTTGGGGGGTCCCGTCTAACCCACGCTAGCAGATTTAGTCTCCGGAATCTCCGAAGTAGGAAGCTGGAGGAGCAGAAGAGTTGCCCTGACAGCTGAGAGTTGACAAGCTGCTCTCTCCACGTTTCTTAGCGACTCTTGGCAACAGAGCAGCCATTCTTGTTCAGCATTTCTTTTGTTAATCAGGTTTCACGTTCTCAGAATCCGCACAAGGACAGGTCTTAATTAGCACTGAGACAGGGTATTGAACGTGGAGACTAAGAGAGAAGCTTTGGTCGACGATGGGTCAGCATTAGTAAAAAAAAAGTCGACAAGGCAAAAAGTATGATAAAAAACCCTGTCGGGAAAAAATGGACGACACCGGAATCGAACCGGGGACCTCGCGCATGCTAAGCGCATGTGATAACCAACTACACCAGACGCCCAAAATCTTGAATTTACGGAAACTCTGGACTACGCTTTCGTGAATTTGCTGACTAATCTGGGCTGGTTGAATATTGATGCTAGAGATTCGGAAGGTGTTGGAGAAGTAAATGTTGGTTTTTAAAAAGAGATTCCACAACTCCTCTTCGTCGTGTGAACTGTTTTGAGTCAAAATTGAGTGTTTTGGTGTCATCAATTATAGCGCAATAATTGTATGTCCATATTGGGGTGAAGGAAAAACATAAGGGGTTGAGGTGAAAAGTTCATATGCGCTCAGCTGGACTGTTGGCGAGTGCCAGAAATGTCTCTTGCAGACACGTGATGTCTTTTGGAGCCTTTTAAAGGCTCACCTCAGACGTTTAGTATGTGTGGCACCTTTGAACACATTGAACAACCAATATGGCTTGTGATGACAAGAAGTTCAACAAGAGAATCCTTGAAGTGCATTGACTCTTAAAGAATGGTTCATTACTCTTGTGTACCCTCACTGTATAGTTAGTAACACTATGCATTTATGAATGGACCATTGGGGCCTTGATTTATAGAATACATTTTGGTGCCAGAAAAAGAGTCTTGCCTTGGTGATCAAAGCGATTGTGCGTGCTGGGTGAATATTACGAATTGTGTGAGCATTATCAGTGTAGTGTATGTACAGAAGCCTAGGTTGTTCAAGAGTTCGTGCTGGACAGAACATCTCAATAACTGCAAAGAGATTCTTAGGGAGGATGGAGAAGTCGATCGATCTGAAGGAATTGGGTTGGGTTATATCGCTGACTGACGGCTTACTGGAACAGCAGAAGTCATCGCTTGACTAGATCCCAGATCATTCCAATATCAAAATACCAGTCATTTTAAGACAATGACAACAACAGAGACCAATGTTGGATCGACAATAACCTGAGAATTGTGTAAACTAGATGTATTGTAAGAGATACACAAAGACCTGCCATGATATCTTTATAGTCAGATCTACAATAATTGGAGAACATTGTCATGAGTTATTGAAAGACAAGTAACCGTACGTAGCATTCTGTATACCAGACCATGAAGAATGTACAAAGGCTACCCAAGTCACGTAACATGGAATCAGCCACGTGACCTGGACCGAATCACGTAATCAACTGTTGATCAAAATCGAGCTCCTACAACCGATACTACGAACTATGCTCTCTCAAGATGATGCTTCACTGTCAAAACGCTCACTTTGGTTGGAAGTTACTTGAAGTAAATCCATGTAGAAATATATCTTGTGGTTCCAAACATAGTGGAGAGTTGAAGAGTGATTCAGTTGGTAGCACGAGGGCATGTTTTTAACAGAATGTCAACGTTGAGTCTTAGCAGTGCCGACACTGTTAGAGCTACAGAGTGTGATATGTGAGATTTTCAAGTTCGTATAGTTACATATTTTGTTGACTTTTACTTGAACTGAAACCTACTGTATTTGCAGACCAAAAACGTCACCACAGCAATCAGTAAAACCTCAAACCGCTTGCAAAAATAAATCTATACCACCTCAAGCGCTGCGCAGAGGTGGAAAAAAGATTACAGCACCCAGGATTCTCGTATGGTCTCCCACTACAATACTAACTAGGCTCTCTGGTGCTTGACTATGGCTGATCGGACGGGAAGCCGTATTTTCACCAGGATATGGCCGTAACCGAATTGCGCCGACCCGGAATCGAACCGGGGGCCCATCGATGGCAACGATGGATTTTACCACTAAACCATCGGCGCGGGGTTTCGTGCTTTCAAAAAGTGAACTTTCAATAGTATCTGTAAAAAGTGCTATCTCGGCGGATTTTGATTAAATGGGGAAACCAGTAATACGACTCTATGTCCTACCCGTCTCCATTCATTGCGACAAAACTTGACAAAGTTCTGCTCATCAGAAATGCTGTGAGGTGCTGTTGAAAATGTCATTTTTGGGTGTCATTCATAGATATCTCTGCTATGGCGCCATAAGGAGCTTATTTGAACAGAGAAGAGTCAGAGGCAGTCACCAGGATGTATGAAAGCACGCATCGGAATTTCCAGACGTGATATCAATTGTATTAAGCGCTTTAGAGGGTACATTCTCAGGGTCAGATTTGGGATCTCACTCATGTGAGTACTAACGAAGCAGATGACCCAGCGAGTTTATGAAATGTATTGTTATAGGCTAGTTTGGTCCATTAGAAAGCCCTAAATTGGTTTCCTATTGCTCAGAAGCCCAACAGGCGATTCTAATTTGTTCAACTGTGCCCTGTGCAATCTACCCTACAGTCTAGATAAGTGTATGGCAACGAGACATTTGGTGAGGGAGTTGTTTCAGATCTGATATTACAGCCTTACTTTAGTCACCCTGATACATTACCTTTCATTTGACACTTGTACAATCATCATTGGCCAGTACACCCACATCCCAAACATGAAACGATTCTTATCCTTTAAGCAGAAACGACTATGAGAAGGGGACTTTGAATCCATGTTACAGTGGGATGTTTGAGTGAACTCATTTATTTCAGACCTTTTTCAACTCTCAAACCAGCTCTTTAGCGACAGTCTTTCGCGACTAGTGTTGAACGTCAATATCAGGCTTAGGTAATTATAATGCTGAAATATATTTATGAAATATATAAGGTAAGTAAAAGCTGCGGCTACTCTACGTTCCAGCATTTATCTTGTGTCATTGTAACCAAGACGACCTTAGAATGATTTGGATCTATGGATTGATATTTTTGGGTCATCAAGTCATGAGGGTTTCAGAAGATATGGAGGCGAGAAGAGTACATTTCCTGAGTAGAGACATTGTGGGGATTTCAATTATGGTCTCAGTCAAGTTTGAGCCCTTCTGTAGAGTGTGTTGGAGGTACTGGATTGGGAATGTACTTGTATGGTGATAGGTTAGTTTGTAGCTAGTAGTCTACCATCAGATCTGTTGTACCATACTGTCAAGTAAATGTCTGAATCGGGAACAGCTCAATTTGAACCATTTTGCCCTCGTTGTTCGCCTCAATGTCTTGTTCTCAAAAACCCGAATAATCATTCGTTATCCTACACCAGGGTGCATCAGGAACCATATGGAGGGGTGGGTTTTGCTCCGATCAGACTGAAAGTTGTACCACTAGATACCCCTGGTTTTGGGGACAATGAGGATGCAACTTTTATGCGAATCGAGCTACTCAATCTCGAGTAGACTGCCATATCCTATCACTATGTCGGTTGCTGTTATAGCGATCGGAGCAGAAGTAAAGTGATACAGCAGGGGAAACAGTTGAGACTGACAGTACACAAACAGATCAAAGGGACAGACAATATCTATTACAACCTTCAGAGTGAGTTGATAATCAAATAGAACCGGTAATTAGGGTGCTATTTAGGCAAGTACCTGCACATGGCTGGATGTGTCTGATGTCTGTCCTGTAGATCTCTTTCTGACAGAAGGACAAGTACAAGTACACTTCTGCTTTCACTACTATCTGAACAAGTGTAAAGTGGGTTTTATACAATGAAGACTATATGTGTGATTAATTAGAAAGAGCTCATGGAACGACTTACTATCCACTTTTGGGGGCACTACGTTCCGAGATTCTAGGTCAGCAGAAACACTCGCTACATGATCGTTATCTCGTCTACAACCAACAGTAAAACACCAGGTAATTACCCTACCAGAATGACCATCAATATTATTCATCTGGATTCAACTATGGATGGCAAGTTCAAGTCTATATAGTACTACTTGGAAGAACTACACCTCTCCAAAACCTGGGGAGTACTACAGTACTGTTAGATCGAGGCTAGCTCCAGTACTGACGATGGTCTTAACAGCCAAGTAACCAGAGCTATTGCATTACAATTACACAATTCAAAATAGGAAAAAATCAGGTGGACCTTTGGAGCCATTCAATATCAACTTTGAAGTCCCCGTTTTTATAGCTACTTTGCTTCCTAAGTTGTAGTGAGCTTGCTAAACACCATAGCTAACGATAATGCTTCGTTTTCACTCAGCTCCTGCACCCCCTCGTGTATCCTATGTTTTATTATAACTTACGTTAGCAATGCCTATTTAGCCCTGTTGGCCTTGCGGATCTTCTCGAGACTGTACTTTGCGCTGCGCGCCAGGCCCGCGGTGAAAATGCCCTTGAAAGTCTGCATGGCCGACGTCCATCCGACCGTGTGTCGAATGATCCGCGCAGCCTCCTTTTCAAGATGCGGATCGGACGCAATGATCCGATCAAACTCCGAACACCGGTTGTTGGCGATCGATCCGGAGCCGGACGCGTCGCCTCGTGACAGCGCCTCCATGAAGTGGGGGTCGTCGGGCAGTGTCGACCGGTCCACCTTGTGGGCGTACCGGGTGTACAGCTTGCTTTTGAACTCTGCAGGGAGCCGCACGACCATGTTGCCGCGACGGGTCGCGTCCATGTCCTGCTCGAGCTCGCCAATCTCAATGTTGGAGTTGTCGTTGAGTTTCGAACCCACAACGCTCTGCAGAGTGAGGTTGGGCAGCGTGTCCATGATTGGCGAGTACAGCCGGCGGAAGTTGGCAAACTGGTTCTCGACAATGTTGCGGATCTTGTGGGGGTTTTCGCCAAACGTCATGCGCGGGTCGCCCATGTACGAGATGCCCGCGATCGTCTTGTACAGATCGAGCTCGGAAAAGTGTCGCGGCAGCAGCAGCAGGGCGGTTCGAAGCGCGGAAATGAGGTTGGCCTGGTTCACAAACCGCATCTGCGGGTCGTCGCGCAGGATCCGCACGGGCTTGTGCATGCGGCCGGCCATGTACAGCTTGTTCCAGTCGGAGAGGTCTCGTGACAGCGTTTCCATGGAGACCACGCCGTACTTGATTTTGAGGCCGTTGATCTCCACGTAGGGATTGAAGTAACACCCGGCGGCAGTCTCCTGAATCGCTGCAATGGCGTCGGAGCCCAGCAGCTTGAGCCCCGAGTAGTGGTGGGGGTTCTGCTTGAGGTTGAGGGAGTGCCAGTGGGCCGGGTAGCGCACGCCAAAGATGAGATCGACCTGGGGCTTGGAGGCGTTGGAGTCCTTGCCCTGGCTGAAGACGCCGGAGCCGTACGCAAACGAGTACCGGATGGGCGCCTTGAACGTCCACAGCACCTGGCGCAGCGTGGAGCGCAGATCGGCGTCCAGCGGGATCTGTTGGTTGCTGCCAAAGTTCTGCGGCAGGTCCGAGAAGTTGGTCACGGCCGACAGAGAGCCCAGGTTGGCGTCCAGGTACCGTTTGATGGACGGGTCACCGGCAAACTGGAGGCGCGAGGCGTGGTTTTGTGGCTCCGAAGATTCCGAAACAGAACCATTTCTCAAATGTTCCTCCGCCCGTTTCTCCCGGATGTAGTGACGGGCTGCGGCCGAGTACTTTGTGTCTTCCAGCGGTTCCAGGTCCGAGTGGGGGCCGGAAGAGGTCTGGTTCTGTGTCGCCTTCTGAGTCGAATTCGTCTTCTGTGTCTGTGTCGCATTCTGCTCGCTCAAAAACGATCCGGGCACTTGCTGCTTGTCGGTACTGCTGCTGTGTTGCTGTGGCGAGTTGAGCAGGCGGCTGTAGCTGTGGAGGGCTGCTCGGCCGAGCCTCAGACCGTCTCTGTGTCGAACCACTCGAAGCATTGCAAGAAGAGTGTGGTGTGGTGTGGAAGAAACGAAGCTAAGAGAGAGGGTGCAACTGTCTCGAGACTATGTAGATGTGAGAGGTGCAGTGATTTTTTGAACTGTATGCGCAAGTGCAGATGGCAGAAGTTTATTCCAAAATGGATAGACACTTGAAAGCGATATATTTGTTAGCTAGGTGGTTTTTTTCAAAATGTGAACCAGATTAACAGACCCACTATAGCCCATAAAAGCTCTCTCTGGCACCCCATCTCCCCCCCACCACCCATAAAACCCTGTGGAGTTGTAGTCACGCTGTAGTATCTACATCCTTATAAGGTTTCGGTGCCAGAAATGGAACTCTCTGTAACTCGGGCTACAATAAAGCTATCGAAATTCTGAAACTTGTTTTCGAGTCAACCAACGATTCTATATTGTTGTAACAGTCTTTACACTGCCTAACAGCCCCCACCACCTACCCAATACCCCACACAAATCTCTCTCTCCCATTTTGGGATGCAGAGAAAAGGTGCAACTGAAAACCTTAACGGCGTGTGAAAATCTCGAGCTCCAGAAACATTTTTTGAGAGTCGAAAAAAATCGCACAAAACAAAAATACCAAATAAACGTGATCACATGACCGGGAATTACCTGGATTTTTTTTGCCCCGCCCCCTTTTCTCACTTCTCAACCACACATCGGACTCCTAAGCCATGCATGTTCGATTTACTTATGAAGAGTGTCGATATCGCAATAACCAGGAGAGCTATCGAGATGGAAATAACACCGTTCAAACCACCGTGTCGATATTAGCCAGAGTGGTAAAAATATCCCCGATTAGATCACCACAAACACCTCCACACTCCTAGCAAACGTCCGTCCGATGGGCTCTGAGTTTGACATTTTTCCAAGGTTTGCGCTTGATGACTTTTACTAATGTAAGGGCTCAACGGTTGGATTCTTAGGGGGGAATTTCCTGGGCGCTGCAAGCATACTAGAATGACCAAAGTACATTCATTCGAATTGTCTCACCGCCAGCATTCCTAATCAAGTCTCAGAATCCAGATCGGAGCAAAACTCGGCATTCAAAAAGCTGCCCCCAAAAAACACTCTTCTCGAAACTGGCCACATCATGCTTTGCACATGTACAAAGTGCAGGAGTCGTGTGACCGGCGTTTTTGGGGGTGCTAGCGATGATCCAGGACGTTCACCGTGTAGCTCCGACCCGCGTTGATTAGTCAGAATTTCCCCCATTTTTTTCCGGTCTGTTTTGTTACATGTCGTTACATTTTTCGGCTCCACAAACACCCTTTTACGTAATCACACGCGTCTCCATTGGCCAACTGTAAACTAACTATTGGTTCTCCCAACTGTAACTATCATACTGAGCAGACTCCGCCCCCCCCCAACGAAGGAGAACGTCTCTAAACGGTTCAAAACGAGGGTTATTCGAGTGGCGAGTGGTTGGGGTCTTATATAGAGCGGTGCAGGATGTGTGGACACAAACGGGGGCGTGTTGGTGGCAAATTAGGGGCAGAAACGAATCGCGCTTGAAACCGATGTTCGAGCTTCAATATGGTAATAATTAAAAAAAAGAAAAGACAAGTACAAGCTGTCTTTTGCAATGCGCTGATCACGTGACGGAGGATATGGCATTATTTGACCGGACATATCACGTGACCGGCAAGGTAACATTGCTACTCCGTAATGTAACCCGACCCGAGGGTCCATTTTGGGTCCGCCCGATTGGGAAACGCCTTGAACCTTGTTTTGAGGGGTTGAGCAGAGGAGTGAGATCTAACTGTGGATTAGGGGCATTGAAGGTACGCGATATTGGACTCATTCGATAGCTGGAGTTGAGAGGTGTGGAATGATGTTGGTTTGGGGGCTGCAGGATAAGTTTTGACGGAGTTACGAGCTATCCTGTGCTGTGGTGGGGTTGGGGTGGTTTTGAGAAATGGAATAAGTTACTGGGGGTAGCTTTAGTCAGCTGGGCGGGTTTCGTCGCTTTTAGAGCTCTGGAAGGGGTCATTTCGGTGATCTGATTACAGTCTCTGTCATGCAGTTTACTCGTACATTCGTTTGCCACAACCTTAATCAGTTCGATTCCCGTGGGTGTAGTTTTTACGAAAATACGAAAATACGAAATACAAAAATACGAAAAAACGAAAAAACGAAAATCCAAGGTATACCATGTATTGATACAAGTGTGTTTGGGGTGTGAGAGTGTCCAGACCATGTTTGATCGTGTGTCTAATCGTGTCCAGATCGTTTGTGATGTCTGTCGTTTCAGTCGTAAATTGTTAATGTTAGTTGAGTGTTGCCGTCGAGTTTGCCGTATACTTGACCCTTTTGTTAAGACCCTCACGCCGCCTGGCTGCCGTGAAGAATGCAGCTGGCGTATCGGCCTCCCAGAGACTGGGGCTTGTTCAGCGAGCCCGAGTCGTCAATGAGCTCGGAAGGAAGTCGGTCTTGGGGAATTGACATTGTGGGAGTGGAGGGAAGGGTGGTTGTGAAGGGTGTGAAGGGTGGTTGTGTGAAAGAGGTGATCGTGTAAAGAGGTGATCGTGTGAAGAGGTGATCGTGTGAAGAGATGATCAGGTGACCGTACTGTTTGTATCAGTGTCTGTACTGTCTGTGTCTCTATATCATTCTATATATTCACTACTTCACGCCCCATGGTACTGCCACATATCCGCCCAAAAGGTGCTCTGATACACATGCAGGCCATTGACAGAGCCCCATGTGGTTCGGTGAGGCAGCTGTGAAACGTGCCACAGGGTTGAGAGAAGACAAGTCCACATGTGTTTCAGTGTGACGAGGCGATTGTAGTCGGTAGCTCTTGCAAGATCACTGGTTCCAGAGCTCGTCAATCGACTGTCGATGTTTCCAAGACTTTGTTTTCAGTCTGATCAATTGGAGTCCTCCAAACAGGTCTACAGAAACGTAGCTTCTAACATAGATTAATGTCATGTTAAAGACACGCCAAATAACCACAATTACCAAGCATGTGGCCTTGTTGAGGCTGTATTTGGCGTTTTGACCGCCTCGATAATATCCTTGAACCTCACCGTCTCGTGTTTGATGCGTTGGACATGCACCTTCATGTAAACCACTGAACCGATCGAGGACCTTCAAACTGAGCTTGGAGAGATGATAAAAGAGGGTGAACTGGACTAAACGGATCTACAGCTCTCAATTGACGTATTTGGGAAACCAATTATTCAGAAATAGTTACTCTACCTTCTACAGGACATAGCCACAATACAGTACATACAAACTGGTCCTTCCTAATGACCAACGAATATTTACAAACCCCTTTTGACCACACTCTACCCCACCCAGCTCTCATTTGAAACCATCTGAAACCACCTCCTTCCTTGGTATACAAATATTACCTGATTCGGAAGCCATTGAAACGAAACACAAGCCTTGCCTCACAAAATACCTGCCTCACAAAATGCCTCACCTAACATCTGCCTCACCGAATACTCAAAAGGAGCATTTCTGAAACATGACACTCATTCCAATGTAGGCATATGTGGGTGTTTCATCTGATAACATAATGGTACGGCATGTGCAATTAGCACGTGCCCAGTAGAGATGGACCATTTACTTAATTAATCACTAGTCTAGCTGATGATTCGTTAAGAACAAAACCACTTGGGGCCAGCATTTTCAGTGCTCCTGATATTTTATAACAACGCAACCGGTTTCGTTCGCGAGACAATAGGCCTGTCCCAAACTAAACCGAAGTAATAATCACCCGGAACGTCGCAATATTTTGAGATATTTCCATTTCAATTTCCTAAACGGATTTTCAGTTAAAGCTGTTTTGTTGAGGTTTGCTTGCATTACTGTACAATAGGGTTATAGCTGGACATTTCATGTGTCTCAAACACCACCAGTTTTGGAGCTATCGTTACGGGACGACTTTTATTCGAAAGGTCTACAGTCAGAGATGTGTCCACCAGTTTCAAATTTCTTATGCCTCTCATGGAGGAGCTTTGACGGACGTTTTGCCCCCAGTTTTTAACATAAACCCAACAACTCACCCAATTCGAGTCACATTTGAATGGGGACATTTTTATCATCTTCTCCGTCTCCCAAACTATCCTCATTTTAGCGGTTCAGGCTCTAGTTTTTGTAGAAATAAAATTTGTAAAAAACCCACCCTCAATGTACCATGTCAAGTACTGCTCTTAGAAACGCATACAAGGCACAAGACCTAGCTTAGTCATTCATTTCTACATTCAATCGTATCTCATTCATCTATGCGTCGTCTATATACATCCCCAGACCTGAGTAGTCGAGTCCTCCTTGGATCTTTTGTCCTTCTGTGGTGGGCTGGCAGACACTGATTCTAACACATCTTCTATCAGTGAGAGTGGTCGATCGACCTCTTTCTAAGTGTGTTCTGAGTACTTTCTGAAGTACTTGGTCAACTCAACCAACCCCTGTCGCGTGTGCTGGTTACCCTCCCGCTCCTCTAGATAATCCCCCTCAGCTTCTCTCCTTCCTCTCGGATATGCACGTCGACACACTTCATGCCGACAATCTCGCGCATCAGGTCCTCCTCGACCTCGCGACCAATCTGGTTGGCCTCGGGCAGCGTCAGCGTGTTTTTCTGCACAATCACGTCGAGGTAGGCCGACAGATTGGGCCCCGAGGGCAGCACCTGCAGGTTTTCGACGCGGTAGTCCAGCCCCTTGGACCGTAGAAAGTCCTCGGCCTTGTCGCGCACCATTTCGAACGTCTCGTCGTCCAGCGCCAGCGACCGGTCCATCAGCTGGTAGACGGACTCCTTGCCGGTGGAGATTCCGGCCTTGATGATGGCGTAGGAGACGAGCAGACCGCCGAGAGGATCGAGCCAGGCGGCGTTGAAGAAATGGCCCGCAGCGATCGTTACTGCAGCAACGACGGACGTCAGCGAGTCCAGCCGATGGTGCCACGCGTTGGCTTCGAGCACACTGGACCGTTTCTCGATCGCGACCTTCATCGTGGCCCGATACAGCCATTCTTTGATTCCGATGGATGCTACTGCCAACCACGCGGCATTGATGTTTGCCACGGGCGGGTCGGCCTTGGTGGTGGCTGCGACATCGGAAACGGTGCTAGTGTCCACGTGACTAGGCACATCGACATGACTATGAGAATGTCCAAACTGGCCCATGAAGTTTGGCAAATGCAGGTCAAAGGCGGACAGAATGGCGTCAAAGCCGTTCACAGCCATACCCACGCCGGCGAGAATGAGAATCGAACTCACGCCAACCGCGCCCATGGCCTCGACCTTGCCGTAGCCGCGAGGGTAGCGACGTGTGGGGTCCTTGGAGGCCATGGAGACCGTGGCGAGGGTCAGAAAGTCCGCCACCATGTCTCCCACGGCATGGACCGCGTCAGCCAAGAGAGCCTGGGAGTTGAACACGACACCTCCCACGCCCTTGGCGCCGGCCATTCCGACGTTGGAAAACAGCCCGATCCACGTGATTCGCACGGCCGGGTTTTTCCACCCGTTCGGTTCGGACACGATCGGGTTCTGCTGTGCTCCGTGGTTGTGGTTGTGTCCTTTGAGCATTCCCATCAGGGTGTGGTCGTGGGTGTGGGAGTGGTCATGTGAGTGTGAGTGGTTGTGTTGGTCATTACCATAGTCGTGTTTGTGTCCATCACCGACGCTGTGTTTATGACCATCACCGATGCTGTGTTTGTGTCCATCACCAAGACTGTGATCGTGTCCGTCGTTCAATCCACGATCATGTTTGTCTCCCTCATTCAGCTTTTTGCCTGCCAGCAAAACCGGCCCACTGCGGAAACATCGCTGTGGAACCACTCCTCGCAATCGAGGTCGAAGTTGAGCTCGTAGCATGTCGTCAAGCCAGGGAAAGTGTGCACGTTGAGTGGTGGAGAGAGATGTGCTGTGTTACTGTACTTCGTTCTCGTGCTGCGAAGTGCGTTCTCGTGCTGCAGTGAGTTTAAGATCAATATTAAAAAGATCGAGTTAATTGGTTATCGTAGAAGAAGTGAAGGGGTGGCTCGATTGAAAATCTGAAAAGACGAATTTGTTCGCATTTGCTTGCCAAGTACTGTGCTTGTCTGATATTCACTGTATCACGTGACCTACCGTTCGCACACTACCACTCACCTTGCTCCATCCTAACACACCAGTCAAAATCATGCAACTTTATTGTCTGATAAGATGGCCTTAGATGTGATGTGATGGGAGTGTGAGTACGTAATCAAGGGGGATGGAGGAACGTGCCGTTGCTGCTGTGGACGAAGTGGGTCACGTGATATCAGAGTACATACAGTCTGTGTCACGTGACTACACACCTCGTGAGCCCCTCTAGCAACACGTCCCTTGTCTCTTGCCCCCCACCGATCTCAAACGTCATTTCCCTGCTGCAGGGAGTTTGAGCCGCATGAACGGCTGAGTCAGCAGGAAAAAAATGCTGGTGTTAGAGCAGGTCACGTGATGTGGAGTGAGTGGTTTGATAACTGGGGTGTTTTTGGAGTTGAACAGACGGAAAAAGATGGAAACTTCTTCAGCTATTTCTGAAGATTACTTGACTCGTTTTGTTGAAGAAATTGTCCCTTTCGTAGCAACTGCAAAATTGCTCAAAATGAGAGAATTGTGGTTATAGGAGTTTTGCAAGTCACGTGACCTCGCCTTTTAGCGTGGCTTATCAAATACTTTATCGCTTTGGTGCTTTCTAGAGGTCTCTGAAGGGACTACCAGTACCTAACTTGTACACTCCGACATGGCAAGAGTTCAAAAAAAAAAAAAAAAACATTAAAAAAAAAACACTTTCTGTGGTGTTCAAACACGATCCTGAGTATAGAGATTGGTTCGTGTGTGTCTGAAGTGCAAACTGGAGCCTTTTGAGCCACGTAGGACACTCAACGATCAGTGAAGCATGCTCCGAATGACAGAAAGAGTTTTCAGAACGTCATGTCAATCAAAGATCGAAAGTGGATACCTGGCAACAAATCCAAAACAACCATTTGAAATATTTTGACCTGCTTATTCCAGGTATCAACTTTTCACATTCCTACAGTTTGAATTGGTTGAGCTAGAGACACTCGTATCGCTTAGTTCAAGTAGCTGAAGTACATACAGTGGGTACTGTACGGTACCTGCAAATCACACATTCAGAAGTACTGAAGCTCATAGTTCCTGACACAACCGGGCCGTCTAAATCTATTGGTGAACTCCAGGTCTTTGTAGCTGTTCATGTGAAGGAGTTAGAAAGAAAGAGGTTAGAAACCGTTTTCTCAGAAAGAAGTTAAATGATCCTCTGTGGGCAGTGACAGAAACTTCATAAAGCAGTTCTTAATCGAAGAGGCAGTGTCAGAATGTTCAGGGAGTGTACAATTACCAAGAGAAATACTTACTTTTTCACTCTTTTCTCTTTTCAAAGCTTCCTTTTGGAATTGACATTGGTACTTGTGACTCATGGTGACCACTTTATAAGCACTCTTCATTCACCGAGCACGCAACAGTTACTCTAGTGAATAATAGCCCAGACCATTCAACTATTCCCCTTTCCACAGTAGCTTGTCAACGTTTGTCAGGGTGATTCACCTGAAACGTACGGTCACAGGTAAAAGTATCTCAGGGGGTAAAGGTGATAAAATAATGCTAGAGAAATGAAAGTAGCTTCAAAATGTAGCTGGAAAAGTGGGGTTTCAGCTGATCTAACTTTCACAGAGTTGAGTCACACAAAATTCCATTCTGACGCCATTGTTGTGAAATACCTTGTTACTTAGATTTAGTTAAGCTCGACTGGTCAGGAGATGGTGCATGATGTCGATTTACTTAAGCTTTGTTGGGAGTAAATATTTACTTGAGACTAGGCAAGTAGCTGAAACTTCTTACTTACATTATCAGTTGACGGACAGGCTGATTCACTTGGAGATTTAGTTGAGTGGTCTACCAATGCAGTCGGCCCACGAGCACGAGGGGCACATCCGCTACTAACACTGTGACACATACTGTCACAGTGACACACCAGTGCTTCTCCTACATTCCAGTACACTGTATTCATAGCACGAGCATGTACAAGTACATACAGTGAGAGCATCAATCGACCATTACTGTGCCGCTTTTATATTCCGTAGCGACTAATTTGGACAGAGAGTATTGGTCTGGGTATTACGCACACCAATAAGTACTACTATGGATACAAGGGACTTGACGAAACCAACACAACATGACAGATTCCAAGACTAGTCCTGTATTAGTAAGTGTTCTCTCTCCAGTGTTGGTTCAACTCTGCGTGTGTTAACTGACTCTAAAACTGTCTATCTTCCAACACTCCCCGGATCTAGGGCTTTGCTCCTTAAATGCCATCTCGAGTCTTTCTCATGTCCTTTATGTTTGTTCTTTCACAAGTTCATGTACATTTCAATTCATCACTTGTACAAGTGCAGTATTGAATCTAAGGCAACGTACCGTAATACTAACATTTCAGGTCAGACGAGAACTACTGTAGAAAACAAGTGACGGTAAAAACCTGACTGAACAGAAAACCATGTGTCACAGAATACGTCAGAGAGTACCGTGTCAACGGTCTCCTTTTCTTGTCGGCTTGAGTCTTTCTCACAACAATAATCTCCTCCGGTCAAGAGGAGTTCTGTAGAAACAGTAGTCGTAGTAACCATGCTCAACGGCAAGAATCGGGAATGGATTACGTCACCCTCATGATCCTAAAGAGCTAGAGTGACAAGTTGAATAGAAACATGGGCCACGTATCCCAGCACTCCGTAGTAAACATACCTACCCTTCGTCTCCTATACATCCAACAAACTCTCATACATACAATCATATCATTTCTTTATAAAACTATTTGCAACTGTCGGCGGGGCTAACTATTCTGGACACCACCGCGCTCCGCTCAATCCCTCCGTCCCTGGTGGCGATCCCGTGACCCTCCGTACGGATGGTACCCCGGAGCCCGGCCTCCATCGCGTCGGTCTCGGCCCCGTCCTCCGCCTCCTCCGTGTCGTCGTCCTCGCTGTCGACCGTCTCTAGGTCCCGTGGGCACGCCTGGCGATCTTGACCGTCGGTCGGACTGGTTGTAACCTCGTCCGCGTCGTCCAGATCGGTCGTCTCGGCCCCGATCCACCCGTCGCATCTCGTTATCGTCGCTAGATTCGTCGTCTCGACGGTGAGACTGGTGGTGGCGAGATTGGTGGTGGTGTTGCTGACCCTGACCCTGACCCTGGTGCTGCTGTTGCTGTTGTTGACCCTGCTGACCACCCTGCTGACCCATCTGAGCCATCATCTGGGCCATCATGGCCTGTTGAGCTTCGGGATCGGCAGCGGCTCCGCCCTGCATCTGCTGCACCTGCTGCATGTACTGCATGTACTGCTGCCACCATTGAGTCATGGCCTGAGGAGTCATGCCTCCGTAAGAGTTTTGAGCGGGTGCAGAACCAGAAGCGCTAGCGGAAGCGGAAGCATCACTGCCCTGGTTGCCGTAGTTACCACCCTGGCTGCTCTGGTGGCCGTAACTCTGGCTCTGCTGACCACCCCCAGCCACAGCATTAGCAACGGCAGAAGCTCCAGCACCCTTGGATCGATTCTCAGCTCGTTTCACCTCGATCGGCTTGTCTTTGAGAATCAACAAGGGCTGCGCAAGAATCGTGTTCATGGCCTGCTCGGAGTCAAAGGTCACAAATCCAAACCCTCGGGGACGACCAGAGTCCTTGTCGATCATCAGCTGCGCATCAATCACGGTTCCGTACTGCTCAAAGAACTGCTTGTAGTCCTCCTCGGTGACGTCCGAGCCCACTCCACCAACAAAAATCTTGGACGTCTTGTCCTGCTCTTCTCGCGGGATTGCTCGCTTAGGATCGATAATCTTTCCATCAAGGTAGTGCTCCTTGGCCATGACGGCGTTGACACACTTGGGGTCTCGGAACGTGAGAAACCCAAAGCCACGAGACTTGCCCGAAAAATGGTCGCGCATCACCGTGCACTCCAGCACCTCGCCAAACTGCGCAAAGTAGTTGGTCAGCGATTCGTCCGTCGTTTCCCAGTTGAGCCCGCCAATGAACATTTTGCCCTCGTCCTTGGGGGGAATGACAATGTTGCCAAGAGCAGCGTTTCCGTCGGACCGGTAGACGAGATCGCCGTTCGGCCCCGGCATTGCCGCAGCAACCGCAGCAGCCATCTCTGGGGGGATGGCAGGAGCTGAGGGGGGTGCTGGAGCTGAAGCAGGGGCTGAAGGGGCAGCAGCAGGAGCAGTAGGGATTGAGTCGATAGGAGCAGTGGGGGGTGCCTGAAGACGAGGATCGGCAGGAGCAGAGGGAGCGGAGGGGGTCGGGATAGACTCCTCCGTCTTGGGCTCTACCTTGGGTTTATCCTCGGCGCTGGGTTAGTACGGGAACGAGTGGCCGAAGGTCACGAGTGGACAACAATCTGTTGGACATGACAGGCAACGGGAACGACTGGACAACAACTTATTGGGCATGCCAGGCAACAGCCTATGTCTTATACAACATATCTCAGACAACAGATGGCCAGGTGTAGACAGTGGGCATGTCTCAAGCAGTCAAAGAGGTGTAGGCAACATTTTGCTGTCTGACAGCCAAATGGGGGTCTAGACAACAACACATTGAAGATGTCTGAGACAGCAGATAGCGTGTGGACGACCTCTTGGAGATGTCCATAACAACAGATTGAAGATGTCTCGAACTACCAATGAGGTTTGGAAAACAATGAGGTGTAGATAGAAGATGGCAAGGTGGAGACTGTAGATAGAGTTCTGGATGTTTGGAACGAGTGACTCAGTTGGAACGAGTGATTCTGTAACTAAGGCTGTAGCAACCAAATGAGGTGTAGACATCCTGGCCAAGCCGTAGATATCCAATCCTAGGTCCCAGACAACCCATGACTGAGTCGTCGACAGCCTGATCAATACAACAAGCTGTAGGTCCAAGTGAAAGACAGCCTATGACTAAGTCAACGACCAAATTGGGGCTTCATCTCAAAAATGATAAAGCGTCTTGGTTGGGTGCTCTAGGCGTCTAGACCGAATGACTCAGCTGTCTGAAATGAATGACTCAGCCCTCTAAATCAGCCGCCTTGGCCATAGCCTGGAAGTCCCTAGAGTAGAGTCCACTGGTCATAAAAGAAATCCCAGAACAAGCAGCTAGAAACCCCTTAAGTGTCGACCAGAAGAACGACACATCAATGAGGAGACATCAAGATCAAGGGTTGAAGTCTGGGGCTGAGTCCTAGTGACAAGTCTAGCTGGAGGGAGTAAACCAGAGCTGTCGTTTGACGTTTGAAACTCTCTAGAGCAGTAGTCTGGTCTTTCACGTCCTGTAACTGAGAAGCGTCCTCTATCTTTCAGAGCAGACAGCCTATAGAACTAGTCAGACAGCTCAGACACCCTTGGACAGGCTAGATAACCAAACATCCGTCAGACAACCAAACGTTGGTAGAGGCTCTTCATTGCACTAGGGTATAGTATGGAGGTATAGTGTAGATGTAGAGAGTGGGGAGAGGACAGTCTGAGGACGGAGCTGAGGCAGATCTCATCAAAGGTATATCTCTAGTATGTAGATAGACGAGGGTCAGCAGGATGGTGCACTTTGGAGACAACTGAGCTAGTTCAGAGGTTCTTTCAATCCACAACCAACGCTAGCACGACTCTGCTTAAAGGTGAAGCTGATGAAACGTGAATCTGCTGGAAGAATCTGCTAAGCCGAATCAGAACGAACCCAGGCTTCGAAATCCCTCATCTGAGAGCGACCACCTCAGCAAACGAATGCTGACTCATCTCGATCTGAAACTCACTGCCACCGAAAACCCCTCTGACCACTCGTCACCATCCATGACTCCTCATATGACAGATCACAGTCATCGCCACAACCATCGCCACAACCATCGCCACATTCAGACCACCTTCTGACAGCTCAAATGTCACCTCTGCAATGAATGTCACCCCTTCAATATCACCTCTGCAATGTCACACCCCCCCCTCATACATCTAGTGCAAGTATTTCTCTCCACCCCTCCTCTCCCTCCTCCCTCCTATATCCACCTAGATACTCTAAATAGCTATCTGTTGGTTGCGGGCCGGTCACGTGCAGGGTACTCACTAGATATCGTTGAGAAAATCGTCGTCGTCGTCGAGTCCAGACATGTTAACTAATTAGTCGCTATGTAGTGATGGGGAGGAAAGCTGCTGCGTTTTGAACATGTTGAGTTGTTCTCTAGGCATGCAGCCCTTACCCTGATCGAAGTGAACTTTATGTACGGTACCTTAGTGTTTGCTTCCGTTCGATTCCCCAACTCATCGTTTGAATAAATTGAAAACTCTAAAAAGATTTCGATAATGCATCTCTGAATATTCATCATTCGCTCCACTCAACACACAATGAAATATCTGCTGCTGCTGTCGCAAACGCACATGCAGTTTCGGCTGGCCGAGCTCACGGCTCTGGCGCAGCTCGAGAATGTTTCTGTCGACCTGTCGTCTCATGACGAGTCTTCTCCGTTCATGATTGTCGATCTCGAAAACGACGCAGCCGCCAAACGTCTGATCCGACGGTCTGTGCTTGTCAAATCCATCTACGAGCTCTGGGGCGGTCCTGCAGGCTCGATGGAGGAACTCCACGAGCAAATCAAGACTCGAACGAGCGATTTGTGGCCGAAATACGCCTCAGACTCGTTCAAGTTTGAAATCATCGGATACCAGTCGTCCAAGCCCAAGGAGGCGTTCATCAAGATGGTGGAGGGGTTCTCGTACATGGATTTCAAGGGCAAGATCAAGATGAAGGCGCCAGATCACGTGTTCACGATTCTGGAGGACTACCGCGTGATTGGACAGAACCCCGAACCCGAGCCGGAACGTATCTTTTTTGGAAGACACATAGCCAACTCCAACCGCAGCGCCATGGACTTTTACGATCTCAAAAAACGCAAGTACATTGGTACCACGTCGTTCGACGCGGAACTGTCGTTGCTCACGTGCAATTTGGCCCATGTGAAGAAGAACGGGCTCATGTACGATCCCTTTGCCGGCACGGGATCGTTTCTGGTGGCTGCAGCAGCCTTTGGGGCGCTCACTGTGGGCTCGGATATCGACGTACGCATGATCCGGGGCAAGGGCAAGGGTTGCGATATTCCTGCCAACTTCAAGCAGTACAATTCCGTGAACCGTTTGCTGGACGTTTTGGCGGTCGATTTCACCAACAACTCGTTCCGCAAAGATCTCAAGTTCGATTCCATCGTTTGTGATCCTCCTTACGGCGTCAGAGAGGGCCTCAAAGTGCTGGGAGTGCGAGACGAGGATCTCGAGAAGAAAAAGCATCTGGAAACAACCATGGTGGAGGGCCAACTCGCCCATACACGAAGAGACTACATTCCTCCGAAAAAGCCGTTTGAGTTTGGCAAGATGATGGACGCGCTGTTGAGTTTTGCAGCTGAGCGGTTGGTAGAGGACGGAAGGCTCGCGTTCTGGATGCCTACTGCTAACCAGGATTATACAGACGCGGAGATTCCTCTACATGAGGATCTGGAGCTCATTTGCAACTGTGTGCAGGACTTTAATCAGTGGTCACGACGATGTTTGGTGTACCGACGACGAAGGGAGGGAGATAAAGGAGAGTTGAGAAAGACGGAAGGTGGAAAGGCTGAAGACTTCAGAGTCAAGTACTTTAAGGGGTTTAAGAGTGAGTAGGGAGTGGTGAGGAGGCAGTTAGAAGGGCTACATAAAAGGTAATGCATTGTTCGATGGAGTAATCACTTGTAGAGAAGGGTTGTGGTCTGTTGAGTGATGGGTATCGTATTGGACTGTGTCTCTTCGAGTAATGAAGATGTGGTAACGTGGACTTTGGCGCTGAATTGCAGGCTGAGCGGGCTTGAAACCCGTATAACTGTTTGGCACACCTCTGGCACGTTTGGCACGTTTGAAACTATTGTCACGTTAAGGACTTTTAGAACTATGGGGGAAACTTCTGAACCAGTAGAGGTGTAAACACCTAGACTTCACCGTTGAAATCGCCGATCTGTGACGGTTCTAACGGTAGTACTTTGGAGCATTGAAGAGTCATAACGAGTCGCTGGAGTGGAGGTGTAGTTTGTAATATGAGGTGCTTGGAGGATGAGAGGGTTGTGTTTGTAAAAGTTGAGAAATCTATTTGAATGTCGAGGATCTGAGAAAATTGAGCACGCTATCAAAAATGTCGTCAAGTTCCTTTACCTGATTTAAGGAAAGGATTTGTCTTTTCTGTCCTCTCTGTTGACACTAAAGAGGTGTTTACATTCACAACACACATTCAACTCATGACAGAGAAATGGTAGAAGATAAAACGTTATGACACCATAATCAACTTATTCAGCTCAGTTAATTCAAGTTTATCCCCCAATTCCTGATCCCCTGTGTACGTTCTGGTTCTTTTTGATTTTTTTTATTAATTTTTTTTCAACGAATTACCCGTCCAAGTAAACTTTGAGTTCTAGTTGACCCTACGCTTAGAACTACTTACCATAGAGCACTCGTTTCAACTCCTGTCAGAGACATGCCAGGCGAATAAAAATTACATTGCCATTATCCCCAAAGTCAGTTTAGTCGGATTAAAGTCTTTCCAAACCGCTTAAACGTCTGTGTAACGTTTTATATTCCTACGCACACGTCCTCCAACACCGCAAACCTTATGCACGTTTTATTGCACACCATCACCACTATTATTTTGGACGCCACAGGACCCATCACAACTCATACTACTACACTACAACACACACACACACACACACAGCATGTCGCGGGGATTCAATGTGGCGCACCAGAAGGTGTCGCTGGACGTGGATCTCGGGGAAAAGGTGCTGCGGGGCTCGACGGAAATCACGATTGTGCCGTCGGACCTGTCGATCCGGCAGTTTCGGTTCGACTGTCGCCAGGCGCAGATCAAGCAGGTGCTTGTCAACGGCAAAAAGGCCACGTTTACACATCACGACGCCAGCACGTACGAGGCCTTCAGCGACTCACGTACCGTCTCGGACGTGCACCAGCACCACTTGTACCGCAAGTACATTGACCATGCGCACCGGGAGGTGTTGGAGGGCGAGCTGGAGGTGAACCTGCCTCGAGGCGTCAAGGTGAGTTATCAGGACACGTCACGGGAAACTGGCCCCGCAGCCGACGAGGAGGCTGTCGGGGTGTACGCTCCGTTGATTGTGACGATTTCGTTTGTGGTTCGGGATCCTCGCACGGGAGTCTCGTTTGTGGGCGGGCATGGCTCGAGGCTGAAAAAGTCGTTTTGGCACGCCTACACGACGCATGCTCCGATTGGCGCGGCCACGAGCCACTGGTTGCCGTGCGTGGATGGACTTTGGTCGAGATGTACATGGCAGTTTGAGATTACGGTGCCTAGGACGGTGGGTGCTTTGGGGGGGGTGAGGGTGGTTGAGGAGGAGGTTGAGGAGGAGGGAGATGTGGAGGAGGATGGAGATGTGGATATGGAGGACGGGGAGGGGGAGAGGTCACGTGCCAAGGAGGAGGAACAGGCGTCACGTGACGAGGATCAACACAACGACAACATCGTGGAATCACCAAAGTCACCAAAAAACGATCAGGACAAGGACGACGACGACGACAAGGACGCCGCTGACGAACCCGATCTCGAAATGGAAATGGAAATCGAGGTTGTGGGGAATGGAGCGGCTGTGGTTGAGGAACTCCCTCACGTCGAACCCGCAAAAAAAACAATCGCCTACTCTCTATGGAACCCCGTGTCTGCCCAACATATCGGGTTTGCCGTGGGACCCTTTGTGGAGGCTCCTCTGCCTGATTTCAGAGACACAGACGAAGACGAGGACGGAGGCACGCCCGCAGGGTTCCCGATCAAGGTGTTTGCGCTTCCTGACCAGATCGCAGACGCCTCCAACACGTGTGTCTTTTTGCACAAGGCCATTGAGTTCCTTACCAACGAATATGGCTCTTTCCCGTTCGACGCCATGAGCGTGGTGTTTGTGTCTGAGTACGGCAAATCTCAGATGGGCGCCTCTGGAGGCCTTTGTGTCGCTTCAGACGACTTTCTGTACCCTCCAGACGTCGTGGATCCGCTTCTGTCCTCCACAGAGGCCCTCACGGTTGCCCTGACGACCCAGTGGTGCGGCGTCAACATTGTGCCTCGCACCTGGAACGACACGTGGCTGACCCAGGGTCTCGCGATCTACATGGCCGCGTTGTTCATGAAGCGGCTCATGGGCAACAACGAGTACCGGTACCGGTTCAAACGGCTTGCCGAGACGATTTGTGACGAGGATGTGGGTCGTCCTCCTTTGGCGAAACCGCATTTTCGTTTCCCTCTCTTCCCTAAGGATCTCAGTTTCATCAATTTGAAGGCTCCCGGAGTACTTTTTATTCTTGATCGACGCATGACCAAGATCGACAAGACGTTTGGCTTGTCACGTGTCATCCCCCGGATCTTTCTGCAGTCGCTTTCCGGCGATCTCGTCAACAACGCGCTGGGCACAAATCACTTCTACAAGCTGTGTGAGCGCGTGTCGCACTGCAAGCTGGACGAGTTTTTCGACCAGTGGGTGTACTCTTGCGGAGTGCCCGTGCTGCAGGTGACGCAGCGGTTCAACAAGAAGCGCATGTTCATCGAGATGGGCATCCGGCAGACCCAGACGGACAAGAGCGGGGAAAAGCTGCCCGTAGAAGAGACGTTTATTGGCGATGTGATTCGCAGTGAACAAGGCGGGGATGGAGAGGAGGAGGGAGAGGAGGGGGCAGCTCTTGCGGCTAAAACCACGCCTCTGTTCACGGGTCCTATCACTATTCGGATCCATGAGGCAGACGGAACGCCCTACGAGCATGTCGTCGATATCAAGCACATCTTCACCAAGCTGGATATCCAGTACAACACCAAGTACAAGCGGCTGAAGCGGAATAAGAAGGAGGTGGAGGCGGCCAACGCTGCTGCTGCGGCGGCGGCGGTGGCTACTCCGGTGGCTTCTAACACAAACAGCAATAGTACCGGCAACAACAACACCGGAAACACCGGTAACACCGAAGAAGACGAGGTTGGGGTCGTGATTTCCTGCCTCGGAGACGTGCTGCAAACCGACGCGGAGCTCGAAGAGTGGCAGCTCAGCGAGTGGGGCAAGGACGAGGAGATGCGCATGTCCAACGAGGCGTTCGAGTGGCTACGCATCGACGCGGACTTTGAGTGGATCTGCAAAATCCACGTCAACCAGCCGGACTACATGTACGCGTCACAGCTGCAGCAGGACCGGGACGTGGTTGCGCAGTACGAGTCTGTGCAGTTTTTTGCCGACTCACGACCTTCAAAAGTCTACTCGACGATCCTCCTACGCACCTTGATCGATCGACGGTACTACTATGGAGTGCGTGTGGCTGCTGCGCTTGGTCTGGTGAAGATGGCCGTGTCGGAAACGTCCTACATTGGCCAGACGCACCTTTTGAAGGCCTTCCAGAGCCTCTTTTGTTTCCCCAACTCGTCGATTCCTCGTTCCAACGACTTTTCGGACTTCCCCACGTATTTCGTGCAAAAGGCTATCACTCGGGCGTTCTCGCAAATCAGAAACGGTGACGCAGAGTGCCCTCAGGAGATTCGCGCGCTGATTCTGGATATTCTGGCCTACAATGAAAACTCCACCAACTCCATGAGCGACTCGTTCTACCTGTCGGACCTGATTACGTTTCTGGCCGATGTTTTGTGCTCGTCCGACAGCAACGACGAATCTACACGTGAGTTCGCCGCACGTGCCGTCAACGAAATCGACCGCTGTGGGCGCCTGGACACGTGGATTCCGTCGTACCAGAACGTGGTGACCGTTGCAGCGTTGGAGGCCAAGAAGCGGCTTTTCCTCAAGGGGCTGTTTGCGGCCAAGCTGCAGGATCTGATCCAGTTCACACGGTCCGTCAACTCGTCCGAGGTCCGTCTGGCGGCATTTGAGGCCATGCTGCACATTGGTGGGCTCAGAAACCACTACATTATGCACTATGTGTTTGCCTCTGCTGCTCTGGACGACTCTGCACGCGTTCGCAACGGCATCATCGACCTTTTTGCGCGCTATCTCGGCACCCTGGCCATCAAGGGCGATATGTCTGCCGAGTCTCATTCTGGCGACGACAACGACGGCATGATTGTGGACGACGGCACCCAGGCTGCGATGGAGGCGCGCCAGAAGCAAATGGCGCGAACGTCGCTGCTTGGAGCAGCCGATATCCTGCGCGAAATGCTGCGCCAGGACGCTCCGCTTCAGACCGAGCTGTGGGGCTCGCTGCGTAGCCCCTACCACGGCTTGGAGGCCAAGGCGCAGCTGCTGGACGTGTGCCAGGTGCTGTTTGTGCCCGTGGACGCGTTCAAGGTGAAGCTGGCGACGCCGAGTCTGGTGCGGCTGGGCGTGGACTACTCTGCCGGCAAGAGCTCGGTCGCGTTCCGGGTTGAGTCCAACATTCCTGCGCCCGAACGCACGGCCGTGCTGCCGGCCATCAAGAGCAAACGGCTCAAGGAGCAGGCGCAAAAGTCCGAGATTGTGGTGGTGTCGAAACACAACCCCAAGGTGCGGTACTCGGTGCGACCCGGGTTTAAAATCACCACCAACCCTCGCCCGAAAAAGACAGAGGTGAAAAGGTTGTCGGTGAAGCTGAGTTTTAAGTAAAAGGAGTGGGGAGGAGGAATGGAATGACAAATGTATTTATGGATTGCAGTGGGTGTGGTGGGTGGTGTAGAGCAGGGGTGTAGAGGGCGATTGTAGAGTGTGTGAGTGTGATTGCGCTTATCTGTCTTTAGAATAAAAAAAGAGAGAGGGCAGGAGTGTAGAACAAGAGCGAGATCTGTAGTGCGTTTAAAGGGAGAGCAGAACGGAGCAGGATTGTAGACCAGTGTACCAGTAGAGCAGGACGTTCTGTAGTGTATCTCTAAAAAGATATCCGGAGTGTACCAGGGTAAATAGATCAGGGCGTTCTGTAATGAATCTTTAGAATTATGGAATGTGGATACGACAGGTGTTGCCTCTTATCATCTTCATTGATAATCAGGCAGATTTACAAATCAGTACTGGTGGGCGGTTGAGACTACAATTTCTATTCTGTATGTTTCTCCTTGTACAATGAATCAACTTAACACTATGACCTTGAGCTTTGGGTATCTGAGTGACAATGTATTACTTGTACATAAGCATCTTACAGAATTGGATACAAGAGCCATGTCTGTTTGTTGGCACTTCTGTTGAAACACTGCTGGGAAAAGGAGATGGTCTTCCCATTGTGACCGTGACGTCTGTACCTATCGCTCCTACCTCGACTTTCCAACGGTTCCAAACACACTTCCCCTTTTTTGACGAGATTGATCCGCCTATTGAAACCATTACCGTTGTTCCTTTTGGCCCTGTGGCCACAAAATCTAAGGACCTGAAGCTACCACCTACATTATTACTGGAGAGAATAGTCACCTCATCGAGAAGACCGTAATCGATAGTTATACAATAGCTATACAACTTGGGAAAGTATGTCATTTCTTTCCACGGCTTGTTTTGGTTACCAGTGTCTAGTATCGTACAGTACTTACCTTGTTCCTAATGACTGGTCCTATATCTGGCTAAACAGTGTGCTTCTAAGGAAGTACATTTAAGCGACTTGTGAATGTACAGAACTGGGGCAATTGCTAGAACCTATGAAAGTACTCGGTGAGATTTTGTTCTAGCTCGTCAGGCTAACGATCGATACATGTTGGAGGGTCTCTAGACAGGGGTTCACTATTAGACAGAGTGCTTAAACAGTATCATTCGAATAGTGCTTAAAAAGTATCATTCGAATTGATACCAAAAGCTATGCGAAAGTCCATTTTGTGTCATACCGGTTGTCCGTATTGGAGAAGAGCTTCTTAATAATCTGGTAATTGTGACTTCAGCGTACCTACACTCTGAGTATCGTCACATTGTCTACAAAGAGCCTTATGAGCTTGGTACTTGAAGACCTTTTTAGCACTCTTGTCGTCTTCTACTATCGATTGAGCGTTACGCTACTATCAACTGAGATGACATGATAGAGCCATCTGTACAGCACCAGTATCACCAGCTTGCTAAGTAAGCAACGTACTTAGCTGGGAATACGGCAGAAGTTCCCCTTTCATTATCCCACCGCAAATAGTTGTACTACAAGGGTCAATAGTATTAAGCCCTTGGGATTAGGAAAGAACGTTGAAAGGTGCTATTTTTTTGGTAGCACTTGTAGTCGTAGCACTTTCCCTCGAATCCGCTAGACGCTCAACATACTGCGCTCGTATCGGTGCGGATATTTATTTTCCAACCCATCAGCTCAAGCGTGCACCGCTGACAGTCGCTTTTGGCCGATAATTTCCCGTCATCCGTCAGATCAGATAATAAGGCAAAAAGAGCGGGGAGGGTCAGGACGGACAGTACATACAGTGACTCTGGATGCCTTTGAGAAGACGGAAACAAGCTGTTCTTGGTATGATTGGCATCCCCAGAGTGAGAAAAACATAACGGTACCACTCCTGTCTCAATCGGAACACTTCTCGGTCATCTACTAGAGTTCGTGGTTCACATCTCCTTCCCAATTACATTTGTTTCAGCTGAGCCTCCACGTCCAAAAATAGCTCTGTCTTATTATTTGCCAGATGATACAAGCGTACGGAGAATACGAGACTATGGTTGCTGGGTATGATACAAGTACTCGTACCGGTACGTACAGTATTTACCATCACGGTATATCGTGGTACATGTACCACCAAGAGGAGCCACAAAACGCCCCTCTTCTCTAACCGATCAAAACCGGGGAACCTGCAATCGAATCAGCTCCCCTTTCTGCCCCGATTCCGCCCTTTCCCTGCCTCTCACGTGTCTCCAAACCCTTGCTGGACCCAGCCCGAAAAATGGACCCACGCCGTTAAAGTCTGAAACGAGATTGCATGTTAAGCGAGACAGATGTGAAAAAACTGAAACAATGACCGAGCCGGAGTAAAACTTTGAGAGGTCCGTATGTCCGCATTTTTGTATTACAAAAAGCTGAGATAATGATACCATTCAAAACAGCAGAGCGGGGGGAGTACAATGGTGTGGTTTTTGACCCACATTATCATAGTAATATTTCCATCTAGAAGCCTTCCAAATTTTGCCCAATGCCTATGGCCAAATATTATCCCAACCAGTCCAAAATAAGAGTGTGAAAATAACGTCAAAATAACGTCAAAAATATGCCAATGGGGGTCTTTATTATGTCCCAATTCTAGTCCAAATTACAGTTGACAAAATGATCAAACAAAAAGTAGAGTGGGAAATATGGGAAATATTACACTGTCAAAAATACAGCTTCAAAAGACAGCGCAGAAAAAAATCAAAAAAATACACACTGAAAAACTTTCAACCCCAATCCCCATCACATGTCCAGACCGCATGGGTCACGTGCGTACACTGTACCAAAACTCAAACACGGTCTGTATCGCACTATACAAGGCCACACACATGGGGGCTATCTGTGGAATGCAAACGTTATTTGATAGGGACTAGGGAGTAGGGGGGGGAATGGTAATGGCTGTAACGGGTACAGAAGATGTGGTATTACAAAACGGAGCTGATAGGATTGATCAGAATTGTTTTAGCTACAATAAGTACATTTTTTGTCGTTTTTGGACCAAAACTGAACACTTCAAAAGTACCTCTCGTAGGCTGATTTTTCCACCGATACACTTTTCGAAATGCATGACCCACCAACCCATGGCTTCAATGTCCAATGGTGGAGATTTTAGTGTGTCTTACAAAGCTCGAATATTGGTCTGATTTTTTGCTGAGTAATCATCAGAGGGGAGGTTGAGGGTGTATTTTTCGTCTCTACTTGACAATCGGTCCATATTTACCGTTTTTATTGACGGAATTTCCCCTATCTCTGGGTCCCATCTCTCTGTCAACCCCTGAGAAAATAAGACGACCAAAAATCACAAAAAATAAGCCCGCGAAAAACGAGAAAATAACCCGAAAAACAGGGAAAACGCCGTACGACCCCTAGCAGGCTGGCGGGTAATTGATGCACTTGTCCAGACAAGCGAGTAGGGGATGTGAAAGGTGCTGCGGTACGAGTACAAGGATGTACAGTATGTACGAGAACCATACTGTACACTCGGGATGCTCTATAAACAGCAGGAAATCGGTCAAAATGAAATAAATTGATCTTTCCCTTGCCCTTTGTAAACGATTTATCAACTCTTCAGCTCTTCTACTCTTGTTTTTCGATTGTATTGTTTTTCTTCTTCTTTTTTCCTTTTTTTTTTTTTTTTTCCTTTTTTTTTTCCTTTTTTTCTTTTCCTTTTTTTCTTTTTTCCCTTATTACAGCACCTCACTAAAACCTGTACATACTATATATCGTCAACCACAATCGTTCTCTAGACTGCCCCACCAAATTTCACCCCTCACGCTAGCCCACCGTGTGTCTCACTAGTGTGGACGCTAATGGAACGTTGTAGTTGTTGTCTCTGTCTCTCTGGTCAGATGAGAGGGTATACGTAGGGTCGCAATGAGAGGGATGGATGGATGGATTGGGTAAGAGTGAGATCACGTGACCGGCTTCTGGCGCAAAAATAGCACGTATTCCTTGACGTGGTTTTGACGTTAACCAGACTCGGTAAAAATAGTACTCTTGACGTATGACGTTTGACAGTGGAACTCTGGTGAAAAGACATCGTCTGCTCTCATAGTACTGGTTCATTCAAGACTGATCTACAGTAGAGGAGCTAGATGAGCAACTTGGACGAGTGAATCCCATTCTCCTATGAAACGACTGTATACAGTGTGTTGTGTCCACTGTAATCCGCTATAATACCCCAAAAGGAAAGAATAAACCCGAATATAATAAACCCGAGTACTGGTTGCAGCTACCATCAGCGTAATTATGGACTCTAGATGTCGCCCCACCGGATATTCCAATCATACAGTGCACAAGAGGGGCGAGCCAGGAGTAAGCGAAAAGAGGGGGCGTAGAACAAGCTAGCGTGTAGCTAAAAAGACCCTGAAACAGAAATGTGGAATTGATGACTCGGGGGAGGGCTTGGGTCAACTTTTCCGTTGTCTCTATACGCTTGTAGCCTTCGATTGAGGGTATCTTATCGTTCTTGAAACTACATACTTGTACTGACTGTACAGCCTGTGAAATCATCCAAATCGACAGAAAAAAGACATAGCCATATTCTCCAGCCTCTATACTTCACAATCATCAACTCCCCGCTAACCTCTTGAGCCCCCACAAAACTTCTATCACCATTCTCGTGCCGCTCCTTCACCGTAACCCACCCCACACGCGTCACGTGACGCCAAACACACCCCAAATCACCTTAAAACCAACTCTACGGCCGTTTGCCATCCGGGGAATGTATAACAATCCGGATTATGCCTGATTCCGGCTGATAACGAGACTGTTTCCGAAAACATTTTTTCGAGGCCGCAAACAGAATTTTGGCAACCTTAAATGTACGCAATTCGAAGACTTGATAATATCGCACAACGGGGTGGTGGTGGAGGGGGTGTGAGTGGTACCGTTGTAACCAGCGGAGTGAGGGGAGCATTTTGGTTGTGGTTTTGAGGCGATCGGATGACTGTGAGAGGAGAAAAGGGCGTTACAAATTTGCACAATCAAAACCTTAAATGAATCCATCTATAGCTAGCGTGTTATAGATCATTAACATGGGGTTATTGGAATGAACTACAACTACAAACATCTACAAACGTCTCCTTGTACGGCCAGCTACACACTCGTTTGTTCGTTTTTCATATCACGTTATTTGTTAGTGAATGACTTATGCAAAAGGTCATTAATGGGACTGGGGGTCCCGGTATTCGAAAATACAATAGATAGCAGCCCCGACGGAAGAAGGGTCTGGGCTGAGAATTAGTTAGTGGAGTGGGAGAGAGGGGGGACCAGCTGGTTGTAGTCGAAGAGACCAACTGGTTGTTGCCCACTCGTGAATGATGTTGTCAACTGTTGTCAAGGTAACCAGCAGGCTGCCAACTCGTGAATCAACTCGTGAAGGATAGGATGTCGTCCGCTCGTTCGCCGGTTCCCGGGTCACTCTCTACCGGTAGTTAACACTGACATTACTCAAATTACTCATGGAATACACCTGAGGAGAGAAATGCTGCTTAACATTGGCCGGCGAATTCTGCTGACTGATAGGAAAGTACGCCGACGACGGAGTAGACGCCTCGGAAAACGTCGTGTGGATGGAAGATGCAGGGGAATGGGGCGCGGAGAGCGTCGGGGGCGGGGTGGCAGGGTTAGGG
Source organism: Yarrowia deformans (assembly GCA_900519085.1). Lineage (NCBI taxonomy): Eukaryota > Fungi > Ascomycota > Dipodascomycetes > Dipodascales > Yarrowia > Yarrowia deformans. The sequence continues at coordinate 684,181 of ULGY01000009.1, read as the reverse complement.
ATCGCAGCCTGGGTGTTGGCGTTGGCCGCCTGGGTCACAAAGCTCTGCACAATCTGGGCGGCGTTGCAGTAGGTCTGGCGCGAGTATTTCTTCTGGACCGCTCGCGAGGGCTGCTGCATGTGTTGCGCCAGGGTCGACAGACAGTGCATTTCGGCCGAGTTGCCTCCTGACGAAGAAGGGTAGATGGCAGAGTGCATGTTGGGGTTGGGGCAGGGGATGCCGAGAATGTGGTAGGCCAGGGTTCGAGCACACGAGGCCACGAGACTAGGCGCAAACGAGAAAAACGTCCGAGGGTAGAGCGCGATTTCGCACAGGTATCGGGACACGTGGCGGATGGTCTGTGTGACCTGCTGACTATCGGGGCCTAGGAACAGGTCCAGGTAGGAGTCTGTGGTAGGATGTCCCACGGTCCACTCCAGAGTGTTGAGAACATGGCCCTCCATCTGGCAAAACATGTCTTCCTCGTAGGCGCCACAGCACATGTGTTTGAGGTCCGAGATGGTGGGCACGCGGCTCTTTTTGTCCTCGTACTTGGCGGCAATCCACAGACACGTGCACCCCACCAGCTGGTAGTGTTTCTTGTACACCACCCGTTTGCTGCAGTAGCGGTCAATGAGGTTGATGGCGAGAAACAGCGTCTGGGGCTGCAGTCGCAGGGTCACGTGGGTCTCGACGATGAAGTCCAGCAGGTAGGGACGCATGTGCCACTCGAGCTCGGGCTGCAAGTCCATCATTGAGGCTTCCGGGAGAGTCTGTTGCTGCATTGTGGCCATGTGTGCAATGATATCGTCCTTGTACTCGGCCTCGACCCGTCTTGAAATCGCCTGTTCGATGAGATTGAGCCGTTGGGCTGGGGTTGGAGTTGCTCGCTGGAGTTCCTCGTTGATGAGCGATGCTAGGTTGTTGGACATGGCGATGGTGACTGAGCGGTTGGAGAGCTGACTAAGCTGTGTTGATGCTGTGCTGATGCTGTGCTGTTGCTGAAGAGCTGTTGCTGAAGAGCTGTTGCTGAAGAGCTGTTGCTGAAGAGCTGTTGCTGAAGAGCCGACTAAGACTGTTGCTGTTGTTGAACTGTTGCTGTTGCTGTTGCTGTTGCTGTTGTTGAACTGTTGAAGACGTCGCTGTGTGGTATCTGTTGTATCTGTTGTATCTGTTGTGTCTGTGGTGTGCTTTTTGCAACTGATGTATCGGTGTTTAACGAAAGAATGAAAGATACACGCCGCCAAATGAATGACTACTGATTGCTCAGTTAAAGGAAAGACGACAAGTGGAAACAGTGAGCAGATTGGGGGGTCTCCCAGCTGTATATATAAACAGCTTGCAACATGCCAAAGGTAAGATGCCCTCTCCATGCAAGGAGGTGTGGAATGCAGACCAGAGCTTGTTTAAGAGGTGCATATGGGGAGGGGGGGGTTGTTTGAATGGCCGCCAAAAATCGGGGGAAATAGACACAAAAAATCCAACCCGATAGAAGTGTTCTCCTCACGCAGAAGAACGATTTTATCAGGTTTTTTTTTTTGTGTAAATTATCCACATCTCGTAAACCCCCCCCCCCCCCCAATCTCCCCAAACTCAAACTAAACACGACACCTTTAACCTCCACGTTTCACGCCAATATTTAACGTTTCGCATTCTCCCAAAAAACACAAAGACCCTCGTGCTTAGCCTCAAACTCTAAAAACACAAAGTCAAACCCAAAACCCAAAACCCACCTTCATCGTCTGACAGCAATCTGACGAGATTACCGTGAGGAGGTTAGCTACAAGTACAAGTAGCCCTAAACCCAGCCCCTTGCCCACAATCCTAACCACTCACCTAACCCTGGAAACATACCACACACTTAACCTGTAACACTGTATGAACGTTGTGGCCCGCAGTCGAAAAAAGGGGGTTAATTCGATGACTAAGCGAGAGAACCGAGTTTTAGCGGTACCATTGTGATCACGTGACCGAGACGAGCACAATTATGCTATTAAATCAATGTTTGGATCAATATTCAACGCGCTAGAGGTGTTTAAAATAGAGTCGGTTTTTTGGCGCGCGCGAGAGAAGGTGATGGGCAAGGGCTGATGGGGGGTACCCTAACCCTGAAAATTCCACTTCTCCAACATGTTTCATATAATACAGTCGTTTTAAAAGGCGCAAAAAGACCGGCAAAAAAGACCCACAAAAAGGTCAGGGTTAGGAATACTTGACTAGGAATTATGGGAGGTATTTCTACGCTGCCCCTAACCCTTGAGGGTAAGGATTTTCCTCGGATTTTCCTCGAATTTCCTCGGATTTTCCTCGAATTTCCACGAATTTTCCACCTCCTGAAACGACGGGTTGCTACGTTAGCTTTGTACGGGGAAATATGTCGATCCAAAAGAAAACGAGGCGCGAATCTAAACGTAGATCGTGGAAAAGGTGGTGTGGACATGTGATTTGTGGTGGGACAACATGGTCAGAGTGGTGGGATTACACTGGTCTTGTCGTCCCGTCACATTCGGCCTGTCGTCCCACCACACTCGGCCTGTCGTCCCACCACACTCGGCCTGTCGTCCCACCACACTCGGCCTGTCGTCCCACCACACTCGGCCTGTCGTTCCCACCACACTGATCATGTCGCGCGCCAGTCCACCTGCATCCCAAACGTCATACCACAACCCCCTGAGCAACGGAGAATGCGCAACTTTGGGCTTGGCGTGGGCGTCACGTGAGCGATAAGCGAGCGACGGGCCCGAGGAGTAAAGAGTGGATTGTGGGTTTTTTGGATTTTGGATTTTTGGACTTTGGATTTTTCGATTTTCGATTTTTGGACTTTTGATTTTTGGATTTTAAGAAAATATAAAAGCGATATTGACCCAATAGTTGTCGGAAAATTTCGAGAAAATATCGTGGAGATGGAGAGAAATTCGGGCGTCAAAATCGTGCTCTTTCCAGCGCCCAAATACGTCCCTAGAACACCCACCTTGTCGTAATCCACATTTGAAATCAAACCCAATCGACATTCCGTCCAACCCCCACTGAACGTCGACTCGTACACTACCCCTTGGGTGGTTGTTGGGCAACGTACGTTAGCCTGGCGTATATGTTCCATTGAGTTTAGAGGTTGGAGGAGGGGTGTCAAATAAAGTGGTGATGGAGAGGTATTTTCTGGATTTTGAAAGCAGATTCGGGGTCTGAGGAGTTTAGGGAGTATTTTGGAGCTGTTTTCTTTTCGGTATGTCCACTTTTGGGCGAGTTGGAGGGGTGTATATTTGTCGTTCAGTGCGCCATTGTACAGTGCATATTTGAAGTTTATTTTGTGAAGTCGGATTCCAATATTTGAGGTTATTTGGGAAATGAAAATATAAGAAGGAAAATTGAGGGAAAATTGGGAAAATTGGAGAAAATCGGAAAAAATCGGAGAAAATTGGAGAAAATTGGAGAAAATTGGAGAAAATTGGAGAAAATTGAAAAAAAAAATTGGAGGAAATTAGGGAGCTCTGAAATAGGCTTAGTTGTCAAGTTCAAATATATTTCTCCCCCAATTCCACCATCTAACACCCACTTAACACCACCCACTTAACACCACCCACTACACCACCATTCCTGGACTCTCCTACATTGGGCGGTTGCGGTCTAAGGCAAGTGAGCGCAGTTAAGGTTTGGGAGGAATGGCCTGGGGAGTTTAAGCTTTTCCCAATGCGGATTACTGGGGAAAACTTGGGGGGGGGTGGTAGGGCGTGTTTCTGTATGGTGAGGGGGGAGTTTTTTGACATATCTCGAAGCTTCCCAGTCACGTGCCCGTTAATACACGTTTTTTACACGCCCCAAATCCCTCCATCACGAGATGGCCCGTGCTCTCACCACCCGTTGAACCTTGGGTAGAACCGTAACCTGGGCAAACTTTGCTGGAGATGCAGATATTGGCCCAGGTGCATGATTACGATGAATTTTGGAAAGGCCGTGGACCAACAGGGGTGAGGTGGAGGTGTGGTGGTCGTGGTGGTCGTGGTGGTGGTTTTGGTTTTGTGGTTTTCAAATTCTGAATCACCAAAATCACCGCCATCGTCACCACCACCCACCACCAACCCTCCTCAACCCTCCTGTAGATCACCCCTTCAAGATCTTCACTGCCAGGCACACTCCTGGTTATCAGGGGTGACGTGGACGGTGGTGATCTGTGTTAGTCGACGGTTCCAGGTAACTTCGTTCTAGCGCAGAATCAGAATAGTGGCTGGTAGGCTCTGCGGTAGGCTCTGCGGTAGGTAGGCTCTGCGGTAGGCTCTGCTCGTATCGTCGCCCTGTTGTATACATTCTAGCGTCAGCCTGCGTTAGTGTCAAGACGCGTAGGTAGTGGAATGAGTGACGTAGAGTGGTAGCAAATTGTACTGTGTTGGTAAGACTGTTCGAAAGACCTGTACGTAAGACTGTTCGTCTGTTTCGTAAGTCTGCTCGCACTATGACCGTATTCCTTCCTGGCCCTGTCTTCTCCTGTCTCACCGTGTCTCGTTCTCCACTCCAACCCTTGACTCTCAGACTGTCTCACGTCTTTGTTCCAGCGACAGAGTGACGCAGGTAGACAGAGACGGATAGAGAAAGAGACATAGAAAGGGACATGGAAAAGGACGGTCAGACGGACACAGGCGGACGCAGACGGACGCAGAAGGGGACACACACACACACACACACACACAGGCAGAAGCGGCGTACTGGTACTCCTCCCTTGACGTACTGGTGCGCCCAGCCTTGCCATCAGACTGATAAAGACAGGCTAGACTGGATAAAGACATTTGGATAAGAACACCTCATTCTAGACGTCGGTATCAGCCTCGATGTCAGTATCTGATCGCTCAAGACGATCCGGAGGTATTCCAGAGCATCAAAGAGCATCACCAGACGATAGCCAGACCATCCAGACCACCCAGTTGGCTCCACAGCGCCTGGGTCACTCCCCAACCGTCACCCTCCTTCCAACTCAGACTCACCTAGCCGAGGCTTCTCAAGCTTCACATTGATGATGTCATTCCATCTCTATCATGACATTGCTAAAAAAGACGGCAGATACGGCTTTATTTATAATTGTAAAACTCCACAGCAAACGACACTTGGCATGCCACACCTGGTTGAACTACATTGCGATACTGTACAGTACCTCATACCAGTCACGTGACCAGCTGAGATTGATTGAGCCCTTTTCGCCGTATTTTTTTATTCATTTATTTTAACTTTACAGATATATGAGAATCCTATAGTTTCCCCGTTGTGAGGGCGGAGCGCGTTAATGAAATGTCGCTAGGATCACGCCACATCCCGTATTAGCCATCTCAGATCTTGTTTCTACAGGTACACGCTCATCGAGCCCTGAATATTTTATTTATTATTTTACGTCCACCGCCCAAACTCATCATCATGTTCACTGTCACAGACGTGACAAGTCATCCACATGTAATTTTTATTATGACTGCTTGCTACTGTAGCCTACTTGGTGTTCAATCTTACCATGATTCCATCACGCTCGTCAGGTCTTTTGTGAGTTCGAACAATACTCTAGAGGTAGGCCATTATGAACCCCAAATAGTTTACCGTAAAAGATCCCCAGGTGGCTGAGAGGCTTTGGTAGTCTTGAATCCACAGACAGACGGCTATTCCAGTACGAAACCTGTATCCAGAACCCATACTCATAACAGAAACAATGCAATCGGTCATGTGATTAATGGTAGGTCGAGTATGTACAAGTACAAGTACGAATACTCTCAGTTATGTCTGCTCCAACAGTCATGTTTCCATTAATTAGGCGGTGCATCTCTTGAACTTATCTTTCCTCAGCGTACAATGAGGTTACGCAACTAAGGGTACTGCCTCTGTATCGTCCACTAGTTTGGATTCACCACAGAGAGTGTGGACGGTGTAGCGAATACCTTAGACATCTAGCTGTGCGACAATACAAAAGTTGTTTTAGATGTAAAGTGCTCAACTGCATGTTTGGTGTCAAATGTGGGACGATTGTTTCTCCGAGAACCGATTGAAAAGGCAATGGCTCTACTTGTAGACTTTCGAGATGAGGTGCTTGTACAAGTACTTATAGAAAGTCACAACACCGATTGAAGAGTTGGCCAGTGCTCGGTATCGTACCAGAACCAGCACATACTGAAAGTGGAGCATCGCCTCTTTCACAACTCGCAGTCATTGAGGAGTTGTTGTCTTATCTCGAGATCCACATCAATGGAGTAATCGCAATAGAGACAATACCTAACCAGGAATGTTAACATTGGTAGGGGTACATGTTCTTAATTCAGTACGATTCACCCCTCCAACCAGCTTAATCATTCAAGTCTCACTCTACACCGACTGGGCTATCCTTATAGTACTGGTACTTCCTTATCAAAAAACTACTCATAAAAACAGATATGATTTGGCATGTGACTGTATCGGCAGACACCTACTCAGTATTTAATGTATTACGTAAGCCACTCATCCACCCCACATGTCAGACGCACCTCGTTTTGCTACACCACGTTATCTAAACCTTGTTCTGGTGATACTTTCGACTAAATACTGTATTACAACATGTTACAACACCAAAACGGCAGCTCCGAAAACTAAGGCAAATCCGGGAATTGCCATGGAAACGGCCACATTGGCTTGTTTGGGCTTAGTCAGATTGATCTGAGCGGGTGGAGGGGTAGAAGTAGGGACTGTGGTCGGTTTGGAGGCAGTTTCAGCGGCTTTAGCGGGAGCGTCAAGACGATTTGTGTCGGTCTGGGCTTCACTCTTGGCAGGATTGGCGGTCTTGGCGGGCTGGGCGAGCTTGGCGTTAGGCTCCGTGTCCGTTTTGGCAGGACCTGGAGCTGGTCCTTGGCCTGGAGCAGTAGCCGACTGGGCGTCTGGCTTGGTTGTGGGGGCAATACCCATCTTGGCGGGCGCTGTATCCGTCTTTACAGGCTCAATATCCGTCTTGGCGGGCTTGGCAGACTTGTCAGGTTCGTCAGACTTGCCAGGCTTGTCAGGTTCGTCAGACTTGCCAGGCTCGACTCTTGCCTGAGTTGACTCCTCCACATCATCGCACGGAACGGTAATGGTCACAACCTGGCCATTGCACTTGTCACAAACCGTCTCAATAACCGTGTGCTTGGCGTTGATGGGCACGTGGGTTGAATAAACAATGACAGGAGTGATACATCCCTTGGAGTCGCACACGGTGACGGTTTGGGTGGTGATGGAGTTGATCCGAGCGATAGGAGGGAGGTTGATGAAAGTTGAGTTGATGGAGGTGGAGGAGTTGGCAAAGGAGGTGGAGTTAAAGCTGTTGTCAGAAGAGGGATCTTTAGCTGACTCTTTGGCAGAAAATGACTCTTTAAATGAACCTGATTCTTTAGCTGGAGAACCCTTGACTTCTGAACTCTTGGTTTCTGAGCTGTTGACTTCTGAACTCTTGACTTCACCATTGGCTTCAGTCTTGACTTCACCGTTGGCTTCAGTCTTGACTTCACCGTTGGCTTCAGTCTTGACTTCACCGTTGGCTTCAGTCTTGACTTCACCGTTGGCTTCAGTCTTGACTTCACCGTTGGCTTCAGTCTTGACTTCACCGTTGGCTTCAGTCTTGACTTCACCGTTGGCTTCAGTCTTGACTTCACCGTTGGCTTCAGTCTTGACTTCACCGTTGGCTTCAGTCTTGACTTCACCGTTGGCTTCAGTCTTGACTTCACCGTTGGCTTCAGTCTTGACTTCACCGTTGGCTTCAGTCTTGACTTCACCGTTGGCTTCAGTCTTGACTTCACCGTTGGCTTCAGTCTTGACTTCACCGTTGGCTTCAGTCTTGACTTCACCGTTGGCTTCAGTCTTGACTTCACCGTTGGCTTCAGTCTTGACTTCACCGTTGGCTTCAGTCTTGACTTCACCGTTGGCTTCAGTCTTGACTTCACCGTTGGCTTCAGTCTTGACTTCACCGTTGGCTTCAGTCTTGACTTCACCGTTGGCTTCAGTCTTGACTTCACCGTTGGCTTCAGTCTTGACTTCACCGTTGGCTTCAGTCTTGACTTCACCGTTGGCTTCAGTCTTGACTTCACCGTTGGCTTCAGTCTTGACTTCACCGTTGGCTTCAGTCTTGACTTCACCGTTGGCTTCAGTCTTGACTTCACCGTTGGCTTCAGTCTTGACTTCACCGTTGGCTTCAGTCTTGACTTCACCGTTGGCTTCAGTCTTGACTTCACCGTTGGCTTCAGTCTTGACTTCACCGTTGGCTTCAGTCTTGACTTCACCGTTGGCTTCAGTCTTGACTTCACCGTTGGCTTCAGTCTTGACTTCACCGTTGGCTTCAGTCTTGACTTCACCGTTGGCCTCATTCTTGACTTCACCCTTTACTTCACCCTTTGATTCACCCTTTGCTCCACTGGACTCAGTCTTGGCAGAGGCTGATTCACTAGGCAAAGACTTGGCTGTTCCATCTTTGCTGGTATCTTCCTGACCTTCGTTGAAGCCTTCCTGACCTTCATTGGCATCGTCCTCCTGACCTTCTCCTTGGCCTGAAGACGATGTATCAGTTAGCAAAGATGAAGAAGAGGGAGAAGGTGGAGCACTACTTGTAGATGGCATTGAAGAGGAGGACAAAGGTGAGCTGGAAGAGGAGGAAAAGCCTGTGGATGATTTCAAAGGAGAAGGAGGTGAAGTACGAGAACCAGAAAATGAAGCGGACGAAGATGAGGACGAAGATGAGGACTTTGTTGAAGACGAAGAACTAGAAGACAAAGTTGAGGTGGAACTTGGCAACTTTGAGGCTGAACTTGAACTTGAACTTGAGGACGAAGAAGAAGAAGACGAACTTGAACTCGAACTCGAAGACGAAATCTTCACCATTGGACACCCAGCGCTAATAAAACCCAACTGACACTCCAAAGACGTGACAACAGTCAGGAGAGTGTCGATTGCTTCGGGAACGCCCTTTTCCCAGTTGTGGAAGGCTATACCGTTGCTCAGCAACCCGTAGTAGAACTGGACGTTTTCGGAAGCCTTGTGAATCGCCAGAGAGGGATCGTAGTACTGGATAATGGAGGATACGAGATCTGTAGCACTGGTGAAGTCGGGACTCTGCTCGTACTTTTCAATGGTGTCCATGATGAGAGATACAAACGCTGGAATGGTCTGGGCGTTCCACAAGGAGGAAAGCGTATTTTCGACAGCAGTGGTGAAAGCCGGTTGAAGGTCAGAGTTGCCCAGGAGCAGGTTGACGAGCGTTTCGACCTGCTGTCCGGCAACGACGTCATTGATTTGGTTGTTGTGGGCTGACACTATCCCGTTGGAGATACCCGTAGCAACGACGTTGAGAACGGATTCCTTGAGCGTGATCAGAGCAGCTAGGCAGGTTGCTGCCAGGAGGAGAAGAGAGGGTAGGAGGTTCATGAGGGGGTGAGAGCGGTGGAAGGGATGGGAGGGCTTTGAGCTTTGAAGGGTTTGAAGAGGTTTCAAAGATGTTTCAAAGATGTTTCAAGAGCAGTGAAGAGCTTTGTAGAGCTTGGCTTTGGAGAGCTTTGCTTTGGAGAGCTTTGAAGAACTTTCAGGAGCTTTCAATAGCTTTGAGCGTTGAGCTTTGAAGATTGACGAGCTTTGAAGTTTCAAGAGATAGATCAGGACAGGATGTTTTTATATATTTATGTATATTTTACAGACAATCCAAGTCCAACTAGATTCCCGTTCTGGCCATGTTTGTATTGAAATGGTTCGCAATTGTGGGCTAATGGTTCTTTTTTAATATGAGGGGTGTTCGCGGGGTTGTTCTTCTGTAGGATTGATTGAGCTACTTTAGTTTGGTTATAGATGAGAATGTGGACGAGATGTGGATAATGGTGGGGTAGATTTCTTCGTGTGACGCTTGGAGATCAAACAGTGTGGAAGCTCCATTCAGGATGGCCCATTGAGTAGTGTATGTACTGTGTGCCCAGCTATATCTACACCTTTTGATGATTAGTCAGAAGTCATGAATCGCTATTTGGCAGAAGCTCCATTGCCCGTTTTGGAACACGTCTAACGATGACGCTACCACAATGCCGCTAGACTCGACTCTGGACCCTGTCTTCTAGATCAGATTCAGGGTCCAATTTGGTTCAACTAGAAGGAATGAAGGTGGGGCAAAAAGTCAGTGAGGGTGTAGGACCATATTGTTGTCTGACGATTTCTTTACTATTAGAGGTTGCTCGACTGAATTGAATCTTGGAAGCGATTATTGTTCTTTCTTCAGCTGTCATTTCTATATTTTGGGCCTCATAAACCACCCTCTGCGAAAAAAGCAATGAATCTCACGTTCTCAAAAACGTGGACTAGATTGATACCAGGAGGTAGTATGACGGGGGCCTTAAAGGGGAGTATAAATTCGAGTCGAAGAGGAAGTTCTTCGATGGAACAGGTAGTTATTGGTGGCAGTACACTCCCTAGGGTCTGTACACCTTAGCGAAACGAGCTACAAGTAGCGCGATTGAAACATCTTGGAGAGACAATCAGAGGGGTAGATTTTAGTCAGACTGGCTTACTCACCCGAAATAAAGCACGTTGTCGAAGTCCTTGTCTTTACTACTTCTTTTGAGGACTCTATAACAGCCCTCATCCAAGTTACCCCAGTAGCGACTTCTCAAGAGTGTAGCTCACAGAGAAGTTAAAGTCGTCTATACTCGTACCAGTATCTCGTTACAGTATATAACGGAGCTCCTGTGTTTCAATTGGACGCGTCAAATTTTTCAGTGAAATTTGTTTGAACAATTCCGTTCCTGGTCTCCCTATCACTTCTGTAAGCTTCAGTATAAACCTCCAAAACAGCTGTCCTAATGTTGTCTGATCAAGAGCACAAATTTATGGGAAAACCAACGAGAAGTTCATAGACCGAGTCAAGAAACAGGTGGGACGTGTTTTTTCATTTTTCTTGGTTTTTCTCAATTTTCCCATTTTTTCCCAATTTTTTTCCTACATTCCCTCCCACACCTTAGTCATCAAGTCACACACGCATCCCACGCATATACCATGCAGCCCCCGTGCGGCTCGAAAAATACAAACTCCATTGGGACTAAGTAAACATCCATACTGCACTGTAATTATATCGTCACTTTCCACATCTCTCAGTTCAATCTCAAAGCACCAAAATGGACTGGATTTTTTCGGAAAAGCCCGATCCCGCGACCCCACCCGTGTCGTGGGCCCTGGGAGCCATTCCGGCCATGTTTCGGCGCGAAACGCCCCATTTCGAGCGAGATTTGGGGCGGTTGAGAGCGGGAGGAAGCTCAGACAGGAACAGGGACGACCAGGAGCCTGCCGGTCACGTGACCACCGACCACACTGGCCACGTGACTGCTGGTCTGAACGAGCCAACGTTCGACAACTTATACGACATGAAAGCGAGCAGTACTCCGTTTTTCAAGCCGGAAAAGGTGCATTTGAAGCGCCGTGCTGGAGGGGATTTCAAAACGTCTCCAAACAAGTTTCCTAGAACCGGAGGGATTTTGAAACAGACTAAGGTAGGGGGTGGAGTTAATGGAGGACACGGGGAAGATACTACGGCCAAAAACGTCAGCTTTGCGGCTTCTCTAGGATCGACCACCAACAGCATCTCTGAACAGCTTCCCGAGGACTACGAGGGCGCCGATCAGACACCCGTGGCGTCCTGTAGGGCTCCGAAATTCGTGCAGTACGATCCCGTCAACGATGACACCAAGACCATGTTTCGCAAGCTCGACAATGGCCTGGATTTGTTGAACGAGAGGCGGTTGAAGTGGGGCGGTAGGGGGGGTACCAATTGGGGTGTTCAAAACGAGGTTCAGAAGGCTCAAAATGGTCTGAATGGGGTTCAAAACGTTCAGAAGGAGGTTCAAAATGTTCAAAACGAGTTTCAAAACGTTCAGAAGGTTCAGAAGGAGGTTCCCAACATTCAGAATGAGTTCCAAAACGTTCAAAGGGCTCAAATGGAGGACCCCGCCAGCTTGGAGCCTCCTATGGCCAAAAGCACCACGCAAATCGAACTGGAACTGGCTCTCAACAAAATCAAACAGCTTGAAACCGACAAACGAAAGTACATGACCCAAAGCAACCAGTTTGAGATGGAGAAACGCACGGTGCAACACGAGCTGGATATGCTCAAACACCAGCATCGTAACGACACAGATACCCTGAAGATGACCATTGAACACTTGCAGTCGAAAATGAGTGTTTCTGGCTGTGAAACCAGGGTCACGGAACACAAATTGGGGGTGGCTGAAACTCGAACTGCAGAGCTTCAGAGGGAGCTAGAATCTCGAACTGCAGAGCTGGCTGAGGTTAGGAGTGTTGGCGAACAGCAGTTGAGAGAACAAGAACAGCAATTGGGAGAGCTTGTGGACGACAAAGTTTCCTCTGAACAGCGAGAACAGCATCTCAAAGAGCAGGTTCTGTTTCTGACGGAAAAGGTGGCGTCTCTGGAGAGAAAGGAGAGAGCGTATAGAGCGTCCGAAAAGATCGCTATGCGGCAGAGGGAGGATTTTAACAGGAATTGGACGTTTAGGAATGGGGCACAGAGTGGTTTGAACGAGTTTCAGAACGATTTCAGGAATCAGGGGAATCTGGGTCAGAATGATTTCAGGAACCAGGGAAATCAGGGTCAGACCGATTTCAGGAACCACCAAAATCAGAACGATTTCAACGACGGTTTCAACCGGTCAAATGGGTCTCAGAACAGTCAGCAAAGGTTTGACGCTTTTAACCAGCCAACTAACATCTTCAAACAGCAAAACAACCAACCAAACTATTTCGACCAACCAAACAACCAAGAAACTCACGCCAACCCCTTGACCACCAGCCAACGACAACCCCTGCACTTTATTGATCTCAACGTCAAACGAAACACGGCCCAGAAACCGTTCGGACACAACCGACACAACCGACAACCGTCTACCACGCCCAAACAACCACCTCCTTCGTACCTTAGAGGTAACGATGTGGAGATGAACGAAGGTATGAGGTTTTATAGATAACAATAGTAATACTAATTATTTATTCAAGCACGGTACAGCTAACGACAAAGGGTAGGCCGACAAGATGACCTCTGTGTAGAACTTAGGGTAAAATAATAGACCTAGCTTTTGTACGACCACTGACCTTACAAATGACTTACAGCGACACTGGATCATGAATCTGGCTAAGAGAGCTAGTTGAACCAATAATTAATCCGGTTGTTGCCTTAATTATAAGAGACTACTGGAAATGTCACAATACACTCTGAAAAATGACTCCATCACAACGAGAATTCAAGAAGTAGAGTTCTCAAGTCCGTAGGATTACGTGGAACAATAGGTTTCTCTTATCAGTATCGCTTTCTAGAAACCGTCCAGAACCCTGAATATTAACCATAGAACTAAGAGGACTTCAAATCTCGAATCCACAGCACATGGAAAGACACTATTGCTTTTCTATTGTGGATCTAATCTCCGGAGATCAGTTGAGAACGCTTGCCAAAGCGAAAGAACAACGCTACTCTGAAGAGCTCAACTTGCACTTGCAAACACGCAAACCTACCAGAGATATTGGATCTAGCGAGACCACTTCTTACGGTATAAACACACAAAGTAAACGGTTGGAATGAGCCAGTCGAGGGCTATCTATTGAAGTTACAATCTTTGAAATTGGGCTCTCATATCCCCCTTTTGAGAGGACCCATCTGAGCTTTGCAGGCTAAGAGTAAGCCACTACAAGTACATACCCTTTCAACCAATATACCGTTTGAAAGCTCATGATCAGAAGCTCTTGATCAGGAGATCACGACTCGCAACTCTTTGTTTTTCCAGCGGTGTTTTTGGTTTACTGGAATTGATAAGGGCGCGGTTATCGGCGTACTGTAGTCAAATACCTGCCGTACCACTCTATACTACAATAACGGAATCACGTGACTGGCTCGGATCACGTGACCTGTACCCTCTCTCATACATGACTACAACAGCTTTTGTACTCGTAACACTATGGTATGTACCCATTGAGATGAACATGTGTACACTGTATTTAGAACAGTATCAGAATAGATTATCACGTGACTGTCAGTGAGAACGATGTTTTTCAAGTAAGTCGTCCTTTTCTTAGCAAAATCTGGAGCATTAGTTTTGGTTGAGTCAGCCGATTGGGGTGGTGGATTATGAACAGGTTATGCCAATGGACAAACGGTGGAGAAAGCCATTGGTGGAGATGGATGAGCGACGTGACTTTGCGAGTACTCTCGCTAGTGCTCTACGTCTTCTTCCTAGTGCTATTGTCACCCAGAGCCCTCCTCACCTCTCCAGAGCAATCACGTTGCCCCTTACACATCCTTCTTCTTGTTGTAGACCTTCCAGAAGTTTCTCTTGCCCTCGACGCCGAGATCCGGCCCAATGCTCTTGAGGCGGCCCACGCGGCAAATGCTCTCGACCAACGTACTGTTGACGTTTGTGTCTTTGGCGTAGCACGGCTCGGCAAACCGCAGAGACACGTGCCATCCGGTGGGGTTTGAGAGTAGTCTGAGAAGCCACACGGGCAGTGTGACGGGCAGCGGAGTGGTAATGTACTGCGGAGCGAGTCGCAGACCGGCAGGGATCACCTTTGTGTTCTGACTCAGCTGGTGGAAGTCAATGTGCAGCAAAGGCAGGAGCCCCCGGCCGTTGGAGGTGGTTCCCTCGGCAAAAACGACCACGGCTCGTCCCTTGGCGGTTGCGTCAAACACAATCTTGGACAACGACTCTCCGTGTGTGGGGGGCACGATTTCGGGGATGCCCAGAGCCTTGAAGAAGACGCCAAAAGGTCCCAGCTCCTGGTAGACTCGTGAGGAGGCGTGGGGGACGATGAAAACGGGATCAAACAGTGCAGAGTACACAAATGCGTCGATGGGCGACAGGTAGTTGGACACCACGACTTCTCCAGGTCGAGGGAACGCCTCAGACAGCTTGTTGCGTCGAACGGCTTCCGCAGACACGTTCCAGAACCAGAATCCGCTGACAAACAGCAGAGTAGAAAAGTACGCTCTTCTGAGGGCTGGGATTGTGAGGAATTGAACGCAGGCGGCGTAGAGAGCGAGAAGAGCGAGCAAGATGGGGATCTTGATGAGCGCTTCGAACAGAGCTAGTGGAGCCTGCAAAACCACAAAGATCGTGCTAGGAAGCGATCCGTCGGCCTTGGAGCGAGGGTGGGGTAAGTACGGGGCCACTCCGGTGCCTTTATCGCGGTACTGGGAGAATTTTTCCATGTTGGGGGTGTGGTGGTGGTGGCTGTGGTGGTGTGTGATGGTGGTTGTACTTGTAGTCTGATATATTAGTCTGATGCCTGCACGGTGCGTTTTAGAGTTGGGAGGCTATGTACTTATCTCCATTGGGAGATGCCGAGGTTGATGCAGTAGAAGGATGGCTGTGTGATTAATAAGCAAGATGGGGGGTGGTTAACGAATTTTACTCATGGTAGTCGGTGACTCCAAGGCTGTCCATTCTTCGTTTTCGCTTCGAACAGTCAAGTCAGTAGTTTCACAGGTCGATTTAGACAGCCCGAAAATTCCATCAATTACTTGACTTAATTGGGTAGTTTGTTAAGGACACGCAGTTCGATTCTGGGATAGAACGAATAACCACAATGCAGCGAGATGACCTAAGACCAATTTCAAGACTTGGGAGGGGTTAATATACCAACAGAAATTATCAGTAACTCTAAAAAGTCGATTTGAACATATACCACTACATCTTGGTACAACCTTTTCTAACCAACATTTTGTATATCAACAACTCTCCCAACTGAACCTAACAAACCTCACCCATTACAACTAATCCGATCCAAGCCCCCCCCCACAGTCACGCACCAATAGGGTTCCTCAGATTTTCGTTTTCCAAGACAGTCTCAAACGGGCACAAAATCGGCCCAAACCGGCTGGATTTTCTACTGCCCGTACATCTTCATCACGTGACCAAACACTCCAAATTTGGTCCCGTTCAAACCCCTTCTCGTCTGAATTTCGCGAAGTTCCACTTTCTGATAAACTTTCAGATCATGCAACACAACTCCACCACCACCACGCCCTCTCGTCATCAACATGTCTTTCCGAAACGTCTCGTTGCGGGGCTCGCAGCTGCTGGGCAAGCTCGACAGCCGCGGCTGGGGCTGGTACGTGGCGAAAAAATGGAACATTGGCCTGGTGTACACGCTGTGCAAGATTTTCCAGCGGACCCGCAAAGTCGACATCCAGGGTCTGGACAATCTGCTGGAGGCGCACAAACAGGCTCGATTGGAGGGACGAGGTCTGCTGACCGTCATGAACCACACCAGTGTTTTGGACGACCCTGCAGTCTGGGGAATGCTGCCTAACGATAACGGCTGGATCCCCTATCTTATGAGATGGGCTACTGGAGCCGAGGACATTTGCTACAAGAACAAGCTACTGTCGCTGTTCTTTAGCGCGGGTCAGGTGCTGCCCATCACTCGATTTGGCCTGGGTGGACCCTTTCAGCCCGGAATGGACATGTGTGTTCGACTACTAAACCCCACCGATAAAATCAAGTACTCCGCCAAGTACGCTCCTTACCTGGTCCATACCAACGCTACAAGCTATCCGTTCTGGCGCGAATCGAACTGGGTGCATTTCTTCCCCGAGGGCTACGTCCACCAAGCGCTGGAGCCCCATGAGGGAACCATGCGGTACTTTCGATGGGGCACTGCACGAGCGGTGCTCGAACCGGTGACTCCGCCCATCATCGTGCCCATGTACTCGCACGGCCTGCAAAAGGTGTTTCAGGAGATCCCCAAGGGCTACGAGATGGAGGGCAACAACTCCAACGCGGACAGAACCATCAGTATTCGAATCGGCGAGCCCATCAGCGAATCCTCCGTTGCGGGCTTTCGAAACGAATGGATCAAGCTGTGTGAGAAAGAGCAGGTTGGTCTCAACGGTGAGAACATGCCCGAAAGCCTCAAAACCGGAGAAGACGCTCAAAAGCTCAGATCAAGAATCGCAGCGTACCTTAGAGAAAAGGTGGAGGAGCTGCGAATGACCGTGCCTAACATGAACCCTGAGCTTCCGGAATTCAAGGAACCCGAGTTCTGGAGCGACATTGATAAAGTCCACAAGGGCGTCTACAACCACCGAGGCAAGGTGCGAATGCTCAGAAACCCCACCCAGGGACTGATCGAGGTGGTCGAGGCCAAAAAGGACTAGACGAACATAGATAGACTGTATATATAGAGGAGGAGAACGAGTAATGGATGAGACTTGTATAGAGAATGATCGGGGGTTTTCTTGGAGATATCGTTATTCCACATCTGGCAATAACTCTACGTACCACCGTACTCGCTAGTTAGCACAAGCAGTCATACAAACATCGATACATCAACTCCCTAAAGGGCAGAAGTCATCCGAAGCCTTCCTCTTAGTCACGTGAGCTATAAAGAAAAGTAACAGTGGATTGTTATCTATCAGGACTGTTCTCACAGCACTGTGAATCTCTCTGAAAGTGTTACAAAGGTGTTTAAGAAGTACGGAGCGGAGTGTGTACTATAGCACACTCCAACCGACGCAAAAACACATCGATCCGTCTGAATTTTTGCCAGAATACTATCGTCTCTTTGTTGAGACCGTTACAACTTTCATTTTACAAATGTCTCCCCTACAGCCCATCCTAGATGCGAATAAATAAACTCCCCACTCCACACAACCTCGACGTTCTAGAGCCATCATCACATGTTACAGAGCAGCCTTTCGACTAAAGATTGTCAAGCTCCACACATATACATTAGCTCTTGAGTCTCTGCTAAGCAGCGTAGTGTCTCTTATAGCGTGTCTCCCATTGCGTGTCTCATAGAAGGTACCTCCTAGGACCGTCGCGAACTCTTCGATTGCCTTCAATATTGGTATCAAAATGATCGCCACGAGCTTCTGATTCGAACCATACCACTATTACTTGCACCAGCCCGCTACTGGAAGGGCTGTGCTGCTCACCATTCCAGCCCCCAATTAAGGTGGCCACATTTCCGAGCCGCACGCCTGGGGGTGGGAGTTTTGGCCTTCTTGAAAAGGTGTTTTGGGGCTCTAAACAGGCTAAAATCTAGACATCCTTGTTATCAACAGATAATCACGTGATCCAAGAATTTTCAGCTCTCTAGAGTCAATATTCATGGAGCTACTCAACTTGTTGTTTACTTGGATTCAGGTCAAGCAATCGAAGCCTAACCCAAGTAAATTCAAAGTCAGATAACTAAATTACCAACAAACAAAAACTTCCCCAAGTTAAGTCAACTATTTGCGATCTTCCATACACCCCACTGCCTAATATCCACACCTAGACTCTACACAACCAACACAGGACCATTCGCCCTTCCTCGAAGATACATTTGCTTGTACAATTTCGTTTTCATTTTTCATTTTTTTTTTTTCGGCTAATTTAAGTCTCGGCAAAAAACACGTCTCTCTTTTAAAACGGCTTATATTGCTCCAAAACAATTTTTGAAACTCATCACATACCCCTCTTCATATGCTCTATCCGCACACGCTTACATATAATCACCCTAGTCGTCGTAGCACTCAGAATATCCCCTCTCCCACATTCCCAATCACGTGACACTCGTACCCCGGAGCGCAGATCTCATGCACTCCATTATGTGCTTCTCGGTTCACCTCCTCCCAAACTCTCCAACTCTTTCACTTTTTGGAAAACGACACTTTTCGGCATTTTCCCTCGTTTGTCGGGTTATTCAGCGCACGTGACTTTTCCAGTAGCACGTGATCTTTACGCGGCAGTTCAGAATCGGCAGAATCGGTTTAAACGGGAAAACGCTCAAGAAACGGCAAAATTCGGCCCTCTGATCACGACACTTTTGTGCCCATTACTAATCCAAAACCTGACCAGTGTTACGACTAGTCAGAGACACGCATCGCATCGAATCGAGTTGAATCAGGGTCAGTGGTTGATTGCATTGATCTACGTGACCTTTGAGAGTGTGATTGGTGTTATTCAAAGTCACGACATTACAACCTTGACGGCATTTGGCATCACGACATTTGGCATTACGACATAGTCATCGTCACTTCACGACAACCATCTAATCACCTGATCATCACCTGATCACCACACACGCTCCTACACAACCACCACAATGAGCGACATGGAAGACGACTCCCTTTTGGGAATCCCCGACAAGGAGGAAAGCGTGGAGGTCGAGGTCAAGCAGGAAGACTCGAAAGACGCCACGCCAAAAGTTGAGGAACAGCATCAACAGCAGCAGCAGAATGGAGGAATTGCTCCGTCGATGATGGGCGGAGGAGGGGGAGGAGGAGACACAAACGCAGGTCATCACACCAGCATGAGTATTGCTCCTGGTAGTCTTGGAGGAGGAGGAGGAGGCGTGGCAGCAGCAGCAGCAGAGACTGCAGCAGCAGGAGGAGCGACTCCGGCCGCATCGACTCCGGCTGTGGGAGAAACGCCGGCTCCGTCCAATCATGCTGGATCGTCGTCGTCGTCGTCGTCACGGCTACAAGTCGACGATATGATGACATCGTTCCAGAAACAGCTGGGACCCAACTGGGACCGGTACCGCGACGTGCTGACGCATTTTCTGGTGGGCCGCCTCAGTCGGCACGAGCTGCAGGAGGCGCTGGACACGATTCTCGACCGCTCCATGGTCAAGCAGCACAACCAGTTTCTGCTGGCGAACCTGTGCAACTCTCTGAGGGCTGCTCCAGCTGACGGAGGCACAGGAGGCCGTATGAGCAGCTGGAGCCGCAAGCGAGGCCGAGGAGGCGCCGGAGGAGGGGCCCAGAAGGTCAAGGGCGACACGCAGATGGCGCAGCTCAAAAAGGAGGTGTTGTCGCTGCCCCCCAGGGAACGCAAGCGGATCAAGGCGATCACGCGAGAAGCCGGTAAAAAGGGCTACATCTCGTCGACGATCATTAACACGCGCCAGGCCATGTTGCCACGCATTCCTTTTGTGCACGACAAGGACGCGCAGCCGCAGTCGCAAGGCGTGGTGGGCGGCAAACAGGGCAACACGGTCACGTGGACGCAGGACATCATCCACGCGTACCAGACGCAGCTGGCGACGGAGTCACGTGAACTGCCCGACGCGGACCATCTGCGGTCGCGCATGGTTGGCATTGCTCTGGAACATGGTGTTCTTGGCGGTCTAGGCCAGAATGTCGTCGAGCTGATCCAGGTCGGACTCGAGTACTATCTCAAGGGAATTATCCAGGAAACCGTGGAGATGGTCAAGATGCGCAAGATGAAGGACAAGGAGGCGATTGCCACGGCGTCGGATATGGCGGTGGTGCTGGAGACGACACCAAATTTGACGGTGGAGACGTGTGCTCCGGTGTACCGGCTGAATAACGTCATGTTGCAAAATGACGAGGTGGTGGAGGAGATGAGACAGGAGGGGGAGAGGAAGGAGTTGGATGGGTTATTGGATGGGTTGTTGGCGGAGTTCTAGACCGAGCGAAGCGAGGTCTTGAACGGACCCATGAGCGAAGCGAGTTGGTGTGACAATACTAATCCTCATGCGAAGCGAGTTGGTGTGACAATACTAATCCTCATGCGAAGCAAGTGGAATGCCAAAACTCTGCCAACGAGTGGGAATGCGAATTCGTATCCACAAACGGGTATGCATATGACCACTAACTAACTCATGAAACGAGGGCTCCAACCCATGTTCTAGACCACTGACGAACCCTCTTTTGACTGTAAGGTGCGTAGTCTGTCCAAAAGCGATGGTCTGACAAGTCTCCTCAGTCAAACCAAGGTCGACAGATGAACCCCGAAGGTCACCAGTATCTGCTCTCTCCAGTCAGCATAATTTATAGTGTATAGATGTATTATATAAGCCAGGATCGAGGAGCTTGCGAGGAGCTTGCCCCAAGAGAATGGGCTGGTGTCGGAACAACCCCTAGCAAGTCATTTGTAAGTCGTTCATGTATTAGTTATGTATTTAACAAATACTGTTCTTGTTTCGCTTTCTCTTGTTACCTACAGATTCGTCCAATACGGGTTCAGTGTGTAGCTGCCATCATCAGATCAACTAGGAAAAACTGACAATCTGCTCAGTAGGCATCCCATAACGAAAACAGAACCGGTACCTGTAGGAACATATCTGGCAATGCTGAATGGTATTTGGTATTCCTGGAGAGTGACTAATGTCCCTGTTGATCGGAACGGAGTGTTCTGTAAGTCGCTAGCTACATTGACTAGATATCAGTAATCATACTGTACACTTGGTTTACTCTCCTAGACTGGTTAGTCTTGGTCCATTCTTTGCATTTATTCCAATCGTCTCGTGACAAAGTCAGCCAGCTGGTTACCAGTCTTTTCAAACGATACAGAGGCCTGTGATACTGTTGTCGGATATGTTGAGTTCGTGGATAGAGCTGGAGGTCGTTATTTTCATTGTTGTAACTTCAGACAAAAGATGTGACGACAACCAGCATCGTTTTCGGATCTGTTGAAGGTCCATCAGCACCTTTCTGTAAAAATCGTCTGCCAGTAACTGTGGAAGTTGTGGAATGCTGAGTAGACAGGGGCCCTGTGAGGGTTGCTGTAACGATAACCACCGGGTCACTGTTCCTTCAACGGTGCCAAAAATGGATTTGGTAAAAGTCCTCATACAATCTGTTCTGTAGGAAAACCGTCTTCTCTGGTAAGACAAAAGTCGTAGCATCAAGCCCAAAAAAAGATTGAGTGGTCATTGGCCCTATGGGAATTACAGTGACAATTGTTTTTATCGAAGAGCTTTCCCTAAGACAGCTCTCAGAAAATGTAGCCGTTGTAGCTACACAATGCAGACTAGGTGGTTGACAGTTTGTCTTTAGCTATCCTGTAATGTTCCAGACCAGTTCTACTAACAGTCTACCTCATCAAACCTGGAGTGTATGATGTCTTTCGACGGTAACAACCTAAGCATGTATTTCATATAAGTCAACATGGTCTGTCCTGTGTTCTGTCGCTCTACTGTCAGTGTAGTTACTGTTAGCTACCATACATAGAGAGTACAGGTACACTCGTTTAGACACGATGGAACAGTAAGATACAGTAATAAAGACGACGGCCGAATCTGCAACAGAACAACTTCCAACCATGAACCCAGCTTAGTCACCACTTCACTCAGTAAGGTAAATCAAGTATGAAGGCTACCCTACAAACCACGCAAACACTTCTCCTTGGCCAAAGACCAGCCATTTCGCAGTTTTCTTTGAATTTTTTCGCGGACCGTCCCTCCCCCCGTCACATGCTCTACCTCTTCGCCTCGCCGGACTCCACAGCGGCAACCTGGCCGAGTGGTCTAAGGCGCCAGGTTCAGGTGACTGAATCAACATCCTGGTCTCTTCGGAGGCGAGAGTTCGAATCTCTCGGTTGTCAGCTGAAGGGCGAGAGCTCTTCTTTTTGTTGGAGGTTGAGGAAGGAGACGATGTTTTTTTTTGTTAGGTGGGTTTCGGGGCATGTTGAAAGAATTGAAGGTCTTGCTTATGAGGGAGGCAGTTAGATGTATGTACTGTACTTTACTCTAGATTGGTCAAGAGGGAATCATCTGGGGAAGTATCTAAAGCCTTTGTATATTTGAATAGCTAGAGAGACGAGACTCTGATGAGAGACGTTTCACCAGCGACCTCCGTAGAATGGTAAGAACGGTTAGAGACCTATTAAAGGGCCACCTGAGGAGGTACAACAGGTGACACAGAAGAGATGCCAGAAGCCGTAAAAGCCGCCTGATAACAGTCGATACCCACCCAAGATCGTCGAGGTCTCATCGGTTTGACTCAGTATCTTCAGTGACTCTGTTGTGATGAAACCTGACGAATGACTCGGCCAATAGACTGATGTAGTTCTGGCTGAGAACTCAGGATAGATCGGTATGATATTAGAAAGAGGGACATCAGAGAGACTCGTCAAGAATCGTGACGAGAGCATGACTGATAGACAGCACAATATCGTAATCAGAGTCAACTAGCCCAGACATGTGATTTCCATCTAAGACGTCATGCCACGTGATCTATTCTTCAGGTAGTTGTAATACTCCTGCAGAACCGGCTCAACCACGGTCACACCCCTCCACTCATCTTGGCAAACTCGAGAAACCTCCTCTGATCCTCTTCGGACAACATCTTCCACAGCTCGTCTTCAGAAACCTTGTCCAACAACCCATTCAACTCCTCCTCCTCCTCTTTGGTCCATTCGGCTACAGCTTCGCTCGCAGTACCACTCTCAAGCTCCTTCCTAATCTCCTCCACTTTAACTCCTTTTGGAACCTCGTACTTCCAGCCATCCTGGTCCTCTTGACCGTACCGATCCACAATCTCCAGGACCTTTTTTCGATCCGCCAGTTTGCCGGGATTCATGCGAGACGAGTTCTGAAACTCGTGCTCCTCCTCCACGTTGCTCTTGTAGAACTTTTCCGAGCAAAAGAGATGTTTGTCGCCCTTGTAGCACGCCAGAGAACAGTACAGCGACTGGCATTTCGGACAGCTGTAGTTGCTGGGGTTAGAGCAGAATGCACACGTGTGAGACTCAGCTGACAGAGACGAAGACACCGTCGACGGTTTGAGCATTTGTGTGGGTTGCGAGGGGAGTACCAGCTATGGCATTGTGCGTGGTTTTGGTGGGATCGGTATTGTGATAATTTTAATTACGCCGGCGAAAGTCGAACGGAGGTATTGTAACTTTGAAAATGTCGAACGGCGGGGTTATGTGATTACGTAATCAAGTTCTTAAAGCCCTCGATTCTTTACTCAAGCACCACCAAAACATACCTCAGCCGATTCTTAACCTAACGATTGTATTTTCACCCCTCTACCACCCCTACAACCCGCCTTAGTCATCACCCCCTTCCTTAACCCAAACGTTGTCTTTCACATGCAACACTGGAGTGTTTCAAAACTCGTCAAAAATCGAGTAAAATCGGAGCATTCTTGGAACCAACTTGAAACTCTCCATATACCCCTCCTCCTCAATTAACAGGAGACCCCAGTTGTCACAAACAGTCGCTCTTCAAATACCCCCGAATACCATCATGGCACGTGATAACAACACCTCTGTTCAATCCCCAGGACACCCTCTATCAAACCAATACATCACGTGTATACGCGTGTACGCATGGGGACTGTGTGTTGGAGGCCGGCTGACTCATCATCTGGTCAGCGACACGGATCGCGTGCTCACCAAGATTAGTCATGGGTCTCCAGGTCTTGATTATTCGGGTATTCTCGAGCAAATGGATCTTCTAGGAGGCAGAGGTATGGCTGACTGGCTTCAACAGGGCCGGTGTGAGAACGAGGTGTTTCTCAGCGCTCTTGTTTTGTACTTGTTTCAGTGGATTGATGGTGTTGAAAAGGTGGTTGAGAGGCTGTTCAGGGGGACGAGTACGGTGATTGAGCTACGTCAAGATGAGTCTACAAGGGAGGGATCGAAAAACAAAGGAAAAGGGTCTTTGGGCGAAGGAAAAGGGTCTTTGGGCAATGGAAAAGAGTCTTCTGGGATCTGGAAATATGGTGTGAACTTGATACAGACTGTTGCACCCATTTTGGAAACGATACCGTTGCTTCCCAGATGGACAGGTACACAAGACAACACTGAACAGTCTGGAAGAGATACAAGGGTAAGGGTCTCGACGATACCTTTGTTGGATGACCTACGAACCCACATCAAACACTACAAGGCGTCCCTTCCCTCAGTGCTAGGGTTAGGAGATGTATCTGGTAACCCCATTCCCTTGGATGCGCAGTATTTGGCTGAAGAGATGAACATGAAGAGTGTGCTTGGCAACAGTCGGCTTTTGGAAGCGTTCTCTCTTGACCAGGGGCTTGCTTCTGATTGGACACAAGGGGCTCTGTTGGTGTCGGCCCATCTCGTGAGAACTCTTGTTTGGTGGAAGGCTCTTTTGGGCGAGGATGAGGATGTCGAGCTGACTAACTCGTTTGAGAGGGTGGTTGGAGGAGAGGGAGGTGGAGATCTGATGGAAGTGCTTGAATTTTTGGAACGGAGTCGATTTTGTGAGAGATTGGAGGGCGTTTGGCAACGGGATGAAGCAGCATAATCAGCATCGTAGTTTTGAAGACCGTCATACATGTGGTTGGTTAACTAATTAGCATGAAACTGTTTGAACTGACACAAGGATCGGTGAGCAACGAAATCAACCAATAAGGAAGATGTTTTGATGATCACTTGAAAACCAGATTTCGCTACCATCACGAGACTCTTAAACTGCATTCTTGAAGAAGTGTTGTCCAAAGACACGGATGACATAAGATGTATGTTTCAGACGAACAGGTAGTGGGTTGATACAGCTGGGCTGATACAGCAATAAAGACAAACTGAATACAACCACAAACAGAATACAATCATTAGTCTTGTCTAGCTTCAAGAGTGGCTGACTCTCTACTTGTACAGCTTCGATATTGACGACTCTGTACTACTCAGTAGGTTGCATGGTATCGTAGTTACCTCCCGACCAGTACTGCCACGACTTTCCACAGAACACTCTAGGCCCCCCAATACTACTCCAATCCGTGCAGACTCGATGGAAATGAAAAGAGAAGAGAATTTCACCCCCAGAAAGTCTTCCAGGGCAGCATCTGTATCTCTTTACTATTGCATTACAGTACTTCCCACCCCACTGTGAAGACTTGATTCAAACTGGATAGTGCTGTGATTGCAGGTGGATGCTTTACTGGTCTTTCCTTTTATACAACCCCCTTTCTTCTCCAAAGTCCATCTCCAAATTCTACAGCTATGCCTTTGCAGGGGTACTACCAAAGATAGATGAACGTGCGACAGTACAACACTACGATACAGTAGTACCAACACGACGTACTCCCACCTGTAGTACGTACTCCTAACGTCTCCCCACCCCTCCCCTTATCAGCAATACGCCTGTACGACCCGATCTGTGCTTGCGTGCCTTTTTTTTAGGCAGCCAAGGCCCAACTGAGCCAAAACATGAGAATTAGCCGAGCTATAGTTTATGACGGAGCGCGGATTTATACTGGTTCCGAATACCACCCTGTCAACTGTCAACGTTGTCAACACTGAAACCGGCGAAAATCGGCGAAATCGGCGAAATTGCAACATTCACTACGAGTATATTACTTGCCCATATGTATGTACAGTACGTGCGCTAGTTGCGTATTTTACATCGCACCCATACAAAGACAGGCTCGTATCTACACCCTGACAAGGGTACAAAAAAAAGCACTGTCACACGGCACGTCTCAGGCGTACGATATACGAGCGATCGGCGACGATTCGGAGTCAGACATTAACCGGTAACACACTCTGGCAGAGCCGTGTCATGTTTTTTTCTTGTCTTTATTTTTTCCATATCCTGAAAATGAAATCTGGACACTTTAGCGAATGTAATATTATTAGTTGTCGTACATACATACATACATAACATAGACTACAGTACTGTACCCCATAGCATGTCCAAACCTACGGCTCCAAAATTAGTCTACAGGTTTGGAACAGGCTGTCTTCTGATAGCTAGGCTACAGCAAAACACCACAGCTGTAGTGTAGTGTAGTGTGTTGTCACGTGACCGGGTGTGGATTTCAGGACTTGTTTGGTCACGTGACACCACGCTCCCACTACCCCACCTTTCCCACGTGCCCCACCCCTTTGCTCTCAAATATAAATCTGTCCCCACCGCATCCATGCACACCCTTCTCCTTTGTATGCACCTAGACCAGCTCCTCCACAACTCTAATAAATGTCTACTTCTTCCATGACGACGAGAACGGCGAGAACATCATGGAGGAGACTGAAAATCACGGAGTGAAGAGTGAGTGGGGAGGAAATACTGACAGCGAGGTTTGTGAGGGGTTGTGGGGGTTTAGGATGGGGTTGTGGGGGGTTTTCCGATTTTTGTCAATTTTTTTCGATTTTTTTCGATTTCTTCCAACAACGTCGCCTGAATCACTCGACTCTACAACCACCTCTACCCCGTCTACATCTACTAACCCAGTACTCATTGTGGGAGACTCCGGGGTGGGCAAAACCAACATTGTGGGCCGCTTCCTACACAATAAATACAACGCCAACGCCAACTCGACCACCCACGCCGAACAACACATCCACTCGCTCCATATCGGCCGCAGAAAGGTGTGTGCAGAAGTCTGGGACACTCCCGGAGGTGAAGAACACATGGGCACCATGTCTGATCTGTACGAGGGAGCCGTGGGAGCCATGTTGGTCTACGACGTGACGTCCGCGCAGTCGTTCCAAAATATCACAGAATGGCTCGACGATCTGCGGGAGGAAAGCAACGAGGACATTGTGTCAATGCTGGTGGGTAACAAGTGCGATCTGGACCAGCAGCGGGCGTTTCCAGTGTTTGACGCCGAGTTTTTCGCCAATCGAAACGATATGTTGTTCATGGAGATTTCTGCTCTGGAGGGCACAGACGTGGACTTTGCGTTCAAGACGCTGCTGAACCACTGTTGCAGGTATAGTAGTTCGCAGTCCACGTCCAGTAAGTCGTTTACGTCGTCGACATTCACGTCCTCGACGTTTACCAATTAGGGATAGAAGGAAGTATTTATTGAGAGAGGTAGGGTACGGGCACATTACGGGTTGTTCCCTCACCATTGACAGCTCCAGGAGTAATGTAGTTTAATGACGTTATGTACTTTGTATACGTATTCCCGCCGTAGACTCCATCATTGGAGCTATCTGTTCATGCTACTTGTACACCCAGAGACATGTCTCAGAATTGCTTTTGTATCACGCAGAGCGTTACATTGTTCTGCAAGAGGGGCCATATGGAGTGCGAGATGTACAAGTTTTTGTAGGTGTCGAGCGATTATAAAAGTTAACAACAGCAACGTGAAGAGTGGGTGATAGGTGCAATAGCTGGGTATGTACAGTACTGAGACACCAAAGACACGGCTTAGATAAACAAGTTGAAGGTTGGAAAGTGGATTGATGGGTTGCCAAGATGTCAGTTTCAACTTCTTTAAACGTCCTTTCCATTTCACATGCCTGGTTTGACGTTCTAGCATCTCTATATCGTTTCTGACATTACTCTACTTGGGTTGAAGACGGAACGCCATTGAAGGTACTCAAAAGAGATATAACGGCCAGGCAAGTTCCAGACCATTGAAATACCCTGATTCCTTCATTAATTTTCAATCAACAAGCCAAGTCACCATACAAAGATTGCAAATAATGCAGTACCAATATGGCCGAGTCTCAACCCCACTTCTTCAAGCTCTCCAAACGATGCAAAAGTTGTTCTATCGGGTCGGAAGTTGCAACAAACACCTCTCGGCACGGTTAATAATCGAATGGTACGCTTCAATGTCACACAGTGTGTGTATGCTGTGAGATATTCGAACTTGCCGAAACCTAAGGTTAGGTCTGTTATATTTTGCCCGGAGCGATACACCATTTGAAGTGTTAAAAACGGCTGTTTGCTCACAGGTGGGGCATTCATGGTACCAAAATGATCCTATTCATCTCCTCTATATTGTGGTATGATTTTGGTTGTGATTGATCAATGAGAAATTGCTTTGTCTTTCTCGTCTACGTGTTATGAATCTGTTAAAGGAAGAAAAACACAATTGATAGTTCCATATAAAAGGA
Source organism: Yarrowia deformans (assembly GCA_900519085.1). Taxonomy (NCBI): domain Eukaryota; kingdom Fungi; phylum Ascomycota; class Dipodascomycetes; order Dipodascales; genus Yarrowia; species Yarrowia deformans. The sequence goes on along the minus strand of ULGY01000009.1, from coordinate 655,652 downwards.
AGACCTCGTTCTTCTCCAATGACTGCTCCAAATGAACACTTCTGAAGCCGTACCACTTTTGCTGACAGCACGCCTGCATGGAATGTAAGACACGTGACGGTATCGGAGGGAATATGACCCCCTTTGGAGTTGTAAGACATATTAGGACATTCGTCTCGACCTGAGGATTCCAATGGTATAGTCCGATTCACTATCGGAAGAGTATTCGCTTAGTTATCCACTTTCTAAGCCTTTCAATGTGTGCAGCATCACATCATATTGAGGGACTAGTACCGGTTGTAATCGTGTATGTATTGTACAGTACGCGACTGTTCGATTTCGTCGCTTACTAACACGTGTCAGGAACGTGTTCTTCTCCAATGATTTTCAAAGGATGTTCGTCCCGACGCGTTCCTGTCGATCATTAGAGAGGGGGTGATTGTGGTGGAGTGTATGTACAGTTGTCTATCGTGCAGCTAGGAACACAAAAGAGCTACCATTGGAATCCTCACATCCAGCTGATCACAATGGTATACTTTTTAGCCATCTCTGTCCACCCGTATCGCCATAATCTCCCGTCCAATCATTTTGCATGTGATTGAGAGAGACGTGTGGAAGGGCTCGCATCAGAGAGGTGTTGTCAGCGCGGCAAACCCTCGGGCTCAACTCAAACCGTCCATATCTTTGCTCGTTTTGGCACACAGATGACACCCCGTAACTTTTGGTGTTTCCAACCGTAACTTCCGGTCTTTCCACGGCATACGGAAAGTACGAGTTGGTGCTTATGAGAGGGCTGTATGTACCAGGTACAGTATGTACAGTATGTGCCCTGTACACTTAACAAACAGGTACAGTGCTCCAAATACTCACACGTTCCCCCGCAGGCTCATCGGCTCGACTGTTGGCAATGTCTTAGTCGCGTGCCTCGATATTTCCATGGCTATTACGTTTCCCATGTTTCAGTCGCGTTGAAGGAGAGAAGAGCATGCAGGCACTGTGCCCGGGCCGGTCATTGTTGTAAGCAATAGGTCTTGGTCTAGTGGTAGACAAAGGTCTGGGAGATGGCCGTGACGTCATCTTATGGTTGTGGTTGTACAGTAGTGTTTGACGTCTTTGACGGATTCCTCTGTTGACGTCTTGATGGTTCCCTCTTTCGACCCGTTCTACTAATAATAGGTGCTCTTCATACAAGCACAATACTACGAGTTGAGCATTTTAGCTGCAGTGTGAAGTTTAGAGGTATTCAATCCAGTGAGCATAAAAAAGCACAGGCGTATTTTTACAATGCCTTCCAGAGAGATATTTTACAGTGACGACCTATGACAGGAGAGACAGATTCTGCTAAAGATTCAAGTAGGACAATAATAAGGCTCTGCTCAGCATCTTCCACGGGCTCCAGCAGTGAAATCCACCATCATGAAAACCCACTGACCAATTACCCAAAGGGGAATGGATTCTGGTCCTTGCTGGTCCAATGCAAAAAGGACGCCCTTTAGGTTGCTACCCCTTGAAAGATGGACACGTGAATAAGAGTTTATCCGTGGGCATTCTGGGGTTCAACTTTTTCCCCTCGAATCGAAAAATAAATTGCAGTGTGCGAACATCGTATCGTATCAGGTAGTTAATAACAGAGCTGACTAAGACATGGTTCTGTCTTTGGCTGTATGACCGTATGTACCATACTCTTCTACAGTAGCACCCTTTCAAGGTGAGACAGTCTCCACTAACCACCACACCCTTACTAACCACTCTCTTCACCCACAAACCGCTCTTGGCAACTACGACTCTGCCAATACCAAGCCATAACCCTCCAAAAGCTGCCAAGAAGAACTGCAGAAGACCGAATTCTTCGCTTGCTGCTTATGATGTGCTTTTTAGGTGGAACAGGGACGTATGCGTCTATGCAGAAAAAGTGCCTGCCGAAATGCCCACCGAAATGCCTGCCGAAAGTGCTGGGGTCACGTGACAGGGGGGCTGCCGTGGTGCACGACATTTGTCCTAAATTCGCGTCTGAATATATTTTTTGTTATCGACCTGGGGTCACGTGACTCGTGGCGGAGATTTTCTCAACCCGGCTAGTGTCACTAGCACGTCTGTTGGACCCAAAAGTGTAACGCTAAAAGGTTTCTATTTTCAGCCCATCGCCTGTCTTTAGGTTGGTTTTTTTTTGGCTGCTGCTGAAGAGACAAAACGAGAGACGTTTAATGGCCTTTGGGGGATGGTAGGGGGGAGGCAGAGAGAGCCCTATAATCAGCGGCCACCCTAAAATACTCGATTCCCGTTTTCAGCGACGTTTTTGCACCGGTTCCCACGCTTTCACTGCCATTGATGTTTGTTTCCAAAGTTGTCTAATTTTGGTTGGTATGTACGTTGAACACTGCCTCCTGAGGTTAATGTGAAACGCGTGAATTGGATGAGAATGGCGGTGGTTGTTGTAGGTGACTGGTGGTGGAATATTCGTTATTTTGTCAATTGCCAACTCGTGTACGTCACGTGGCCCCCCTCCTAAATCCGTGTTATGTCCTAGACCCAGACCTTTCGGCACTACCATTAGCTCCAACAGTGCACACCCTAGACCGGGGGGAGTGAAAAAAGAACAAAAAGTAAAGTGCAAAGCCCAGCTAAACTTGTGCGCGTTAGAGTTGCTACTGTACATTTGGCTGTGACACCTAAGCCAGTGGTAATAGAGAGACCATCTTCTCTCCTCTACACACGCTACACACGCTCGCTACACAAGATGAGAAACCTGACAGGGGAGCCGGAAAACCCGTTTGACCAGCAGTCGTACCAGTCGTCGGACGAACGCTCGCACGGCTCGGGCGACTATCTGTACCCCGAAAACGACAGCTACAACGATGTCACCAGCCAGACGGACTCACACCACAACATGAGCAACAACATGACCGGCAACGCTAGCAGTGGCACCGAACACCTCATGCCACAGGTGCCAAGCCGGGCCACCAAGCCGTACTTTGACAGCAGCCACGACGGCGCGTCGTCACGGCAGCACCTGGTGGACCGATCGTCGTCGTCGGGCTCGCTGGCAGGCATGGGTGGATCCATGACGCCCAACGGCTTCGACCGCTACCCCGACCGCATTTCGTCGGTCAACATCCGATCCGCCACTGCGTCGGAAACCGGGTCCATCTCCGAAAACGGCGACAACCCGTTTGTCGTGAACGCAGACTTCTCGCTGTTTGGCGGCTACCCTGCATCGTCGTTCCCGCTGCACATTGACGAAAAGGAGCAGGACGACTACCTACACAACCCGGACCCGGTGCTGGACCAGGAGATGGACAAGCGGTGCCAGTGCCAGAAGATGGACCGCCGAGGAATCTCGTCGCTCATCGCCTTCATTCTGCTCATTGGAGGCCTTATTGTCGTCTTCATCGTCCTGCCGATCCTCACCTACTCGGGAGTCACGGAAAAGGTTGCCCATCCGACCGTCAACCGAGAGGTCGAGGTGCTGTCGGCGTACCAGTTCCCTCAACTCTCGTTCCGAACCGATCTCGTGGACCCGGACACCCCGGATTCGGCCAAAACGCATCTGGCCGACGACGGCTCCAAATGGGACCTGGTCTTCTCCGACGAGTTCAACATGGAGGGCCGAACCTTCTACCCCAACGACGACCCCTACTGGACCGCCGTGGACATCCATTACGCCGCCACCAAGGATCTGGAGTGGTACGACCCCGACGCGGCCATCACCGAAAACGGCACCCTGGTGCTGCAGCTGGACGCCTTCAAGTCCCACGATCTCTACTACCGGTCCGGCATGGTCCAGTCGTGGAACAAGGTCTGTTTCACCCAGGGCTACATTGAGATTTCGGCGTCGCTGCCCGGCCAGGGTCGAACCCCAGGGCTCTGGCCCGGTCTCTGGACCATGGGCAACCTGGGACGGCCCGGATACCTGTCCACCACCGACGGAGTGTGGCCCTACGGATACAACGAGTGTGACGCCGGAATCACCCCCAACCAGTCGTCCACTGATGGAATCTCGTTCCTGCCTGGCCAAAGACTCAACCAGTGCACTTGCAAGGGCGAAGAGCACCCCAACCCCGGCACGGGCCGAGGAGCGCCCGAAATCGACGCTCTGGAAGGCTCTGTGGGCCCCAAGGTCGGCGTGGCGTCGCAGTCGCTTCAGGTGGCTCCTTTTGACATCTGGTACATTCCCGACTACAACTTCATTGAGATCTACAACGCGTCGGTCACGTCGATGAACACGTACGCCGGCGGAATGTTCCAGCAGGCCATTTCGGGCATCACGATGCTCAACAACGACTGGTACGACGTGGTCAGCGTCGACGGCCAGGACGAGTCCGAGCTGCATTACCAGACGTTCGGCTTCGAGTACCTCAACGACGATGACGACGGCTACATCAAGTGGTTTGTGGGCCAGGACCCGACCTTCAACCTGCACGGCTACGCGCTGGGCCCCAACGGAAACGTCGGCCGACGAGACATCTCCAAGGAGCCCATGTCCATCATCATGAACCTGGGTCTGTCCAACTCGTGGACCTACATTGACTGGCCCGCGCTCAACTTCCCCTCCAAGATGCGCATTGACTACGTCCGAGTCTACCAGCCCTCCGGTCAGCACAGCATCACTTGTGACCCGCCGGACTACCCTACTTACGACTACATTGAGAAGCACAAGAACGCGTACGAGAACGCAAACTTGACCCTGTGGACCGATGCCGGCTACACCTTCCCCCAGAATACCCTGATGCACGGATGCAAGTAAGTAAGTAGGTGGGGAGGGGAAAAACAGGGAAGGAACAATCAAATCATACATGAGTCGCCCAAAAAAACGACTCCTTTTTATAGAGTACATTAAGCATTAACGGTAAGAAGTAAAGAGGGGGGGAAGTACTGTAGAAGAAGGCTGTGTACATTTCATTGGCACATGTTTAGTGCAACTTGCTGTAGCTAAATGTAAACATGGAAATTTGAACACAGTAAATTCGGCTAACGAAGCTGCGACGGGAAGGCCGAGACGGAAGGCTGTTTTTATTTTTAGTTTGTGTTAGTAGCTAAACAGAGGTTGTTGATTAAGAGGACATCGAGTTGTGCTTGTTCCGTACAGGTCATCTGTCTCTCGTCTGATTAATAGGCAAAATAACGAACGTTGATTTCTTGGGCTAAAGAGCTCAGAAGAACATTCCGAAAACAGCAGTAGATTCTTTGGGTCTGGTTGTATCATATTATGTCGTTACAAATTCAGAAACCGTTCTACAACTCTCAAAAAGTGCGTTTCTATATTTGAAGTTAAGGTTCGCACGTGACTTATTTGGCCCGGTGTATTGAAACTGGCGATTTTTTTGTCAATATTTCCGGTTTCTTGGTCTAGTTGGTCATGGCATCTGCTTAACACGCAGAACGTCGGCAGTTCGATCCTGCCAGAAATCACTTTTTGTCTGAGCTTAACTGAAGCCTGAGACTCTTTTTTATTTTGGTGCCAACTTTGTTTGACTGAGTCTGAGTCTGAGCCTGAGCCTGAGTTTATATTCGTGTCTTTTTAGTATTCGACGTTTGAGTGGGTGTACTGTATTTGTTGATCATCTCATTTGTTGGTGACTATTTGGAGTCCTTTGGAGCCCTGGTTTATGGCAGATTTTGATGTCACGTGACTGTGTATCTATGGATGTAGGGGTGTTTCAACAGAGACCGTTGTTCTGTTCTTTTGCCAACCATACCTTGCTACAGTCGTACAGTGAGCTCTCCGGCTTTTAGCTAACTCGCTTTGCTGTTTACATCAGAAGATGACGACATGTAAAAAGCAAAGAATCAATTGCAAAGGACCCTGTCCTTGAAGTGACAAGAGGGAATACGAACAGAAAGGTTCCGTGGATTGAAGGGGGGCTTTGTAGCGCCAGTGTCCGTACAGAGTATGCACTTGTATTGTGAACACCTGTATGTCAGTTGTTTTTTGGAGATAAAACAGTGACTTGAGAGCACGCAGCTTCTGTCGGTGATGAACGGTACAACTGCCCATTTCACCTATAAATGAGTGCTACGAGTAAGTGCTTTTGTAGCTCTACCAAATGCAAAATGAGGAAAGTGGAGAGGTGGCGCTAAGATACCTGCAAACCCGTTGTGGGGGCTGTAGGGGTCGATTACAGGGACCAAAACGGGTCAAGAAATCTGTTTTTGAAGTCCCCGACTTGTTCTGAGTTGTATTTCAGGAGGTGGATGCTCTTGTTGAAACGGAGGCTGCCATACGCGCTCATGTGCCATCTGAAGAAACACTCTACTGCATGCGGTAGTTGTAAATGACAGTCCAATTCAGTTTTGTCAATGTTTTAGCAGGCTCTTTTACTAATACAAGTACTATTCTGATGTCTTCTGCTGATGTTTGGCTGTGCCATCTGCAACGTACCAAATCACGACGGGGGCACAAAAGAAACGGACCTGTGGTTTTGCGATAGTTGGTTCGACACTGATTTCAGGCAGCAAACATATCCATGTCTGGTTTCAGAACAGGAAGAGCTTAGAGCAGAACACCAATTTGAAAGCCACCATTCTAAGGCTCATGCTCCATTTGCACTACTGCCCGTACAGCGAAAAACACGACGATAAACCGACCAATAAAAAAACACTCTTCAAACCACCTATAAGCCATCTTCCTAGGTCATAGATCGATTTATTTATTTTGAAGTTATATATTCCGATTATCACATCACATCACCTCCCACAACTTATCTCCACTTGCACTAATTACAAGTAACTTTATGGCGTATTTTATAGCGTATTTGTATTGTAGATAAGAGGACACCCAGTCACTACTGATGGCACTGAAGACATGGTGGATAAAGTCACGTAAAACCACCAAACCCCACAACCCGGCTCAATTTGATTAACCACGATTTCTCTTGATTTTTCAACTCGATTTTCATCCACTCCACCTACCCTTCCTCATTCTCCCCAGCCACACACCACTCTCCTCAGCCCTAACCCTAAAGCCTCCCAACACGTCCCTTCTCTCCACACACGCCCAGTTTCCTTTGCTATGCCGAAATTCAACATCAACTCGCCGAGTTTTACTCCCAGTGTCGTGGACAAGACGGCGATCGAGTCGTCGAGCTCAGGTGCGCCCGCTGCCGCCCCTGCCTTTGTGCCGGGCAAGTCGCCCATCGACCTGGAGCAGATCAAGAACAAGCTGACCATCAGCAAGGACAAGAAGGAGAATGCCAAGAGCGCGTTACCCAAGCTGAATCCCGCGGTGGCTGGTTTTACACCTGGCGCGTCGGCCTCGGGCTCTTCCACACCCAGAATGGCCATGGCTCCCAGTTTCCAGCCCAATCAGAATGCCAACACCAACACCAACAACAGCAGTAGCAGTAACGACACAGCAACACAGAGTGGTGGTGGTGGAGGAGGAGGAGCAGCAGGCGCTTCCTTTCAACCCGGGGCAACATCGTTTCAGCCACGATTCCAAGCATCCGGACCGTCGCAAATCGAACCGGGATACGACAACTACTACGACGAAATGAGCAACGGAGCCGTCATGGCAGCAGCCCAAAACCAGCAGTTTCCGCTACAGTATCATCTCTACGCGCCACACTACCTGTCTGCGTCGCGACAACGGCAACTTATGGCCCATCAGAAGACCGCCAAAGACTTTTTCCTGGACCCCCACCTACACCAACGGCTGCACAAACAGTCGGAGGACCTGCTCAAGGTCGAGGGCTCGTCCAACCTGCCACGCATCGTCGACAAGTACCACTCGCTGGTGCTGCTGGACTCCAATCTCAACAGCAACAACAAGGAAAACGGAGCGCCGGGAGAAGCGCCCCAGTGGGTGTACAAGTGCATGAGCGGCAAGGACGGCAAGCAGTACGCTCTGCGGCGCATCCAGGGGTTTGTGCTGACCAACGAACAGGCCATGAGCAGTGTCCGCAAGTGGCAGAGCATCGTGCATCCTGCGTTTGTGTCGCTGTGTGAGGCGTTCACCACGCGCGACTTTGGCGACGCGTCGCTGTGCATGATCTACGACTTTTACCCCTCGGCAGACACGCTGTTTGACCTGCTGAACCGGGGGCAGCAGTTCTCACGTGACGTGATCATCTCGTACCTGTTGCAGCTGCTGTCCGTGCTGGAAACGATCCATTCAGCCGGTTTGGCGGCCAAGACCGTCGATCCCACGAAGATTCTCGTCTGTGGGCCCGGACGAGTCAGACTCAACTGTTGTGGACTCTATGACGTCATCAATTTCGACAAGGACGAAAACGTGACGCTTTTCCAGCAGCAGGATCTGCGAAACCTGGGGCTCTTGGTGCTCTGTTTGGCTTGCAACTCTGTAGAGGCCACCAAAAACGTGGAGCAGAGCCTCAGTCGGCTCGACAGCGAGCTGCAGGAGATTGTGCAGTACTTGCTGTCGTCCAACAACACGTCCAAGACTGCCTCCAGAGTGCTGGCGTCTCTGACTCCTCTTCTCACAGCAACCTTCAACGAGTCTCTCAACACCAACGACAGACTGGAGCACGAGCTACGGCGAGAATTGGAAAATGGTCGGCTCGTGCGGCTCATGGCCAAGCTCAACTTCATCACAGAGCGTCCCGGACCCGATCCGGAAATGTCGCAGCAGTGGTCGGAGACAGGAGACCGGTACCTCATCAAGCTGTTCCGCGACTACGTGTTTCACCAGCAGGACGAGATGGGCAAGCCCGTGATGGATCTGGGACATGTGGTGCGGACGCTGAATAAGCTGGATGCGGGGATTGATGAGCGGATTACGTTGATCAGCAGGAACGGCCAAAACTGTCTCATTGTGTCTTTCAAGGATCTCAAGCAGTGCATTGAGAGTGCCTTGAGGGATTTGGAGTAGGCTGGGGGGCGCAGAACAGACTCTTTAGTCTGTTACAAGGTAGAGAAGGGCGTCTAGAGAGACGGCCCGAACGAGTAGGAGAGATGAAGTAATGAATGATTGAAAATGAGTAGCGGAGTGTAGCCGACGAATGTGACAGTCGGTATTTTAGCAGAAATTCGATTGTGTAGGTTGCTGTGGTTTTTGATCAGTGCAATCACCAAGTGATGGTATCAGATGAGGATTCTGAGAGACCAGAATAGGAGGTCTCTACAAGTAGTTTGCTCAAAGACCTGATTAGTTTATGAGAAGTAAAAAAGATGAAAAAAATCGCAAACCTTCATACCCATGTGAGCTTTTGAATGGTAGGAGTTGATCCCTAACATTATATGGTAAGATATCCGTTTGCTGAGAGTACCAAGACCCATCCCAATCTATTATGGCTCTGATCTACTGTACTGCACTAGCTGGTAGGAGGTGTAGAATAAAACTGGAGTCAAGACTCAAGCTCTCTCTATGATACCCGTATAGTAGATGAAAATATCTATCATTTGTATGACCCCACTCGGCTACTTTTCAAGCTTTTGGAATTAGTAAGAATCAGAATTTCGGTCTCTCTCTTGTAACAGCGACAAACACAATTCCTACAAACAAGATCAATACCCACAGTTGATGGTATTAGAGGCATTGCGTGTTGTGCTTTCGTTCTACATCATCATCAGGTAAAAACCAGTACATCCTGTGAAATCTATTCTCTTCAGATTCTAGGGCACTGATTGCTTTTATCTGGTTAGGAAGTAGTACCAAATAGTTTTTTGACTTCAGCAATGTCAAAATGAGATTATTGAGAGCTCACTAGGATCTACACTCATATCGTCATCGGGCTACATGAGGAAATAAGGTCCATTGCTTAAGGTTTCGTATTGGTCTTATCAGAACCTAATCTGAATCGATGGATCGTAACAAGGAAACAGAGGTTTCGTCAGTAACTAGATGAAGAGGTGTCACAGTCTATTCTACATAACTTGGTACTTCTTCGGTGTCATCTGATGTGGTGCAACGTTTGTCAAGAAACGGCAAACATTGTGTGGCTGTAAGGGAAGAATGGTGAAGAAATATCAACTGAGAAGTGAGAACCCGTACTTGTAGCTACAATCCCCAAACCACCTACAAAAACATATGACCCATTCGCTGCGCTCTTGGGCAAAAGATTACAGCACCCAGGATTCTCGTATGGTCTCCCACTACAATACTAACTGGGCTCTCTGGTGCTTGACTATGGCTGATCGGACGGGAAGCCGTATTTTCACCAGGATATGGCCGTAACCTGCCTGCGCCGACCCGGAATCGAACCGGGGGCCCATCGATGGCAACGATGGATTTTACCACTAAACCATCGGCGCTTTGGAGGTATTTTCGCAGCTCGGATGGGCTTACTAATGTTTGAAAAAACGATTTTTCAAACTTTATTTTGAAATGGAAAAAGGGCCGGTCGGAGTGTTTAAAGGGGGATAGTGGTTACTTGGACTTGGTCTAATACTTTCAAAGTTGTATGCTTCTGTGTCAGCTTTGTTGTTTTGTCATTCTTGGCTTCCCCAATGATAAGAACTGCGTCCATGTAATGTCGGTTCGGCTTGCACATGCAGTCAAGGGTATGGAGGAGCTGTACCAACGCGTTTTCCAAAGGGTGTCCATATAAGTACAAGTACAAGTAAACCAGGTACTAGCACTTGTATAAGCACTAGCTACTTGTAGAGATACTTGAAGAAAGACATAAGTTGGGCTGTCTACTTGATAGCAACTCTTGCAAGAGGCATGAAAGGAAGGACCTGGTTCTGTGTAGTCTTATCTGCTAATCGTCTGCAACGATACATTCTGAGCAACAACCCAGATTCATCTCAGCTACATCATACAGTATGATAAAGCCAATGTGTTACCTGGTTATAATTCAGTCAATGTCTTTACCTTGTGTTTCTAAGAATGTCTCTTGCACCCACCCAAGACGAGTAGACTCGCACGTAAAACATATCACCCTCTCCAACTCACCAATATCAATCTCACTAAACATCCAAGTAAACCAATCAACTCGCTGCACCCACTTTACAGTACAAAACTGCTCTCCTTTTCTTCATATCTCTCTTCCTCGTGATTCTATCGTGCTACAACCAGTACTGAACCAACAGAAGCCTATACTGAAATACAACACCAAGTAGACACCACACAAAATTCAAATACTACCCAGGCTCAGTCATTTCCGTAAAAATTTCGCCGAATTTTCCGCTTTTTTACACGGTATCTACGCTCTACGTCTTTTCCGCTCATAATCCGCGGCAACCTGGCCGAGTGGTCTAAGGCGCCAGGTTCAGGTGACTGAATCAATTTCCTGGTCTCTTCGGAGGCGAGAGTTCGAATCTCTCGGTTGTCAGCATTGGAGTGCAAGCTCTTCTTTTTTCTCCTCTCTTTTACTGTCTTTTCATTGGATCATTTTTTTGGTGAGATACAACGCAGGTTGATTAGTAATGCACACTGCAGAGGTCAAAGTGTCAGTCTTTTGTTGATTATTTTTGTTCCAAAGCGCCACAAGTAGCATCTATGGGATGATGTCACGTGACTGGTCAGCCCCCCTCCGGCTACACATAAACATGGCCGTCCATCAACCGTCTGGCGGTTCTGATCAAACTGGCCGCAGCAGCCTGTTTTCCATCGTCCTCCAACACTCCTCCCGTGACAAGAAGCCCGGATGTATGTCCCACTCTCAGCATGCCATCTGGAGTCTTTCGAGCCACCTCATTGACCACTGATCCGTCCAACAACGCAGCAATTCCGATAGCCACGGCTCCAGTGCCTGTATACGCTCCATGAGGGATTCCCATAGAGAAAATGCGAGCCGTCACGTCGATATCCTTGCCATCCATCATTTCTCCGTCCAGCCGTTTGTATGTTTGAGGTTTGGAGACAAACGACACCTTTGGAGTGGCAGGACGTTTAGCAGCGTCTTCAGGAGTATCGACAAGACCCATAGTGTATGCCCCCTGCTGTCTAATGTCTTCGATTTTGGCCAGAAACCCCGGATCCGACAACTGGGGAGGCAGCTCTGTTCCCTTGAGCCCCAGATCGGCTGCTCTGACGAAAACCGTGGGGTTGCCTGCGTTGACAAGAGACGCTTCGATTGTAGATCCGTCTTTCAGGGTCAGGGTATCGATGGCGTTGCCCGTGGGCAGTGTTTTCCCCGAAGAGGGTTTGAGAAAGTCGATTCGGAATGCCCTAGCCGTACCCGAGACTCCATCCAGCGTATCTTCTCCCTCGTAGATAGGAAGGCCATCTTCCCTGGACACAGGAACATGAGCAATGATTCTCTGGTCCACATTCGACTGCCAGATTCGAACCTGCTGAATTAGGTCATCACCAGCGTCTTGTGGCTTCGGCTCCTCCTTAACTAGCCCTTCTTCAATGGCGTAATGGGCCACGGCTGCTGTTAGATTGCCACAGTTTCCCGTCCAATCAATAATCGGCTTGTCGAGACTCACGTGACCGAAATTGTAGTCCACGTCGTAGGCCGCGTCGTTGCTCGGGTTGATGATGACGATTTTCGACGTGCTGGACGTGGCTCCACCCATTCCATTGAGTTGCCGTTTGTAGGGATCCGGCGAGCCAATGGCCTTCAACAGCGTCGTTTCGAGCTCCGCAAAGTCCGTCGGCACGTCCGTCTTTTTGAGAAAGAGTCCCTTGGACGTTCCTCCGCGCATCCAGACCGCAGGCAGGCGTTTCTGGGCGTTTCTGACGAGACTGGGGATCATTGTGGGTGGTTGTGGGTGGTGGTGGGGTGGTTGTTTTAGTCATGACTTGCTGAAGTTAATTAGGTGAGGCGTGCGGCTCGGAAATTATTGGGGTTTTGACAGTAGCATCATGACATACCACGTTTCTTGTGCTGTAGCTGTGATTTTAATTGGAAAGATTGATGGAGCGGTTCTTGATGCCTCCAATATATTATTTTCAAAATTCCCAACTTTCTGTACCCCTTTAAACCCCTTTTCAAGTGACTGTTATGTTTCCACCACTGTGCATATATCATGCACCAATTATGCACACGATGCGTGTCTCCCCCTTAGCCATCATCTCTTTCTAACAAACCCCCCACACCCACCTGGCGCAATGCCCTACCCACCAACCGATCCGGAGAGTCAACGAATCAAAGAAGAAGATGCGGGTACTACCTCACAACGCGAACAAAGGGCTGACACGCTCTACCGACAACTCATCAAGGAAGAACTGCAGACTTACTTTGACAATCGACAACAGCTCATTGAAGCGTTCAAAGACAGGAGGGACGGTGTCCAAATCTCGAGGCTTCCTCGTCACGTGACATCTGTCTCGCTGGTGCCAGAGCTCTACAGGATCGCTATCATGAGCTAGTCCAGCAAATGGAGATACCTAGAAAAGAGCTCCAGGAAAGGTCAGCCGATTTAGCTGAGCGACGAGCCAAACTGTCTGCTATTTACTGCCGTCTGTCGGAATATCGGCTTTCTACCGACCGAGCGAACCGGTTTGTAAGCAGATACAGCAAGCTCCTGTGGAATGCACCGAACCAAATGAAAGAGTTTGGGACTGTCGAGAGAGTAGCAGCTGGGTCACGTGATGCAGTCGTTCTATAGCTCCAAACGCACTCCATGCTGGAGGGTCAGAGTCAGGAACCCAGAGATTGGGTTCTGGTGCAAAACAATGCATTTTCCGAGCATTTGGCCAGGTCGGAGACCAAGCCTTCGTTTGTATCTCTTGATTTGAATTGCAAACTCGCGGGTAACACCAACGGGGAACTTCCCACCGGAAATCTCCGCCATGGTGTATTCTTTTTGTGATCTTGAGACTTCTGTTGTTCTTCGAGAAGTGAACCATTGCTATTACACAGCTTTCAGACGCCATGAGACCCTGTTCAAAACCAAGGTTCTGGCTCGGTTTCCCTGGGCACTACTTGAAGACGAGATCCCCTCCTGGTCCGACTTTGCCTTGGTGTACATGAAGCGGTTCTCTGGTGGTAAATGGAAGTTTGAGACCGAGATGAACAATTTGCGTCCAGAGCGACAGCCACCACAGATCAAGACTTTGATTTGTCAGCAACCGGAGCAAGGGCCAAACTTGGGTGAAACATTCCAGCCATTTGTGTCCTTCAGAGTAGGCCCTGGCCGCACAGAGTAGGCCCTGGCCGCGAAATGGTACCCACTGTGGTTGTTCATACCAAAGACGAACTCGTGATTGAATTCCAAGACGTCAGACTCTCTCTTCCTCCCCATTATGACTCCACAACGCTCACGGTGATCGTCAACAGAGACCACACGATTGTTGAGAAGGAAGGATTTGCCGACTACCACCTTTTCCCACGAGAACTGCCGCCCCATATCGACCATGCTCTGACGTACCCTTCTGATAATCTGGCATGGAACATTTTGGAAATCTACGGCATCAAGGGGTTCCATCGTTTGAACCACTCGTACACGTTTTACGACCGAGGCAGCCGCGAAATCCATCGACTCAAACCAGCCAGATCTGCCGACCCTGTCGCTTCGTACAATGGTCTCATCTGGTGGTACATGAAACCGTCGAGCATTGTTCCGACATTTATTGATATGGAAACGCCCGAGCGGATTTACTACCGACACGACAAGATTGCATGGACCAACAACTTCACCGGTTTGGCGCAACAAAATGGCAACGTGTTCGATTACAGCCAGTATGGTCGTGAACCCCATGAAGGCAACCGGTTTGTGAATGTGCGTAGCAAGCTCGGCATGACGGTGGTGGATCTGTCCACGTCGACAGTAACGGACATTCAGCCGTTTGGAGGCATGGGAGATGTGCGAGATGAGGACGGGGAGTTTCTGGTGGGGTTCTCAAACGGCAGTTTGACGCCCGAAACAACGAACGAGGTAAGGGTGATGGTACGTTGATGAGTTGGCCGATGTTGACTGAGTGAGGCAATGTACAGTACAGTACTGTAGTACAGAAGTGTTTTTTTATAATAGAATATACACAGTAGCTAGCTAATCACATGATACATTATACACTGAGTGTACTAGTCAGGGATCGAACTTGAGACGTTAGGTCAGCACATCATTTATCATTAATCGAGAAAGCTGTTGGTACCTCAGTTGTAAGAATTTCACAGGCTAGCTTTTCAATGGGTAGTTCGTTTGGATGGAGTATGTTGAGAAGTCTCGTCATGGGCATTTCAGACAAGCCCGGCCCGTCTTCAGCCATCGTGGACGGTCCAGTCTCACCCTGACTGTCACTCAATGCGACTGTGAGGGCCACTGCATCACTCCCACTATCGAAGTCACCACCGTGGTGCCCAAGAACGCTCCTTCCACCGTCATCAAAACTGTTTGTCCCAAGTGCGAGGGCCCAGACCGTGGAGATCACCGTCCCTTGCGGTTGTGGCGGCGCTGTGCTTGCTTGACTTCTGGCTCTTCTCGCGTAATTGCTCTCTTAGCTCTTAATAAATATCGTGTATTAGTATGTACTTGTACTCAGTAGTACTAGCACAATCAGAAACTTCCCTCTCCTAAACACTTTTTGGATTTTTCGATTTTATTTGAATTTCAGCGATTTATTTCCGAATACACATTTCAATTTAAGTTGGTTTTATAAAAATAAAAGGGAATATCAGAACAATTCGTCATAATTCGTGTACAAGAGAAATAATTAATCTGAGTGATTCATCTGCTTTCCAATACTGAGGACTACAATCTGATACTATGCAGGAAATGTTTCTCGTCTTCGTTAATTTGATACAGATTTTTGAAATGCAGCATCTTGCTCTTTAAGTTAGGTTAAAATGCTTGAAAATGATTCACAAATAAAAGGCTCCTAAATACACAATACGACAGTGTCACACGTCGTAGGCAAGCTGAATACTCTTTAAACGGGCGAGATCTGGGATACCCACCTCTATGAAGTATAGACTGTTACCAATGCATTCGAGTTTCTATATACTGTAAGCTATTTGGTAGCTACACTCGAAGTACCAAGCAGCCCCCACTGCTGGTACTTGGAATGTAACCAAGTTTTTCGACTAGTGGCTGCCGACACCAACAGCCCCCACTGTTGGTGTTTCGACGCTAGTCATGGATTGAGTCTCATCAGGGCAGCCCATGTTTTTTTTTTGTCACTCTGTTTAGCCCGAAGAGCCCGGGAAAGAATAGCGGAAGATCCACCTGCCAAAGAGATATCCGAAGATACCCCTCGAAAACAACCAACATTGTGCAGAGCACATAAACCGCAAAAGAGCCGACAACGCAAGAGCCAACGCCGCAAACAGTCATCACCACCAAACGTCTCCGCAAACAGTCATCACCACCAAACGTCTCCGCAAACAGTCATCATCACCAAACGTCACCGCAAACAGTTATCATCACCAAAAACGTCACCGCAAAGAAAGTGAACTAATCGAGAAACAAGAAGTGGATAGCATTGGGGGATGCCTCCATGACTAAAAAGAAACGCGTCGACTTCAATCACGAAGGACCTGGGGGTCGTGATCAAAGCTTGTGCTCTCACTACGCGGAACCGCCTTATCAGGTGAGCGAATGCGCGCATTGTAGTGAATGCACTGTCCACAACAATCTTTTGAGGAGACATAACCACATCAGTGTATGGTAGGTGTCCATACAAAAGCGCGATCGGCAAAGATTTGTCGTTAATCAAAAGTGTTCAAAAGAAAGCAGGGACGGGGGAGGGACCTAAAGAATGCCTCCAAGGTGACGAACTGATGGCTGCACAAAGGCATTGAGGAAGAGCTTTTCAATTTCCACCAACGCTGCAACACCACCAGCCCGGCCTCGGCTCTGTGCCTCGTGCCAGACCTGCCTGGCAGCCACAGAGGCAGAAACCTCCCATCACTCGGGGCAAGTGATGGAGGGGCAATGGCATCCCTTGGCTGGGTTAGTAAAACGACTTGAAACGCAACGGCAAAGAATCAGAGGATACTTACCACGCACGAGCCGCGGTGTAGCCCTCGTAAGAGAAATCGTGCGTCGTCCAATGTGGCGAAGACGTGTCGTAGTGTCGATGGATACTTAGTGGATATTTTGTGGATGTTGAGGAAGAAGAAGGAAAAGCCACAAAAGGGTTCCTAGAATAAGGTGGGGTGGGGATGTTACACAGACAGTGTTGTAGGGAAATACGATTACAGTGCTTTATCCGTGTTTGAGACATGTATTTTGCTGGGTACTTGTCAGAAAAGAATTATATATGTGTGAACAACACATCCTGGTGTTCTCCTCTCACAATTGTTATTTCTACAGTAGATATTCTTCATTTATGTCTCGACTAACTTTCAATTAAAGTTGTGATAACGATACGAGGTGCATTATCGAAACTCTGAGCGTATTTATCTCTAAATCGGCGAGAGAGAATGGCACTTAATAATACCACCAGAGACGCAGAGGTTTTGAGAATTTTTGTATGACACCGTTCATATTTACCGGAATTTATGTGATTTTCCCTCATTTAATAGCTTCGTATTTGAAATTACTGGAATTTTTATATCGCAATATTATACCTTAATTAAATGGTACAATAATCGCATTAATTGTTACAAAAATCGACTAAATAACTACAGATGAGCTTTCAACGTGGCTGCAGACAGCTGTGGACGTGGAACAATTACACATCAGACATTCAAGTATCTAAAATCTACAATTGGACCCACCTCTCCGATCTAAAATCACTCCGTCAATTCATTTGACACTTGCTACGCTTGTTAGTTTTTATAGGTCTGTTTGCCTGTCAGGCTGACTCTCCTAATACTTGGCAAGAGGCCGTTGAGACCACTGCTTCTCGGCAAAGTCCCAGTTGAGCATCTCCCAGATGTTTTTAAAGTAATTAGGCGGCCTTGTAAATTACCTACTGTACTGTATAGAATTATTTACCCAGGATTTATTTATATAAAAGGAATAGTTAACTACAAGTACAAGTAAATGGTCTCAGCCCGTATTCGAGCTGTTGATTTCGATGTCGCTCATTCGAACGTACTCAACATTCTCCATTGAAGGCTTCTCCAACACTATTGGAGCAGAGGGAGCATTGTTGACACTACTGAGAAGTCGTCTCGAAATGCCAACAACGTCCCAGGGAGTCTTGGGGTTCGATAGCTCGAAGATCATGTCGACGTCTTCCAGGGTTCGGCCCATGGTTTCGGGGTACATGAAGTAGATGGCGGGGACCATGGCGGTGTTGATACAGGCGAAAATGATGTACGTTTTCCACTTGATGGAGTTGAAGGCTACAGGGGTGATCATGACCACCATGAAGTTGAAGACCCAGTTTCCCGACGTGGCCAGACCGGTGGCTAACGCTCTGACTTCCAGAGAGGTAATTTCGGCAGGGTAGAGCCAGGACATGCCGAGCCAGCCAATGGCAAAAAACGAGTTGAACACAAAAAGAAAGACGGCAGCGGCGATTCCAGCACCAGCGTTGTCGAGTCCTCCATCTTCTGGAGTCGAGGAGGCGTAAACACAACCCGTCAAAATGGCCATGGTACCGGCTTGCCCGACGGTTCCAAAAAGCATGAGTTTTCGACGACCAAATCTTTCGATGGTGTAAAAGGCGATCCAAGAGGCCAGAAAGTACTCTGTTCCGTTGCACGCTGCCAGAATCCGCGCGTTCATGGCGCTCATACCAATGGAGGTTTGGTAGATGTAAGCAGCATAGTAGGTGATGAGATTGATACCGCAGACCTGGTGCATGACCTGAGCACAGTACGCCAGAACAGTTCGATGGAAGTGTTTCTTTTTGGTAAAGGTAAAGAGGATTTTGAACTGATCCCAAAAGGGCAATTCACCTTCCATTTGACAGTCTCCTGCAGCCATTTTCCTTTGAGCCTCTTCTCCTTCAATGCCGTGTTGAGCCAGCTGTCCCATGATGATGGACTCCTTGACTCTAGCCACTTGGTCAATGACGTAGAGGTCGTCCAGAGCCACGTCTTCGAGAACAGCAAACACCCCGGCCGCCTCCTCGTATCTTCCCTTCTTGACCAGCCATCTAGGGGATTCGGGAAGATACATGACGGTGAAAGTGAGAACCACAGAAAAGACACACTGGAAGGCCACGGGAAAACGCCAGTTGGAGTCGTTGGTGTTGACAAAGTAGAAGCCAAAGTCGATCCAGTACGAAAGAGCGATTCCTCCGGTAACTAGAGCTCCTTCCAGCATCACCAGAGCTCCACGGCGTTCTGGTCTGGCACATTCAGCCTGCAGAATGGGGACAGTGGCAGTGATAAATCCAGTACCGATGCCCGCAACAACCCTGCCCACAATGAACTGGGCAAGACTGTAAGCGGCGCATTGCAAGATGGCTCCAATAGAGACGATAATGGAGCCCCAAAAGATGATGTAGCGTCGTCCCAGTTTGTCGCCACCCCACATGGTGAACAGAGCTCCCAGCATGCATCCAATCTCGTAGATGCCCACGGCTGTTCCCTGAATGGTAGTGTTGTGGGACTTGACATCAGGCGGCAGGGAAGCTGAGGTGGAGTCCATACTGGGAAACTCCCGGACAAACGTGGGCAGAGTCAGGAGTCCTCCCATGACCCCCTGGTCGTATCCAAACAGCAGAAATCCGATTCCAGCAATAGCGGCAACCACTCGGTGTAGCGAGGTTCCTCTGCAGCCGAGGTAGGCGGTTTTGATTTCCGAGGGGGGTTTCGAGAAGGCCAGCCAGTCTTTCATTGTGTGGGTATACGGAATTAGGACGGCATTCCAGGCTGTCTATATATGTGAGAAACGAAGAATGAAGACGCTAAAGGTTAAGGCCTGAAAGAGGAATTTGTCAGTGGTCATAGTCCATTGGGGCTTTTGGAGGTTTCTCTGGAGTCAGCCATATAAGATTGGAGCCAAGCAGGGGGTGTGTCGTAAGGCTGGCAAGATGATGTAGAAAGGTGAAGTCAGACTGACACAATGGGATGCCCAAAACCAACGCTCAAGCTGGAACCCCGCAAGCAATCGCAGGAAGTGTTAGTGCTTCCACAACTGCTAATCCGGGAATGTAATAGCAAGGTTTCGTGGGGGGTCGAGATAGACCAAACCTCAGGGAAAGAGGGTCTAGCTTTGTTTAGTCGATGGCTTGCTAAGCATTCTGTTTGCACGGTCAAGTCTAAGCGGATTGATGGTGGTGCTGTAGTCTAGATGACTTGAATGTCAGTTGTAGAAATCCTGCAAAAGCCTCCCCAACAGTCATATCTCACACCCCATTTCTTTCCCCCACACGGAAGTTCCCCTCAA
Organism: Yarrowia deformans; assembly: GCA_900519085.1. NCBI lineage: Eukaryota > Fungi > Ascomycota > Dipodascomycetes > Dipodascales > Yarrowia > Yarrowia deformans. The sequence continues at coordinate 635,594 of ULGY01000009.1, read as the reverse complement.
TCGGTAGCTCTCTCTCATAAAAGCGCGGTATGGCATGTACCGTCTAGGATCGGCTTACCATAAGTCTAGTCGAACCCTTCTTTTGGACTTTCTCTGAGGGAAGTTGGGGGTCATTAGTGGGCTAGCGAAAGATGAGAGGGGAGTTTAAGGGGCGAACTGGACTGGTGGTTTTGACTGTGGTCTGAGAGCTCTGGACAGTTGTCCAATGCCATCGCACACTCCGACTATTATCTTAGCAAATGGGCAAGTGTTGGTACATCAGTTGTAAGCATGTAAGAGAAGTGTCGACGAATTGTGCAAGTAGGATCTGCCGGGTACTTGCATTGGTGCCAGGTACAAGTTGAATCTGCGTGGACGCTCTGACTAGCCCTTGCCCTGATAGGGAGAATGCATCGAGATGTGGAGGGAAGGTTTGATTATGGAGGATCTGAGTGACCGATAGACACGATGTTTGCAGATGTTGCGGGCGCTATTATGAAATGTATGTTTAGAACAAAAAAAAAAAAAAAAAAAAAAAAAAAAAAAAAAAAAAAAAAAAAAAAAAAAAAAAAAAAAAAAAAAAAAAAAAAAAAAAAAAAAAAAAAAAAAAAAAAAAAAAAAAAAAAAAAAAAAAAAAAAAAAAAAAAAAAAAAAAAAAAAAAAAAAAAAAAAAAAAAAAAAAAAAAAAAAAAAAAAAAAAAAAAAAAAAAAAAAAAAAAAAAAAAAAAAAAAAAAAAAAAAAAAAAAAAAAAAAAAAAAAAAAAAAAAAAAAAAAAAAAAAAAAAAAAAAAAAAAAAAAAAAAAAAAAAAAAAAAAAAAAAAAAAAAAAAAAAAAAAAAAAAAAAAAAAAAAAAAAAAAAAAAAAAAAAAAAAAAAAAAAAAAAAAAAAAAAAAAAAAAAAAAAAAAAAAAAAAAAAAAAAAAAAAAAAAAAAAAAAAAAAAAAAAAAAAAAAAAAAAAAAAAAAAAAAAAAAAAAAAAAAAAAAAAAAAAAAAAAAAAAAAAAAAAAAAAAAAAAAAAAAAAAAAAAAAAAAAAAAAAAAAAAAAAAAAAAAAAAAAAAAAAAAAAAAAAAAAAAAAAAAAAAAAAAAAAAAAAAAAAAAAAAAAAAAAAAAAAAAAAAAAAAAAAAAAAAAAAAAAAAAAAAAAAAAAAAAAAAAAAAAAAAAAAAAAAAAAAAAAAAAAAAAAAAAAAAAAAAAAAAAAAAAAAAAAAAAAAAAAAAAAAAAAAAAAAAAAAAAAAAAAAAAAAAAAAAAAAAAAAAAAAAAAAAAAAAAAAAAAAAAAAAAAAAAAAAAAAAAAAAAAAAAAAAAAAAAAAAAAAAAAAAAAAAAAAAAAAAAAAAAAAAAAAAAAAAAAAAAGAGTTTCACCTCCACCCGCCCTTACCCTGATGTGATCTCACAGCCATCTGGATCAAATTTGGCCTGGCGGATACGGCTGAATTTTTGTCAGGGTGCTCATTCAGCCTTCACCAAGAATGAGTTGAATTATAGAAGCAAAAATTCGCGATTTGGGCGAGCTACAGTACATACTCGTAGCGGTACTCGAACTCTTGTGGCACATTTAAAATGCACGATGATCAGGGGTACGCGTACTTGTACTTGTAGACAGTTTTGAGAGGAGTCGTACAACCCCTGCTAGAGACGTTAGAAAGACTGGGGGAAAGCTCTGGAGAAATTTCCGAGTCCGATACCGTCATTTCCAATGCCAATACCAACCCTCCTCTCACCCCAACCCCTTCCTAGAGTCCCTACTCCCCCTGCCCTTTTTATAAACTTTAGCAGCTCACGTGCATAATTACATGTACGATAAGGTCGTCATTTCTACACCACCCTGACGTAGCTCAACCAGGAGCTGTTCACGTCGTTTCAATCTGCGCTGGACGTGTTGGAACAGCTGTCGATCATCCAGGACACAACTACTGCGGTGAAAATGACCGGAACGCTGGACTCGGTGCCGGTCGAACTCAAGCTGCAGATTCTCCAGCTCAGCAATCTGGAAACGTGTGTGGCGCTCAGCGAGTCGTGTGACACGTATCGCCGGCTGTGGCGGTCGCTGGACAAGGGGCTGGTACGCGAAAAGGTGCTCCGACGCGTGCCCTGGTTCCAATTGAACGAGGGATCAACTGGTCTCACGACATGGGACCAGTGTGCCAGACTACTGGTGACACGAACCCGCAAAAGTCTAGAGGAAACCGACGGCTGGCGTCTCATCAAAAGCACGCAATCTTTTCTCACCGAAAATCTCGTTTCGCATCATCGAATCGGTCCTACAAACGTGACGTTTTCGCCCGACGCTCGCAAAAAAATGAACCCCATGTTTGCCAACGAGATCATCTACACTGCCACGGACCAGAGTCTTCAGGGAACGAAACTAAGACGTGGAGATATGACCCTGGAGCTCAAGACGCTCATAGCCCAAAAGGGAGATATCGATGTGGAACAAGAGGAGTTCTCTTTGGTTCTCACAGACCCCACAGTGACGTCTCCTTCGGGCGTAAAATTGAGACACGTGGACCCAGATGGAGAAGTTGGGGTGGCCGACGAAAACGACCACCTTCTGCATATCCAATACACCACAGACGACCCCCTGGAAGGACCTCTGGACGATGATCCTAGAGCTCTGATCGACGGAGTGATCCACAAGGCGTCCCACCCACGTGATCCAGACGGGTGTCTCATCATTGACCCGGAGACGTTGATCATGCAGCAGACGCCCGACCAGGAGTGTATGCCTCTCATCAACCTGTTTCCCGGAGACGGAGGAGCCGTCATTGCTCGATTCTCCAACTCCAAATACGTCTCCAGCCACCTGACGTACATTGAGCCGACCCCTGATCTCCGTCACGTGATACTCTGCGCCATTCCGTTCCCCGAGTATGGAGGTTTCGACGCTTTTGACCATCATGATCAAAAGTTTTGCGTCTTTTACAACGGCTTTCTGTACTACCTTCACGAGGGCCGTTTCATGAGACTCTGGGTCGATCTGGGGTACCAGAAGGAGCTGAAGATGTCGCAGTGGGTTCGTGTGAAAATCGGACACGATACTCTGGCTCAAAAGACGTCGACCCGAGCCCTGACTGCCATGAACACCCTCATGCCTACTGTAGGCACTCTGGCTCTGCAGCAGGACGTCTACGGGATCCACGGAATCGTCCAGGGAGACAACAACCAAGCCATGGACCGGTTTGTGACTGTGCGACGAGCCGTAGGAGCTGCTGTGGGCGATCTTCTGACGGGCAAAACGTACTTTTGCAAGGTGCCCAGAAGCGGCCACCAAACCGTCATTCCCTACATCAGCAACAAGAAGAAAATGACGGTGGGCTTCTACTCCTTCTCGCCTCTCATCAGCTACCAGTTGCAAAACAACCTCCAGAGCCTGTTCATGGAGGGCATGCGGTTCATGGATCTCAACGGGCTCTACCAGCACTATCTGCACATGGCCGACAACTTCAACATCATTAACAGCTCCAAGTACCAGCCCATTGTCAGTCGGCTCAACAAGAAGAACAAGAAGGACTTTTATCTGCATCCTCGAAGAGTCAACGACAGTGTGTACGCCTTTAAAGACTCTGCCAAGGAGTTCACCAACGTTGACGGAAACGAAGCCGAGCTCAAGTTCCAAAAAGATAAAGAGACGGATACGGAGGACTGGGACTGTGGACATGGTCCTGGACGAGAACACGAGGAGTACGACCTGGAATCTGGTGACGACGAAAACCCCGACGACTCCGATAACGGCAAAAGCCCCGCCCAACTCAGAGCAAAGTACAACGGAAAGCTGCCGTCGGTACAGTACAAAAGAGGCAAGAGAGACGGCCTGAAAGGAAGAGAGGATACCCGGTACGACAAGCAGGACTATTACAAGGGCTACCATGAGGCATACCGAAAAAGATTTGGGTATACAGATCCCAGAGATCGAGACGATTATTGGGGCAGTAACCCCAGACATGGTAAGTGGTATTTGTAACCACGCACGAACGACTATTCCGCTTACCTAATTTAATTATTTGCGTAGTCACACGTTTCAATCGTATTACTTGTACTTGTAGACACGAATCAAGCAATTCGATCGTTTTGCATTTCGCTTACGTAATCAAACACTCCAAAGCACTCCAATCATAGATACAAGCCACCTCAACGACATCACCACTACCGTAAAACATAACCAACCATCTCCAATCGCTTACTAGTCCTCGTACCGTCATAACATCGTTACTAAATGCAAATTACTGACCCCCCACACTTGGCTCAGGCTCGCCCTCGGCTAATCCTCCTCGGCCTCAAGCCACCACCATCGCAACCCCTGACCCAGATCAAACGGGTTCTCCTCGCGATCCCCAAGCCCCCCATTCACCACTCGCTCCTCCATCCCGGTGATTCGCCCCACCAGCCAATCCCGCTCCTTCAACTCTCTTCCAGGCTTCTGTTTCAGAAAGAAATGCGGAGCTCCAACGTTGAATGCCGCCCAGGGCTGGGGCTGTCGACTGGGATCCCGTGTGGGCAGGAACAGCACCAGATCGCCCACCTTGAACCGATTCAAGGCAATCTTGGACCGCGTCTCGTCATCCAGCTGCTGAGTCATGGTGCGGTAGTTTCGAGCCTCCTTCTGCAGCTTGCGAGCCAGATGCTCCAGATCCTCGAACCGCTTGGCCACCTTTTCCACGTACAGGTCGTAGTCGAGGAAAATGCGCGCCAAAAATGTCCGGTAACTCGACTCAAACGAGTCAGGCGTCGTTTTCGTGGCCCAATAGAGCGCAGAAAAGTCGTCCGCTGCAGACTCACTCTCACTGTCCTTCTCGGCCTTGTCTCCTCCCTTCTTGCCTCGGTGTTTCTTCCGAAGACCCTTGACACGATGGATATCAAAGGAGACCACCTCGGAGCCTTCGTCGTCGTACTCCTTTTGAGCCTGAAGACCCAAGGACTCGAGTAAGACACAGTTGCGCTTGTACCCGGTGTACAGCCGCTGCGACATGTCCTGCAGGGTGATTTTCAGCCGACTGTTTTCGTCGTCAACGCTGTTCTGAACAAGACTCATGGCCTTGAGCCGCTGCTCGAGCTCCTCGGTCTCCTGGTCGGCTCGCTGATGCCGCTCAATGGATGTCTCGGCAGCAGTCTCGACCTGCTCCTCCAGCTCCTCCACTCGAAGCTTCAACTCGCTGATCTCCTGGACCAGACTCCGTCGCTCCCGTGAAAAGTCCGACTCCAACGACGCCATGTTGGCCATCAGGTCGTTCTTTTCGTTCTCCGTGTTCAGCAGAGACTGCGAGAGTTTGTCGAGCTTGATCTGGAGCGCCGCAGCAGCCTCCTTTTCCCGCTCCAGACGCTCCTCCTCGGTCTTGCGAGCGTCCTCCTCGGCCTTTTCACGTGCCTCAATCTGTTCGCGAGTCTCAGTCGGTTCAGGCGACAGAGAAGAGCCTCGCACACCTCCTGCCTCAGAACTCAGCTGACCAGGACTCACCACAGCAAACCCCGCAGAAGGAGTTCCGGGCGAAACAGACCATCGAGACGCGTCCTGAGACATGCGCTGCTTGTGCAGCAGATCCTCGAGCTTCCTGATTCGCGCCTCGTATCCGCGAATCTTGTCGTCAGCGTTGGTGACAGAAGACAAGGGGGCTCTTTCGGCCATCAGAGAACCACTAATGCTGCCGTTTCGGAAAAGGCTTCGCGGGAACGAAGAGGTGGCTGCGGCTGAACCAGCAACACCGCCAAGTAGTGACTCCAGATTGTTTCTCACCTCTTTGGAAGACACCTGAGAAATGTAATCGGTCACCACCGGTCGTGCAATCACGAGATTGTGCACAATGGACGGGCTGGACGACGATATCGTGTCGAGAGTCAGATCCTCCTGCTCGTTCAGAATATCCACAAACTCGAAAGTGTCCTGAAACTGTTTTTTCCAAGCCACCCGCGTTCCAATCTCGGATTTGATGTTGCCATCTCCTGCTCCTCCAGCTCCAGATTGGCTCCAGACCGTCCGTCGAAGCATCTCCACAAGCACACAGCCGTACACAAACTCGACGTCCACCTGTTTCATGGCCTGGACGCGCTTCTCCTCGTACTTTGTGAGCTCGGAGCCGAGCTGGGTCAGCTTGGGCTTGAGCTTGGTCGAGCGCGATTGTAGCTGACTAATCGACTGCAGCACCTTTTGCGAGTGCTGCACGGTCTGGAACTTGGCCTTGGACAGCGCCTTGTGGAGGTCGAGAATCTGGCTCTGGCAGTTCTGGACGGACTTGGCGGCGTCGCTGGACACGTGTTCGCCGCTCGTCAGCTCGGACAGCTTATGTAAGACGCCCACGGCCTCGTTGCAGAGCACGTCCGAGTTGGTTCCTCCAATCCATACGTCCGTGCTGTTCACCAGTTGTTGTGTGTCTTTGGACAGCTGGGCGAGATCCTGCTCGAGTGTCTGTAGTTTGTTCATGCATGTGGGGAACTCCCCCTTGAACTCCACCACAATGCTCTGGAGTTGTTGGAGGTCCAGCCAGTCATTGAGGAACTGTTTTTTGCCAAACACTGCTGGAGGCACGAGCTTGACGGCCCGCGTGTTGTCTCGCAGCTGGGCCAGATCAACCGACAGCAGCGGCGTGATGCCCAGGTTGAGTTCCTTGGAGTACTCCTTGACATTGGCGAGGTTCTTGTCGAGGTTCTGCGAGTGCTGTTTCATCTGGGTGATGGCGACGTTGGTGGCTCGTTTGACGGTGGCGATTTCGGCCGTGACCCGCTTGAGCTCCTCCACCAGACGCGAGCAGTGCGTCAGAACCGTAAGAGACCATTGCGACGGATCGGAGCCCTGCGCCAGAGTCTTGAGCTTTGGAGCAGAGTACTTGTGTTCCGCGGCGTAGGAGCTGCCGCCCACGACGCTTCTGTCGAACACAAACAGCTCGTTTTGGGTGCCCAAATGCGCCATTTTGACCTGCTCGGCCGCCACGGTCAGTAGGAGCTGCTCCGACACAGACACGGAAAACTCGAGCTCGATCCAGGCCTTGAAGTGCGGCAGCGACGAGAACTGGTCACGTGACGCACCGACCGACACGCCCGAGCTTGCCGACGACACCCGTATTTCGCTCATAGTGACGATATGTGTGCAATGCTGTTTTGAGTGGCGATAATAGTTAGGCTCTCCTTGTACAGGTTATCTGATAGCGTATGTTGAAACCTTGTTTGAGATCAGGTGGAGTTGCCTTTGGAAGGTGATTTGGGGGTGCTGGGGGAGGGTGTCAGTTCGATGCTCGGGTGTGCGCTTTACAAATCAGTCTTGGATTGGTGAGAAAAGGTGATACAATGAGTCTAGAGCGGGGGAGTGTGCTATTTATACGTCTGGAATTAATTCTGCCACGTGATGAGTCTGTTATTCATAGGGTATCTTCTAAGAGACAGATGATCTATTTTTTTTAATTCTAAAGATGCAAGAATACAGTGTCTTGTGACAGCAGCACTGAGTTACAGTACACTGTAGGTACTGGTACATGGTGGTGTAGCAGTTGAGAGGCTGTCACGTGAGTTGAGAAAGATTTGTAAGACTTGATCTTCATCCTCCACCTCATATATTCACCTCTTGGCTTACTCTTCTGTTGAGCTCATAACCTGTATGTTCCCTGAGCAATCCTTGGGAGTCTTGGATCAACTAAATTAACCTTATAGTTGGAGCATCAGTTGGACTTAGCTTGATGCATAGTTAGCTACAGTACAGCACTGCAGCTTCACCGCTTGAAAAACATCACCATTCTGAACACCACACATGGACATCAACGACAAGGACGAATGGACGCTGATAGTGTCGTCGCTAGGCGACCATGAGCTGCGGGCGGAGCGGGATCGGCTGCAGAACTCGATCCAGCATCTCAAACGGTCCAACCAAGAGCTGGAGGAGTTTGTCAAGGAGGACGAGGAGCTCCAGGAGGTGATTGACGACAACAACAAGGTGATTGGCAGCCAGGAGATGCGCATCGGTGTGCTCAAAACTGAGATTACTAAGCGGGGGATTAGTCAGGCTGATGAGGGGGAGGATGCTGGACCCAAGATCGAGGAGGTGGTGGAGGAGGAAGTTGACGATGCAGCCGACGCAGCTGACGCGGCCGACGCGGCGAACGACACAGCTAATGTTGCACAAACGGCACAAACGGCTGAGCCGCATGTGGAGGAGGAGACTGTCATTCACTTGTAGTCGGGACGGTGCTGTCGAAGCAGTCAACCCCATGTACCGTCCATACCGTCTATGCCGTCTATGGCTACGCCGTTTCTGTCATTAGATCCTCATCCCCTGTCCATACAGACTGGGTTCTGAACTACAAGAGTTCCGTGGCGTTTCTACAGGGGAATGGTGTGGTTGTTGGGCTGCCGTGGAGACTGTGGCGTGTCGTCACTGCTCTAGTCATGCCACACTTCACTCAATACAGTACAAGTGCAGTAGAGGTACAGTTTGGTAGATCAATTCTAGAACCGATGAGTAAGCAATAACACGCTGTGGCTCTCTTTGGATGGCTCCCTTTGAATGGCTTCTTATTGGTGGGCGGTGGTAGACTATGAGTGGGGCTATCTGACTTTCTCTAGTAGCGACAACACACGGCTGAGCTGCACAGATATTGCTTGGGTGTCTTTGTCCACCTGGTCCAATGATTTCCGACCACTTCTGTTATCACTCTTTTGCGTCTTTTCTCCATTTCTGTTATCATTTGCTATTCTCTTCACTCAGAAACACTGATACCACTTATCACAGTCAACATAACTCCGGTGTTATCAGCGTTATCTTAATTCCGGCCAGTGTTATTATCCAGACTCCGCTCTAGCTCGAAGCCGTTCATAGCTGACTGTATGGTTGGCTGTATGGATTGCTATAGCGTCGTATAGCGTCGCATGTTATCTGGCTGCTTATTTGGCAGCTTGAGAAACGACAAGAGTTGAGATGAACCTGATCGACGACACATGTCTATGGGTCACGTGATTGCACTATTCATACCGCCCTATCCACTACCACCGCCTTTTTCACAACCTCCGCCTTATCCACCATCACCACTCCTTTCCTCCCCCACATATGGACTTTAGCACTGCGTAAACGGAGTTAAGCTGGTGCTAAAAGCCTGCTAAGAGCCTGCTAAACGAGCCTAGTGTGGGGCGGCTCTTGCAAGGGGCAGAAAGCTGGGAAGAGATAGCCGCTTATGCAATAGCCTACGATTATCACGAGCTATTACGTCATGTGGGGGGAGGGGTGTGGAATCGGCGAGTGTCAGATTCTAAAGAACGAGTACAAGTATTTTCCACTGTGTACTGTTCAGTACCATTCACTACAGCCTTCTTGTGCTGTCACAAGACCCCCCAATGGCAACTGTTCGCCATACCATCGCACCTCTGCCACTACTAAAACCACAAAACCACCAACGAGTCACAAGACCGCTCTAGTGTGTCTTGCTTGGTCGATAGCATAGTGCCGTATGATATACACGGCGCCGTGTGTGTAGCCGTGTGAGATAAGGGGATGGTATATATCGCGGTACTCGTTCCCCGGAACAGCCAAGACAAACCCTCTTGGCAACAATGACAATCCTTTCAGCGACGGTTGAAAAAGCCAAGAAAGCCAAGGATATCTGGCTGCAGAGCGATCCTCGCGACGAAGACGACGAGTCTGACGATGTGCAGGCCGAGGTGGTGGAAGTGGACGTTTCGCTGGTGGAGTGGATCGCCATGAAGCTAGGCGTTCCTCCCTCGGACCTTGACGGCACGTACCCTCGCGAGGTGCATTTCATGGCCGAGAAGCTGGCCGAAATGACGCTGGAAAAGGCCCTCAACATCGTCAAGGTCAACTTTGAGTACCACGACCACGACAACAATTTTCGGCACGAGTACCGCGTGGAAATCGGCGCCTTGAGAGAGGCGTTTGGAACCGGCGAAGACCCCGAAAAGGAAGACCCCGACAACATTCTGCTGGTGCGGTACTGGGCCACCATTTTCCACTGGTGGAGTCCGTACCCGGAAGTGCGATCTGTCACCGATCCATACGACGAAACAGACACCACCGTCGAGACCTGGCGAGTGTGGGTGCTGGGCACGATTTGGGTGGCTATTGCGGCCTTTGTCAACCAGTTCTTTTCCGTCCGTCTTCCTGCCATCTCGCTGGGCTCTGGAGTCTGCCAGCTGCTGCTGTACCCTTGTGGACGGTTTCTGCAGTACACGCTTCCCGATTGGGGTTTTTCGTTCCGAGGTAAGAGATACACGCTGAATCCGGGCGTTTGGAGCCAGAAAGAACAGCTGCTGGCGACCATCATGATTGGCTGCGCTGCAGGAACGCCCTACGTGACCTCCAACATCATCACGCAGGCTCTGCCGTCCTTCTACGGCCAGGATTGGGCCCGAGGGTTCGGATACCAGTTTGTGCTGTGTCTGGTGACGCAGTTTATGGGTTTCGGTCTGGCTGGACTGCTCAAACGGGTGGCTGTCTACCCCGTCAAGGCCATGTGGCCCTCCTTACTGCCTACTCTTGCCGTTAACAAGGCCCTGTTGGCTCCTAATCGAAAGGAAAGCATCAACGGCTGGAAGATCTCGCGATACACGTTTTTCATGATCATCTTTGCCTTCTCCTTCCTCTACTTCTGGGTGCCCAACTACCTCATGAACTTCCTGCAGACCTTCAACTGGATGACCTGGATTGCTCCGGCCAACAAAGACCTGGCTGTGGTCACGGGCTCGGTAGCTGGGCTCGGATTCAACCCGATTCCGACGTTTGACTGGAACCAGGCCGTGGCTGGAATCGCACCCATCACGCTTCCCCTCTACACTTCGGTGACAGGCTTTGTGGGCACGTTTTTCGGAGGCCTGGTCATCCTGGCTGTCTACTACTCCAACAACTCGTGGACCGCGCACATTCCCATCAACTCCAACCGGCTGTTTGACAACAAGGGCAAGGCGTTCAATGTGTCGCGGATTTTGACGAATTTCAGATTCGACAACGAAAAGTATCTCAACTACTCTACTCCTTACTACTCTGCCGGCAACCTCGTGCTCTACTCGGCCTTTTTCTCCATCTACACCTTTTCTTTCGTGTACACGATTCTCATGGACTGGAGAGCCATGCGAGACGCCATTGTCGAGACCGCCAAGGCCGTGCGATACATCCACCGAAGCAATTATCATGGCCGAGTCGACCCCTTTTCGCGATACATGAAGCGACACAAGGAGGTGCCCGACTGGTGGTTCTACCTGACGCTGCTGATCATGTTTGTTCTGGCGGTGGTTCTGGTCGAGGTCTGGCCAGTGGACACTCCAGTGTGGAGCATTGTCTTTGTCATGGGTCTGGTGCTGGTCTTCATTATTCCCTTCACCGTCTTTGTCTCCTACACTGCCACCTCATTGTCTCTCAACGTGCTTTCCGAGCTCATCATTGGTTATGCTCTCCCCGGACGGTTCATGGCTCTCAACCTGGTCAAGGCTCTGTCTGTCCAGATTGCCGAACAGGCCGAGAACTACACGTCTGACCAGAAACTGACCCACTACGCGCACCTGCCTCCTCGGTCCATCTTCTGGCTGCAAATCTGGGCCACTCTCGTCAACATTTTCGTCTGTCTGGGCGTCATTCAGTTCCAGCTCGGTCTGGACAAAATCTGCGACGCCGACAACCGCCTCAAGTTCACCTGTCCGTCGGAAACCACCTTCTTCACGGCCTCGGTCGCCTGGGGAGTCATTGGACCCAAAAAGATGTTCGACAAGTACCCCGTGATGAAATGGATGTTTTTGTTTGGAGCGTGTGCGGGGCTCTTTTTCTGGCTAGTCCAGGTGGCGCTGCCCCATTACTTGGCCAAAAAGTGGCCCAAACACGCCGAGAAGATCCACTACTACCGCCGAAAGTGTCTCTACTTCAACCCTCTCATTTTTGTCGTCGGAATGCTGGCTTGGGCGCCCACAAACCTGACCTACAAGGTCGGAGGCCTGTATCTGGCCATTCTGTTCAACGGCTACATCAAGTCGCGGTACCTGCCGTGGTGGAGAAAGTACGCCTACGTGCTGGAGGCCGCCATGGACACGGGCATCGCTCTGTCGGGCATCATCATTTTCTTCTCGGTCCAGTACCACCCCAAGGATCTGGAATGGTGGGGCAACGACGTGATCTACGACGGAATGGACGGCGGAGGAATCCCCCTGCCTCCCCATGCTCCCATCCCCGAGGATCCGGGCTACTTTGGCCCTCCCCCTTCGCAGTGGTAGAGGAGTTGTACGGTGAAGTAATTAATCTAATTATGTGTAATTGTTGTGTGTGTATGAGACTAGAATCAAACCAAAGCACATCATACAGATGGTGGTGTTGCGAACGATGTACAAGGAGTTTCTCCATGCTACGATACCTCAACTACGTACGTCAGCTCCAGCTTAGATCATGCTCAACCATGGAAGCACAACCGACCGCTTGTATCTCAATCAACATCGCTCGAAACAGGTAGAAATTGGAAATAAAGTATTAACAGACCTCAATAAACGAGCATACGAAATTTCAGCCCGATCGACGCCACACACGATTATTTTGGCTGAGCCCTTCTCGTGTCCTCGGTTCAAATTCGGCCAACTCGAGTTTTAGACACCTATTGAGGGGTGTAGAGAGGAGAATGTTTTTTTGTTCTTTTTGTTCTTTTTGTTCTTTTTGTTGTTTTTTTTTATCAAAGCAAGTGAATGAACCAGGCGGAATTCCGTCCCTACCAATAGGTGTGCCAATGAGATGAAGTGTTCCCTAGACATACAGAACGCTCCACTCATGAGATTAAAAGCAGGTCTATATATTGTAACACCTCAAGCGATTGGAAGATGGCACTTTAGGCGAGCTGGCTATTGTCTTCTAGTACCGTACTGTGCTCGTACTGTCAAATATTTATTACTGTGGTCTTGAGAGTTAGTGTTCGGTGGAGGTTAAGGGTATCGAGCCACCTAGGCAAAGACAGCGACAAAAGGAAGCACCATCAGAGCTCCAATCGAAAGCTGGGCGACTCCGTTGGCCTGAGGAGGCTGTGAGGAGATAACGTCCGCTCCAGTGGAGCTGTCGAGGCTCTGGCTAACGGAGACGACGGGGCCTGGAGACTTGGGAGACTTAGGGGATTCAGATGAACCATCCGAGCCAGAGGATCCAGCCGAGTCAGAAGAACCAGACGACTTAGTTGAGCCAGAAGATCCACGGGCAACAGAAGAGTCAGAATCGGATGGAACAGGCTTGGCAGGATTAACTCCAGACTTGGAAGGAGAGCCTTGTCCGGGAACGTCTGGGCTGTCACCTCCAGCAGTCTCCTTGGGATGAACAAACACAGTGACGGTTCCTCCAGCAGTGACTGGGGACTTTGTGGCGATATCACCGACACAGGCGTGACAAACAGCAGTGACCGTGACTGTGGGCGTCACGTGGCTGGTAACTGTGGCAACGGCTTCAACCACAGTCACCACCTCGCACAGTTCGCCGTTGGGCAGTGTCACGGTCACAGTGCCTGCCTTGGTTCCGGTGACGGTGGTGGTAGAAGCCACTGCGGCAACAGCGGTAACCCGCGCGTAGTAGTTGCCGTCAGAGCCACTGTCAATCTCAGTTCCTGCAGCCGGGCCAGTGACAGTAACAGTAGAAACGGGTCCTCGGGTCACCTGAACAAACGTTTCTCTGTCAGAAATGATGACAGTCTCGGTACCTGCTGTAGGGCCAGGAACAGTAACGGTAGAGAGGGGAGTTCCAGTGACCTGTTCATAGTAGTCGCCGTTGGCGTTGGTGAGAGTAGCTGTACCGACAACAGATCCAGGAACGGTCACGGTAGAAACGGGACCTCGGGTCACCTGAACAAATGTTTCACCGATGGAGTTGGTGACAGTTTCGGTACCTACTGCAGGACCAGGAACGGTCTTTGTCAAAAGCCCAGAAGTAACGCTAGTGACCTGCTCGTAGTAGTCACCGTTGGAGTCGGTAAGAGTAGCTGTTCCTGCCACAGGTCCGGGGACAGTATCGGTAGAAACGATACCTCGAGTTACCTGGACCAACCTGTCACCGATGGAGTTGGTGACAGTCTGAGTGCCTTCTTTAGGACCAGGAACAGTGACGGTAGAAGCAGGAAGAGCAGTTACCTCCTCATAGTAGTCGCCGTTGGAGTTGGTGAAGGTAGCTGTACCGACCACGGGTCCAGGAACAGTAACAGTAGAAATAGGAAGCGCAGTAACCTGCTCATAGAATTTTCCCTCTTCATCAGTGAGAGTAGCTGTACCGACAACAGGTCCAGGGACAGTAACGGTGGAAGGAACAGCAGTGACCTCCACATAAAAGTGTCCCTCTTCATCTGTGAGAGTGGCTGTTCCAGCTGTAGGACCAGGGACAGTGATGATAGAAGGAACAGTGGTGACCTCTTCGTAAAAGTGTCCCTCTTCATCAGTAAGAGTAGCTGTTCCAGCTGTAGGACCAGGGACAGTAAGGATAGAAGGAACAGTGGTGACCTCTTCGTAAAAGTGTCCCTCTTCATCAGTAAGAGTAGCTGTTCCAGCTGTAGGTCCCGGGACAGTAATGATAGAAGGAACAGTGGTTACCTCTTCGTAAAAGTTGCCCTCTTCATCGGTGAAGGTGGATGTTCCAGCTGTAGGTCCCGGGACAATAACAGTAGAAGGAACAGCAGTGACTTCTTCGTAAACGTTCCCCTCTTCATCAGTAAGAGTGGCCGTTCCTGCTGTGGGACCAGGAACGGTAACGGTGGAAGGAACAGTAGTGACCTCTTCGTGAAAGTTGCCCTCTTCATCGGTGAAGGTAGATGTTCCAGCTGTAGGACCAGGAACAGTGATGATAGAAGGAACAGCGGTAACCTCTTCGTGGAAGTTGCCCGCTTCATCAGTGAAGGTAGATGTTCCAGCTGTAGGACCAGGAACAGTCACGGTAGAAGGAACAGCAGTGACCTCTTCATAATAATCGCCGTTGGAGTTGGTGAGCGTAGCTGTACCTACCACAGGACCAGGAACAGTGGTGGTAGATACAGGAGTGGCAGTCACCTGTACGATGGAAAGCCCGTCGGTTCCAACTACTGTCTCAGTACCAGGTACGGGACCGACTACTGTGGTGAAGCTCAAATGAGCAGCAGCAGCCAGACCATAACCATTGGGCAGCCCGTACACTCCTCGGCCCTGAGCCACACAAACCGTCTCAGACGCTCCATCCATTCGGTAGTTGCCAGTGTACAGGAAGCAAGCCTCAGGGTGTGCCCCGCTCATCTTTCCGTGGGAAGAGATGAACAGACCGTCGGTCAAGTCATATGCAAGAGTGGGCATCTTTTCATAGTCGAGTCGAGAGGTGGTGACGGTTTCGTTGGTGAAACTGTTATCGGGAGGATCCATGTCGGCCTGAATAGGAGAGCCCCAGTAGTTGTCGTTCCATCTGTCTGTCCATTGTTCCTTATTATTGAGGTAGTAAACATCCACCATTCCCCAGGGATGGGTAGGCACAGGCTCGAAGGAAAATCCAGAGGTGGCTTCGATCTGATGCCAGTAGGAAGGAGGTCGGATAATGTTCAGGTCTTGGGGCACAAAGGAAGTAATGTTGGTGAGCAGATACTCGCCCTCACGGTCAAAGCTCAGCCGTACTTTCTCGGTTGCGTTCCAAACGCCAAGCACAACCTCAATGACTGGAAGCACGTTGATAGAGCTGGAGAAGGAGCCCGAGCGAATGGTGTTGGCTCCATTGGGGGCCGAGGCGGCCACGAGAAACTCGACACTGAAGGTTCCATCGTCAAGAGTAAAGGGGCTGTCAAAGAAGGTGGTGGCGGTGGCTGTGAAGCTGTAGGAGTCGTCGTCGGGCGCGGTGACTCGGAAGAGCTGGTCCTGGTTCTCGTTCTCAATGTAAAAGTCGTAGGTGACGGGGACTTTGGCAGAGCTGGAGTAAGAGGCCAAGGGGCCGGCGAGAGAGAACTCAAAGTAGTCGCCGCTTCGGATGGTGGGTTTCACAGTCTCGTCGAAACCAAAATCAAACGCGGCTTCCCAAGTGTCGTATCGTTTGCCCGTGTTGGAGGAGGGGTTCTGGGCCAGATGGGCCACCATGGCGGTGATGGGGCTGGTGAGAGCCGTCTGGGCCAGGACCAGATTGACCTTCAGCAGAAGAAAGAGAAGAGCTGCCCGAGAGATCATTTGTGGTTGTGATTAATGCTAGACGGTTGTTGAGCTTTATGTACTTGTTGGTTGTACTCGTGCTGGATCGCATGCTTGTAGGTGGAGATCCAGTTGTGACGTTGCCCATCCGCTTGTCTTGTTAATGTCGTGGCACGGCAGTGTGCGGATTCTTGGCGGGATTAGAAAGACGATGTATGTTGCCTAAGCTGTGTCAGCATTGAGGTTGTGTACCGTGGGGTACGCAGCTGAGAACTCAGGATGGATGGACGTGAACCCAAGACATGACCCCGGAAGCAACTCAGGACGTGAACATCACCAAAGTCACGACGATCAGTATCCCCAGGTTCGTGCACCCCACCTAGTGTTGC
Source organism: Yarrowia deformans (assembly GCA_900519085.1). Lineage (NCBI taxonomy): Eukaryota > Fungi > Ascomycota > Dipodascomycetes > Dipodascales > Yarrowia > Yarrowia deformans. The sequence continues at coordinate 619,166 of ULGY01000009.1, read as the reverse complement.
AGAAATCACAAGATAATTGCTTTGTGGTTTTTTTGCTTTGGTATCGTCAGGCCACGACTGGAACCCTTCTGCATGGTCGTGGTGCGTAAGAGACAAGCTGCATCAAACGTGCAAAGGATGTACTTGTAGTGAGGTCTGTAGTGCTCGGATTCCAGATCGGAGAAGAGCATTTTCTTCAGCGAGACGGGACCTTTCCGGGGGGGGGGGGGGTATTAACACCAGCAAAGGGTCTGAGGGGATTCATCGACAAGAGCTATGATTGGGGATCGTATGCGTGTGCTTAGAAATCGTGTGCGTGTGCTTAGGACGCACGTATGCGTGCTCATGGTTGGTTATGTTGGGGTAACATGATGGAAGAGTAGTGATGTTGCATAGAGAAATGCTCCAGTTTTGTTTTTTTTCTGCACAACACATTCATCGATGATGCTTCACTTGTACAAGTAGTGTCGTGAACTATAATGGGGCAATTCCTGACGTCGCCAATTTCACGTCCAATAATAAGTGTTGGCTTTAACTCGTACGGGTACCTTGCAGATCTGCTGTCGTATCGTACAGTACTTGATCCAACAATGTGAAGTGAGATTCTCTTCATAGACGACTTTCTGGTGGAAAAACGAATCCGCCGTTTTTTCTCGACACTGAGGCAAAATGCAACCCTGAAACCAAGTCGGCCTCAACCACGCCCAACAATGTTCTTGCCCACAATTACGCACAAGTCGTAGCCGCCCACGACGTTCCAAAAGAGGCTATAACTCTACTCTTACAGTGTAGGCACCCGTCCCCTGGTCTATCCGAGGCGCTACACTAGTGAGGGGCACGCCAGGCACAAGGCTGTGTTTGGGCAGTTTGGGCTTGGGCAGCCTTCTGGTGTTGCATTTCGACTCTGCCGAAAGTGGTATCAGATACGAATACGATACAGCCAGTTGCTACAGTACCAAGTTGTAGTAGAAAGATGTGCTACAGTAATGTTTCAGTACAGTGAGACATCTGGTGGTGTTCTCATGTCTTCTCATATTCTAGCTATGCTGTAGCTACCGTCTAATGTGCCATGATATAAGAACAAGTATAAGAACAACTGGGCTTCATTCGAATCGGCGGTGAGCGCTAAGTACAACTTCAACTACAACTACAATCACTTCTAGAGGTCGCCTTCATAAAATTCGACCCTAGCGGCCGCTACTATAACCACCCAGAGGTACAAGTACCAACTTCATAGCCAATATTCCCAGCGGACTAAGGATCCAAACGCGTCATGTGACATTCGTCTATTATACTGGTGGCTACTAGACTGTTCTGGAATCGTGAAGATGTACACTGCGAGAAACAAGCACGGTGTTACATGTCGTTTTTTTAGGCAGCTAATCACAGGCAATGCTTCCGCTACACAGTTCACCTGCGAGTATTGTCCTTCGAGCACAGTTATACAAGTACCACTCTTCCTGTCACCAGGTTTTTATGTTGTTTTTTTTCCTCATACAATTCAATTCATTATACGTAACAGGTTTCTGAACTTTTCCGTTTCAACATGTACGAGTACCCTCGTTAAAACACATTAAGCCGTTTAGCAAGTAGTCTAATCAATGGCATGAGAAAAGCAAATGTCCTGTCAATTGGGCAGAATGTACGACTTAACGCGACTTTCTTGGTACCATTAGGTAGCCCTTGGCAAGGGTAATACAATGATCGACTCCGTTCCGTTTTAGCCGCTATATTGGGCCCAAGATACCAATCGTTCTGCATTAGGACACTACCACGATTCCACGACACTTCGTGTCACGTGACGTTTACCATTTTCTCTCCCTAGACTTGATAAACGTTTTGCCTCCCTTTATGTAGCTCGACCCATACCATGCTGAAGGACATACTCGATGATGTTGGATAAGCCCTCCACATGAGCGAAACCTCTAGACCCTCAAAAGCGATTAGAGCTGAATTACTCCCCAATCCTGATCAACATACGCCTTTAGAGTCTACAAGGGGTCCTCAAAGGAGTCTGCTGTCATGTAGACTATTGGCGTATAGAAAATTTGGCATGTAGAAATCGTCTAGAATCACTAATAACTGGATGACTATGAAACCAATCTTTAAATGAGCAGTGCCATAGAAACCAGAATGAGCTAAAGAGTCCTTATCCCCGTACTCACCACACTTGTGATCATTGACAGTCCACTGTTTACCTTCCACTAGCTCCAAACACTATTGGAAAGATAAACATGTTGTCGGAGCTACCTTTCACATGTCTCACTTGACAGCTATATATAAACCTGCGAATCCACCAACTATTCTAGCCACTTTTGGAGCGATTTCTCGACTCTTCAGGTCTTTGGATTGCTCCATCTGTCCCCGGGCTTGGTTTGCGCCAGAAAGCATGCTCTACCAAGAGCCGGGTACGTAGTCCACTTGGGATGGGTCTGTGCGCTTTACAGAGCCCATTGACGCGTCAGTGGCGAGGTGGTGTGCAGGTAGTCGCACCAAAGGTGACCTTCCCTAGCTAGGAAGTCACGTGTGTCCAACGATAGCTTCTTCGTTGGACGTTAGACTGTTGACAAGACGTCAATTGGGGTTTTCATGTTTGTTTGTTTGTTTGTTTGGAGACTCAAAAAGAAGACACGTCCTCCAGAGATTACTGTACAGAGATCCAGCGAGACGTCGCGTCTGTACTGAGGCGAGTCCAGAGCACCAAGATGGTGTAGGAGCACTTCCTATGGGGGAAGTGCTATGTGTGCCACGTGATCTGTTGAAAGTCAGTCCAGGTTATGTGTGTCACGTGATCTGTTGAGTCAGTCCAGATTACGTGCAAGAAAGAAAATGGCTGTCCTGATGAGATGGATATTCCCGGACTAGCATTGAAACACTACCATGGGGCAGTGTAGACAGCCTCTAGTCTGTATGTTGAATGTATACCTGTATGAATAGTAAGATGACGTAATCAGACGAGTATAACGGCTATTCCTTGATATGGCGGCTATAAAAAAATTCACCTACTAACCGAGGTATTAGTCACCATCTACTTGGTACCTCGGTAAATGTCCTCCTGCACTCAATATGCACTGATGTACCCCATTGAGCGACAATGAAGCAGGCGGAAAAGATGAGACCACTCTTGTAGAAATGTCATCAGCGACTTTGAAGGGTTCAGTTTGAACGACTATACTGTTAGAACAGTTTTGAGCTTTTGAGTGATGCTCAACACTGTCAGAGTCGTAACACAGACAGAACACTACAGACAGACACAGAAGCCATTCATAAAAGTTCAGTTCTCGTCTCTGAACCTACCAATCTCAATTGAGTGGCTCAAGAACGGTTACCATAGTTACCGTTTAGCTACAGCTGCTCCATGCATCTAAGCATGTGAGATCTTGTTGGAGCAAGCATTGGTACCGGTACGAGTATTTGAGCGTCATTTATGTAAGGATTCGAATACTCCCTGCGTTAACCTACCAGGTACTCAACGTTCAGCTAAGTGTATTGTCTTTGACTGTTCCAGAGTCTTACATAATCGTGCCAATGGATCTCCTCTTTCTGCTGACTTAAATGGTTGCAGAAGTCGTATCTTCAAGTGCTACCTCAAGTACTGTACCCCTCAAGGTAACCAACATAGGCTAGATTAAACACCATGCTCTTTTCCTGTCTCGACAGGCATCTCACGGTTTTGCAGGAACACTAAGTGTGACCAGAACTCGACGAACCCGACGAATGAATCAAACTACACCATTTTTTGGCCAGAGCAGCCAAATCGGTGTGGAAAGCTTGTCCTGCGTTTTCTGTAGCTCGTGCAAGATGGCCTAGAGGGTTCGGAACCAAGGAGCTCTTGATATCCATGATTAGGTAAGCGAGTGCTTCAAAGGCGTCGCAGCAGCCAGCAGGAGGTCTTCAATGCTCCATGAACTCTTTGGGAGTGATGACTGGACTTCCGCAGTTGTTTTTTTGGCCTTGAATCTGCTGACTTATTTGAGCAGCTTTAGTTTTCGAATCGTCCCAGCCTTTGGCAGTAGCCAGAGTCACGTGACTGGTAGCTGGAGGGTTCCAGGGGAACAGGTACAGAAAGGTAGCAATAGCCCAAATGACCTGTTGAGGTTCTTCTTCCTGAGGAAGGCTTTCATCAATGATGAGATGTTCCAGTCGTTCTGCCAGAACGGAAAGGGGTATATCGGGTGTTCCTGAGCTCAGAAGACGGTAACCCCCAAGAGCAGGGTGGTGTTTGACGTTTTGGGGGCTTTTTATTTGATCTGAAGATTCAGTGTTTTTGAAGGGACGTTTTTCAAAATCTGGCACGCAAAAGGAGCTCCTGTGAGCTGAGCTTTGATTGGGTTGTTCTCGATCCGGATTGGGGGAGAGTGATCTGAACTGGAATCTAGAGCAGAAGAAAGTGAAGTTGGAAGAAAGTTGACAGCGGTAGTAGACTCTTGTTCACTGACGGAAGATTCGAAAGACATGGTTTTGACAGACATGGAATCTTTGGGGGTACTTGTGAGCATACTTGGAGAGAATCTGGTATTGGAAAGCTGGTCTCTATGCCGTTTCACAGGAGAACACGAGTCGGAATAGTCGGACACGCGTTTTCTGGGGTGAGGAAGAGGTGGTGGTGGATTGAACTGTTCCATTGAAGCGTTAGACGGAGAATAGTGAGTAAGACAGCGATACGAGATTATAAGAGATGTCTAAAGTACATACCCATCCAGCCCCTGAGTTGCCAGCCCCAACTTGGACAAGGAAATAGATGGCAAGGGTGAGAGCAATAGATCGGACAGATCAAGAATGGGCAGTGTACTTTTGAGAAGTTTAGCTGATGACTAAAGACTGGGTTAAGAGCCAGCTTGAATGCTGTGAGTGGATCATCTAGAACAAAAGCACTGGCATTACTTAGACAGGTGATTTCACTGTCTCTGATTGTATTGTCTCATAAAAAAACGATGACATTGTAGCAAAAGCTCCTGCATGAATACTGCAATGGATGAATTTTTCAAGCCGTATAAAATGCTCAGTTTCTGTCAAATAACGACCTAACTTGAAATAAATACTTTCCAAGCTGTCTTCAGCTCTCAATAAAAATCCAGGCCCAATCGAAGTTCTCAACCGGCTCTTAAGTGACCCCAGGTTCTTCTGCATCCAGCCCCAAACTCGTAACCTTGATAACTTATCGGAATCTTAAAATGCCAGCCTCAATGAGAGAACTTGAACTGGTCTGGACCTGGAGACTGTGAGTCGAATTCTGATTGTTCAATTGGGTTTGTAGAGCTCAATTTCGTTCACCCGAGCTCACTTCCGTTAGACTGGTGCTACTTCGACCTCTGTGAGTATACAAAGACCTGACTCTGCAATTGAGGACGATACAGAGGTGTGTCAGTGGTTTTCTTTTCAGTAAAGCTCTTTTCAATGACTGTTGCTGTGCTTCATGTTCCAGATACTTACTGTACGGTACTCACAATAGCTATTACTACAGCCAAAAGACGCGTTATCTCAACATGTTTGTACTGGCCAAAGTGGATTTTATGGTATCGTAGGAAACGCTGAGCAAAATCATGTTTTTTTTGTTGTGGCAAGACTCTCTACGGGCTGTACCTTTCAATACCGGTATATAACAACGTGTGCATCTGCAAGTATTTTTCTTGAACCGTTCGAATGGACGAAGAGCACATTTGTGGGCATTTATCTTTGGTCGTCTTAGTAGACCGCAGCCAAAAACCTCGTCCGTCTGTACCGGCATGAATCGATTGATGATAGTTGAGCGTTACCAATCCTGAGACGTGCTACAAGTAAGACCCTCCAGTCAAGGTCTCGAAGCTTTGATTCCACATGGTCTCAGGCACGACAACGATGATGGTAATGTTGAAGTGAACGACACACTGAGTGACTCTGCCTGTCGTCTTAGCTCAAAAACGCCAACACGTATCGATCGCCAAAACGCGCTTGCCACAACTCTGGCTCCACTCCTTTCACGTTCCTGCCACTACCGACTGCAAACGGACGCGTCTACTGTAGCTGGCTTGTCTGCATTAGTTGTGGGCTAGACGGATGCAACAACAATGCATTGTTTGGTTCCAGGAACGGCTTGTCGAGGAAGAATGTAAGTCGCGGACGATATTGTCTAAGAACAGACGCGTTTCGTCTAAAGTTGTTTGTCCTGACAACCGAGGCCTTGGTATTATTCGAGTCAGCTGAGTAGAATGGCATAGAAAGTACTACAAGTACCTGACCCGACGAACCACCAACCATCTACAGAGTTCATTTTAGCCCATATCGTCAAACATCGTAAATGACTGATTGCACTGAACAAGATGCGCGTTGTTTGAACCATGACCTTTCTCTGCTACAGTACTGGTACTGTACCGGTACCACGCAAGACGCATCCATCTCCATACATTTTTGCGAGTACGAGTACTCGTGATATTATCAGCACTCGTACCTGTACACTATACTGTTCAGGGGTTCTAATTATATTCACCGTCACTCAAAAGCCGTCAAACATGTTCTCCGTACATACATACCCCCACCAACGTCTATAATACCTCACCTCCTGTCCACCTCGTTTCACGATATTATCACACTAATTCTCCACTCTGTCAAACGCCTCTTTGTAGTGGTCCTTGTCTCCAAGCGAAATTCCCTCACGAAGCCTTTTGGCCAAGCCGCTTGTTTCTTGGCGCCAAGACCGGGGGCCGCGTATTTACGGCAAATCTAGCACCAATCATGCCGGTCTCCCGAGCTGTCACAAAGAGGTCGCACTTCTTGACCTTTTGACAGCTCTCTCTTATCATCGTAAAACTATCCGTCCACTTTAGTGCCAGCTGTAAACGCGTGCTTATCAACGGTGGTGTTTAACCCCCTCCAAGTTACCCAAACAAAGCCCAAACAATATGAAAACTACACAGTTGTGACTGCCTGAACCATACGAATCGAATGGTACCACTTTCACCTCCATATCGCCACTCTCTCGTCCAGAATCTTACTGTCTCAATATCCACTGTATCATCCACTGTACCATCCAAAATCTTACTTTCTCCACTGTATCGTCCACAATCTTCAAATCTTGTCTCACTTCCCCAAATGATCCAAATCGACGATTCTCGTGCCCTGAAATCACGTGCCATTTTCCAGCAGCCACAGACGGCACGGCTTCTCACGTGACTTTGTTTACCTGTCGTCTCGATCGGGCAAATGTTCAAATCTTGTTTGTATTAGTGTGATGCCATTGTGGGCTGGATTGGAAGAAAACAGGGCGTGTCCGAGTGTCCGAGTGTGTATGTCACGTGACCAGCCCGTGTTTGACCACCTCCCCAGTAGTTATGACCGCAGCATCACCCCGGAAACGCTTACGTAACTTTTCTTCTTTTTTTTTTCACACGTGAAATACCTGCGTAGGGAGAAGCAGGCCAAGATCGACGTCTTCTGGGCTGTCTTTGCGCTGTAGGCTCGCTGCACAGTCTACACTATACAGCAGGATCTGTGTACAGTCGATACGGGTTCAGGAACATGGAATGTGGAGACCTTACAGTGGGGGTTGGGGGGGGTGATGGTGTAGCACCTGGTAGGTTAAAGACGGATTACGGAATGGACTTGGGGTACAAGGTACATCATCGTGTTCACCTTTGTCTGCTGATTCTAATGATGTGGTCGGATTTGGATTATTGGGCCCAGACCTGGAGTTGTCCCAGTTTTACAGACAACAAGCGGCCTTTGAAGCGGTCGCACTGTAGACACGGCTTTGCACTGTACGACGTATGGTGTAAGGTATGGATCAAGAACGCGGAGTTGGCTGTGATGGTTGTGTCGTCTGCGAGTGAAAATTCCAGCTCTTTGTGTCTCTACTTGTACTTGTACTTGTAGTCTAGTCTTGCCTTGGTACATCTCTGCTCATCTACAGTACATGGCATGACATACGGGTCCTGAATAGGGTGCACAACTGGAGGCCAATTGGAGCCTACAGGCTGACCAACGTCTGAGCAACCGACTAAACACTCCATCGACTCTGGCATACTCCCGCAACCCCTGAATTTCTACCTCAAGCTCAGACTTCAACAATGGTGCGGCAGGACATTCCGTCGATCTGGAATGAGCCAGAGTGGAGCGTAGTAAACCAAACCCAGTGACTGGTGATTCGATCGCAGAAGAATAATAACTGCAGCGGTTATTCGGGTCAGGGTCGGAGTCATTGTCTGTAGGTACGAACTGTACATACTCCGTACATGTTGTCGTTTTCGCACAATTCGCATTTGGCATTTCAGTTTTGGCATATTCTCGTGTTGCGTCTTGCGCATATTCTCTTCGTTTTCCTTGTCCAGACGTGCCCAAAGACGTGTCTATCTACAGCTTTAGTGTCGACCAAAATGGACCAAAATATACCATTCGAGTCAGAAACGTACGGCGAATCCACTCAAGTACTTTCCAGCGTCGTCCAATGGTTTCTAGCACCAACACCATTGCCGACTCTTCCATCTCTCCACGGCTCAAACCTAACGCAGGTGGTCTCCCCTTTTGGGACGTGCGGACGACCAAAAGAGAAGACTTTGGAATGAGCTCGAGTTAATCGACAGCAGAGGCGCCATATTGCAGGCGATATGGGCGGCCGTGGGATGTGAAAGGGGCAACCGAAGTGGTGAAAGAAAGGCCTGGAACGGGCAACCGAAGTGGTGAAGCGGGCATCAAACAGTTGGTGAAAATAAAGACGTGAAAAAAAAAAAAAAATTCTTGCTGCACCTTAAACACGGTCAACACGGTCCTATAAACACACCCCTATAGACACTCCATACACTCACCCCTGCGGAACCTACTGTACTATACACGGACGTGCAATCGCACACTCACCTCATCAAACTCTGGAGCACATTAATCTTGTCTTTTATTGACCGTCCACATTTTCCGTCAACTCTACGGAATACTGTAATACCCCTATTGTCTAAAGTGGTGCGTCTGCCATGGCAGTAAAATGGGGTCTAAAAATGCTGCAAAACACACCGTCACGTGACCGTCACACACACACACACACACACACACACACACACACACACACACACACACACACACACACACACACACACACACACACACACACACACACACACACACACACACACACACACACACACACACACACACACACACACACACACACACACACACACACACACACACACACACACACACACACACACACACACACACACACACACACACACACACACACACACACACACACACACACACACACACACACACACACACACACACACACACACACACACACACACACACACACACACACACACACACACACACACACACACACACACACACACACACACACACACACACACACACACACACACACACACACACACACACACACACACACACACACACACACACACACACACACACACACACACACACACACACACACACACACACACACACACACACACACACACACACACACACACACACACACACACACACACACACACACACACACACACACACACACACACACACACACACACACACACACACACACACACACACACACACACACACACACACACACACACACACACACACACACACACACACACACACACACACACACACACACACACACACACACACACACACACACACACACACACACACACACACACACACACACACACACACACACACACACACACACACACACACACACACACACACACACACACACACACACACACACACACACACACACACACACACACACACACACACACACACACACACACACACACACACACACACACACACACACACACACACACACACACACACACACACACACACACACACACACACACCGACTCTCACGTGACCCACTATACCGCACAAGATGTCGTCCTCCACTACACCTCCCTGCAACGTACATTCCTACCGACCGTTTTGGCAAAGTCCCGTCCATTTTTGGCCGCCTATAAAAGCCTAACTTTGGCTCGTCTAAAAGCCAAATCGAGGCCAATCAAGACGAGACGTGAATGGAGACCAATCAAGACGTCAATGAAGACGCCAAAACTGTCTCCAGAACTCGCCGTATTGCTACACTACAAACGCTACCACTCAAAGGAATGTATATTAGTACAAGAAGCTAAAACTCTGATGTTCAGGTATCAACTCGCAACATGTTCAAACTAAAAAGGCGGATCTACTAACCAATCCAGAAACCGGGGGGTTGCTCTGGACTTTGTTGTTTGTGAATCTGCAGCAGCAGGCGTAAACAGCCCGAATTAGATGGTAGGGCTAGCTGGCTGTCACAGGGCAAGGCGGATGGAGAGCGGTTTGAAGGCTCGCCACCGCGTGAAATTAATGAATGGGTAAATAATTAGAATCGTAAGAAAAAAGGGTTGAAATCCTCTGATTTGAAAGTCGATGATTGCGAGAAGTCGAGGGGGGGGGGGGGGGGGTAGTCGGTATCAGACGTTTGGTGGTTGTCGTGTAAGTTGAATTTTAAGTTAAGGGGGGTTGGTGACAGAAAGTCGACGGGTGTTGAGTTTCAGTTTCATAGCAGCCTCGCTAAGCTTAAACCTGGGACATGGTGGGGATTCCGGTTCGGGGAGCGGATCGTCGAGATCGGCCGGGCAGGGTGAAGGCGCCGAGCTGCTTGACGGACACGGCAGACAGAATCATGGTGGCCAGGAAAGAAAAGTTGGCGAAGAAAAGGAAGGCGGTGGTGGCCTGGGCCTTTCGGCATCGGCCCTTGGAGCCCTGGGTGACCTTGTTGGAGTTGACGTAGTCCATGTTGCCGCAAGAGTGGCATCGGATGGCGGTGGCCAGAGCAGCGCCGCCGGCCAGAGTCAGAACCCAAGAGATGAAGTCAATGATGAGAATGACAATGGGGAAGGCCAGAGCCTCGACAAAGTTGGCGAGCACGGGGTAGAAGACGCCAAACAGGCACGACCATGCGCCGCAGAAGACGGCGTACGAGACCTGGGGGTTGTAGTGGCCCTTCTCGTGGGTGGAGGCGAGAGAACCGGCCAGACCCATGATGATGGCGGCAAACATGAAAATGAGTCCTCGGAGGATGAGATCGGCGACCTTGACCATTGTTGTAGTGTGTGATAAGAGGGGAGGGGGTTGGGAGTTGTGGTTGTGGTTGCGGTGTTGTTCTTGACTTTGTTAGCAAGTGTAGACGGGTAAAAAGTGAAGAGTGTGTTGGGAGGGAGGAGACAGGCCTTATATAAGATGCTTGTTTGTGTTTGTGCAAGTGGACGCCGAAACGGGCAGGAGCCAAACTAAACAAGGCAGACAATGCGAGCTTATTTGGATTGCCTGATGGGCAGGGGTTAGGGCTCGATCAATGGGGGTGCGAAGTGACAAAATCGGGAACAAGGTTCGCAAGCAAGGCTGAGAGAGCAACACCGTAGCAGCTGTTCTAGAGTGCTTCATACGACTGCAATCGAGCCCATGAGTTGATGGTCTGTAGCCCAGGTCCCCCGTGACCCCTCTGGCACCAAAGTTTCGGCCCAAATTAACCCGTTTAGCCCATTAGCGGCGTTGGGCCTGTTTCCAGCCTCGCCCAAATAAACTCGCCACACTGTACTCTCTGCACTGTACTATGTGGCGATCAAGGGCAAGGGAAAAAAGGCGCAAACATGCATGCATGGAATGACGTAGGTGAGGCGTTGCAAAGACCTGGAAACTGACGCCAAAACGGCCGCCGAAACGGGCGTTTTTAGCTACATGGGCTGGCCTCAGGCCAGGGCAGGGTTGGGCGAAAAATGGGCTTTCTAGGGCCAAAATACCGCCATTGGAGCTCCATCAAGCGGGCCTCAAACAAACAGCAACTTTCCGAAATTCGACAAACGAAATTTCGACAAACGAAAAATCAAAACGAAAAATCAAATCCAAAAACACAAACGCAAAAAGCCCAAATAAGCAAACCCAAATAAACTTCCAATATTGTGGTGTACGCTGCATATAACGCAACAATGAGCGTCCAAACACAACACATGGAATAGGTACAGTGTGACGATGGGCGTGTGGTGTAACGGTATGACAGGAACGGTTGCCTGTTGCCGCCCCAACCCGTGTCTGGCCCTAACCCCCCTTCCCCCAACCCATCCCCCTCCTCACCCTAACCTCAGTACTCACCGAAACGTGTGCTGGACAGCCCTAAACCCCCAGGGAGAAACTCCTTATATATACCCCGAGCCGTGGTTCCACACTAACCACGCCCACGAGGTCACCCGGCGCCTTTTGCCGTTTCAATGTCTACCCCGGTTTAGGTTTGGGTTTGGCCAGAGGTTATTTTTCAGGCGGACCGAGGCCGATTAAGGGTGTTAATGGGGGGAAATGGGATTAAAATGGGATTAAAATGGGATTAAAATGAAAAGAAAATATAAACAACTCTTGAATGACACAATTGGGCGGTAGGTTTGACGGTCGGCCGATTACTAAGCGAATTGTTGCCGTTAACCGCTTTTCAAATCGGTTTGCCAGGTTGTACCCAAACTTAGCTCCATAAAAAGGTACTGTTCGAGGCGTGAAAAAAGAGACGATAATGAGGTACAAAGATCGTCGGTGGGGTGAAGGAGCTGGAAATCGGTGGGAAATGACGACCATCGGGGGTTGGCCGTTTCGGGACGTTTTGTGACCGTTTCCGACTCTTTTGGACCACCCAAACAGGAGCTACAAAGACTTCCATATATCACATCGTCTAGAGCATAAATCCGAAACCTCGGAGATATGATCCCATGACGGCTTAGACAGACAGTTCAGACTAGTGAGGTGGAGGAAGGGGTGGATGAGAGGGGGGGAGGGAGTTACTTTATTTGAGTGTATGGATTTATTTGGATGTATTTGGATTTATACAGATTTGTCCGAATTTGTAGGATTTTACTTGAGATTTTTTGCGATTATTGCGATTTTTGCGATTTTTGCAATTTAATCGTATTAATTTGATTCAAATCCCAAATACACACCGAAACAAGTCAATCCACATCACCCCTCGTATGACCTCGTCTGACCACCCCCCTCACTCCATTGCTACATCACATCCCTGCACAATCCTCCTCTCCGTCATCCGCCCACGATTGCTAATTAAGAGTACAACTTCTGCAAGTCGAAAAAGTTCATAAGCGTCCAACGCCAAAAATTACTACTATAGCACATGACAAAAACAATATCATTATACTCCCCTCTCTCTGAAAATTCGAATGATGCAATAAAATCAGCCCCCTGCCATACAAACCTCTCGAGATATTCACGTTTTTACAATCTAACCCCATTTTTTTAGGTGTGCCTTGCACATGCAAATATATGCACTACGAAACGCAACCAAACGCAATCAAACAACGAAGGAGTATAATAATACCTCACCGAAGGCGTACAGCGGAGAATATCAGCCATTGTATCTGTAGACGATCGCAATCGAGTCAGATGCGGTGTGCTTATGTCTAGGTCGGTTTTGTTTTGGGTTTTATTTTAATTTTTGGATTCTATTTTTATTTTCGGATTTTATTTTTATTTCTCAGATTTTTTTGTTTTTATTTTGTTTAATTTTCCCTCTCCGTATCGCTCCCCACATCTCGAGAAAGGTTCAAATCGACCCAGTTTAGCACCGAGACACATGGAAGGGATGGAGACGGGGTGGGAGGTGATTTAACGGAAATTGGGTGCGGTTTGGTGAGGCTAGGAGGGGTTATTTTTCCGAATTACCGGAAAAAATCGGAAAAAATCGGGAAAATCGGGAAAACTTATATTAAAGCGAATTAAATCGTTTTCTTCCGGAAAACACCATAAAACGCATCTACAGCCTCGGAAAAAAACAGCTACACGGCTTCTAAAACCACCTCACCCCAACTCTTCATCCATTGACTCATCCTCACCACCCCGCTCCAAGCCCTACGTACTCTAAAAACGAGGATAACTGTAATACGGCCCTGATCGGCGGGTCACGGGGCGGTCACGTGACCCTCCCCGGCCTCCTGACTCAAACACTCCACCTTTGCACTGCGCCGTGGATTGCTTGCTTGAAGCTAATGCTCAAGGGGGTTATTACGCCTTTGTAGAATGCCACAGAGGTGTTGGAGGGGAGAAAAGGATATCAACTTGTAGATCTAGACGAGGAGAATACGATGTGACTTTCCAAATCCGAATCGGATCATTTCTCACCAGGCTACAGTTCGGTTCCTAAACGATATTTCAACATTCCACCTCCTACAGGTGGGTCCCCTCCACCACCTGTAAAAAAGCTTACAAATCACTCAGACCTACTAAACCAGCGACGCCCTTCATCCTGAAATGGTCCCCATTCTGATCCAACCCCTGGAAACCATCTTTCGGGGCTCCTCAAAACCGTTTCAAACCACAACTCTAAGAATACTCAGCTGATTGCTACGAAAGTTGGCCACAACCGCAAATAAGGCCTTTGGGAGCTTTTAGGCTCGTGGCGGTTTTCCTAGGGTTCAAATTGAGTTGCCAGGGGGTATTCCGCTGAGTAAGCAGTAGGAGGACTTCAACCAACGATCCCATGGCCCGAATTCAGCCCCGAAAAACGCTCAGATTACTAATCACGAGCCGAATTTCCCAACGGTGGTGTCCGCTTACTAATCAGACCGAAACTCGCCGAGCTAGGGCGGTTTTCGGCTCATCCCGGATACTAGCCGCTTTCCGCTTTTCGGATTGCTGTCAAAAAAAATAAAAAAAAATTAACCGCCGCACATCCGGTCACGTGACCAGATCACATTACCAATCCTGTTTCATACAACATTGGTCTTTCTTGAAACCCAAAACCTTATCTATCTATGACTAATGAATAGATACTGGCTTTGTGGTGGTGTATGTACTTGTATCTGCAATTGCTCGTTTGGGCGAGCTCGATCACATTGGTCATGTCGCCCCACCACATTGGGCATGTCGTCCCACCACATTGATCGTGTACCCCCCGACATTAGCCGTGTAACCCATCACTTTGGGCATGTCACCGGTCATGTCACCACACAGGTCAGGTCATTTGCGTGAATAACTTTAGTGTTTGGCAATTAACCACCTGGATCGTCGGAAACGTGAGACACGGGGCTGAAAAATCGTCACATGACAGAAGCCCCCGATGTCAACGCCGCCACAGAGTTTCCTGGCGATTGAACAAGAGCTCGGGGATCTGTGGCAGTTGCAAGATTGGGGGAAGGTGCAAAATAGAGTTTCGCCGCCCTCAAATGTGCGGGGAGAAAAACAGGTTGGGTCGATTTGGGGACGATACGGTAGGTAGTTGGGGGTTGGACGTGGTATCGTTTTGAAGATACGGATGAGACGGACATGGTGGTACTCTTGGATTTTTCTTACCGTCTCTCCTGGACATGTTGTGGTCATTCCAGGTTTCCCAGTAGATAAATACTGCCTTTATACTGCCGACAGTCAGGTTCTTCCCCGAGGCTGCCGTATCCACCACGCATGACAGCGTCAGCCTTGCAGCTGTATTTTCCGTCCCAAAACCGAGGTATTTTTCGCCGCACGAAAGCTCAAAACGGAAACCCTTGGACGACGGTCACGTTTGGTCTTGTTGCCGCGGATTTTGCTCCACAAACGACGGGAAGCCGGCTGCTCCTCCGGCCGTCCCAAAAAACTCGTCCCAATTCGGATTATTGGTTGCTCAGACGCTAGATTGAGATTTCTCCACATGTCGCACTAAACTAGTTGGCTTAGTACCCGGTAGTGGTCCAATATTGGCGCTCCGAAGAATAGCCCCTGGTCACTTGGACTATTGGTTTGGCTGTGAAAAAGACTGGCTTGGTTGGGGTGGAATACAGCTGTGACGGGGGAAGTTATTGAATCTCGTGTAAGATGTATAAAGGTGTCTACAGAATGACAAGAAGACGAGTTACAGCAATGTGGAGTTCAATGGGTGGTTCAGAAAAACTTGGAGAGTATACGACAAGTTGTCTCTTTGAAATCGAACCCCTTCTTCCTCCAGTAACACCCTCTCCTGCCTATATCCCACTAACGCACAAATACCGCACCAGTAGAACCCCCTGGGCCTCTTTGGAACCGCAGACTCCATCAAATTGTCCTATGACTTCTTTGTGAAAATGCCCTCAACTCCACACTAGTCCTCCGCCCCTCTCGGTCGTTGTCGGGGCACGTTTTTGCCATCTAGTCTATCTCCGAACAGAGTAACATTGGCTAACCTCGTGATAAGTCCGGTAGACCGGTTTTCTCCACTTGCAATCCCGCTAGCGAGCCTTGCAGCGGCTAGTCGAGTCATCGGGGTCCGATTAGGGGCTAGAGAGAGACCTCTGAAGAGTCATTAAGGGAGGTGCGTAGGGGTTGAGAGACTCCAAGAGGCTCTAGAGGGATATAGGAGGCAGTTGTGGGTGTTAGTGGGTCTAGATTTTGGTTTCTAGCACCGGTAAAACCGTTACTAGCGGGTCTGGACTACTCAGAAGGGGTTGAACATGTTTGAATACTTTGTGAAGAGTTTTTGAAACAGTTCAGCATGTCATGTATGTTTGTATGTCTCTACAATCTCCACAATAATCACAATCTCACACCAAGTACCCCACTCGCAACCCCAATTAATAGCAAGCTAGACTATTACTTCAACTCCGAATCACGTGACTATAGACCATCCACCACTAGCCTAGATTATGCAAGGGGTGCATGTGTCAGATGCAGGTCCACTGCAGCTCAGTCTATGGGAATTTGACGTGATAGTTGTCATGAGAACCGTCACGTGAGTTGTCACGTTATATGAAGACGTGGCGCATGGAGATTCAATCGTCTAGAGGACATTTTTCTTTCACAAAAGGTTACCCAAGTTTTGAGCTGAATGTATTGCTAATGAAAAGGCAACAGTCGCTGGAGAAACACGTGACGTCTTGCGAAATTGGTAATAGTACTGTACATACAATGCCAGATATGATATTTTCTCTTTGTACTGGTTATGAGCAACCTACAGAGATTTGAGGTCGTTGCTGTAGGCGAAAAAACGAGGTAGAAGGGGGAGGAGAGCTCTGAATTGAGTAAAAGAATATTCGAAAATTTCCTTGGAACCTACTGAATAAAATAACAATGCCACCTCTTCAACCTTTGTTTTTCTGACCCTTTTCCGAATATCAATTTTTTCTAGGGTTAGTCAGGGTTAGCTATTTGAGGTGGTGGTGTTCAGCCGGTTATCTTTTGAAACAGTTTCGAAGATTTCTGTCGATCTCGAAATCTGTTTCTGGTAGCCATTAGCGCGGCCAGTTCCTATCTCTCAGTTCATCAGTAACCTCCAATAACATGACTTTATTCTTTCAACTCTACCTCCTCGGAAAATCACGTAATGGTAGTGGGTAGTTGAGCAACATATTTCTCTCGCTCTTCTGGTCATTTTGAGGAACTCCACATACCGACAGCTTTCCTCCTCATCGAAATATCCCCCAGCTCATCCATCATGAACACCAGACCTCAACCTGCAACATTCAGAGCATCTGAATATTGCAATACACTCTGGAAGAGAAGAATAAGCGTTGGAGAAACTTAACCATGGTTGCTGTAAAAAGAAAAACACGTTACCACACCTGTATGGCTTAGTAATCGAGTATGTCTGCATGGACTAGTAAGGAGGAAGAGAGGATATGCTCTGGAGAATACTTGAGATACAAGGGAAGTTGCTGGAAATATTTCCAATCCACTATGAGACAATACTATCAACTTTTTCAGACCTCTGTCTTATTATTACAGTCTGTAGACGTCGTTCGAAATCCCCAAATATTCACCTCACTGAACCAATAGGGGCTAGATTGTGATTTTAAAAGTTGCAATAGATTGCACTGGGATAGATGAACGTTTCTTCTCATACATATGTCTCTCCATCTCTTCTCAAACATGTGCTATAGTTATTTTGATCAAGCTGACATTCATCCCCAATTATCCTCTGGTTCTAACTCGATCTGAAAAATGAAAATGAGATTCAACTGATTCCACCTAGATGATCATTTCCTTCCATACAAACTCCTCTGTATCTCTTCAGGATCGTCTTCTGAGGTGTATCGTATTCTTCCTGACCCTGCACCATAGCTACTACGTGAATTCCACCAATACAGACTCGATTTGCTCGCCAAAACTTATAATTCATTCAGCCAGCCACTATCAGCAAAATGTCTCATACAAAAGGTTCTGTATTCCCATTGGATTGTCAATTTCTAGCCAGTATTGTTTTGTCAGACTTTTTACTTAGATTACCAACTAAAGTTACTGGGATAATCACCACACCATAATGTGCCAATAAGACACTCTTCTAATTCCCCCAAAAACCACCCAATCTTTCCCCGAAACCTCTCGCCCCACCCAACCCGCCCACACGTTCATTTTTCTTCATACAAACCTCTTCCCTTCACCTCTTTATCCCCCACAAAACCCGTTTGTTTTTCGCACCCAAAATTTCCCCACCAACCTAAACCACCACTCCTCCTACTACACTCGATTGCTACCACGACATGCTCTCCATCACGCGGACGACTCTGGCGGAGTTTTCTGCGCTCGCAGTCGCCCAGCAACCGCCGCTGACGGCCAACGCCGACGACAAAAACAGCTACATTGCCACTCTGGCGCGTCTGGCTCGAACGGTCGCGCCTCCTCAGGCTTCTCACGACAGACTGGTGTCTGTGGAGCTCATTACACAGACGATGGACGAGTTTCTGAGGGTTAGGGTGGAGGACGGGACGGCTGGGGAGGACTCGGCGGACTCTGAATTCCTGCTGCTCACGTTTGCCGCTCTGTCCATGTACGGCAACGTGGTGGACACGCTGGTGGACCAGACGGTGCCAATCTCGCAGGATCTGTACTACTGGCAAGACGTGCACGACTCGTGGTACCGGCTGGCCATGCTGCTGGTGCAAACCGGTCCGATCCGGGTCTTCTCGCTGGCCAGAGACATTTACAGGCGGTACGATTCCGTGGGCCGGGTTTGGGATCGGCTGAAATTGACAGCCCAAAAGCTGTTCGAGGTGGTCAAATCCGGCGGAGGAGTGCTGGTGGCGTCGTCTCTACACGACGAGACTTCCCTGCGGTTCCGCACGTCCGTCTTCATGTCGAAACCGCCGCTTTCGTTTGCCACAAGCTTGCTGTTGTCGCCTATTTCGGCCGTACGACGCCAGGCTCGCGAAAATCACACTCAATTGGCCCACATCAAGAACACCCATGCCGCAGATCTCGGCAGACTGGCCACGACGCTGTTTACCACGTCTAATACGGGTCCTGCGTCGTTTCTGGACGAGGGGGTGCCGAAAATCACCACCTCAGAGGGCCAGAACTGGAAGGAGAGCGTGGTCAAGAGCATCGACGCCATGACACAGACTCTGGGGGCAGGCACAGAGACTCAGAAGCTCGATATCACGTCTTCCGACCGAGATATCGCCGGATTGGCCACGGAGATCATCCAGCTGTCGAAACTTCTGTCAGTTCACTCGGAACAGCACAAGGAGGAGATCAGACGGTTCGGCAAACCGTCGTACTGGGTGCGAATGTGGCCCACGTACATTGTGGGCTCTGTGGCCACGGTTTTCACGCTTCTCTCCTTCCTGCACAACTGGCAGGCGATTGTCGAGTGGTTCAAGACGTCGGTAGTCTCGACGATCCAGCTCTTCTTTCAAAATTGGATTGTCTCGCCCATCAAGCAGATCATCCACACCATTCGACACGACAACTCGTCTCAGATCGCCGTCATCTCCAAACGAGCTCTACAGGCCGATATGGACTCTTTGGAACGCATGGTGGTTCAGTTTGCGGTGGAAAACGACACTCCTCCTCCTCCCGGCCTCAACTGGACCGCCGAGGATATTCAGCAGGTCAAGCAGGGCGTGCAACAGGGAGATATCACTCCTGTATTGAAATCGTACGAAAAGGAGATCATGACGCCCGTTAAGTCCCTGATTGGAGGGTCTCTCATCACCTCCTTGCTGATCCAGGTCCAGAAGACAAAGGTGGACGTGGAAGTAGCCATTTCTGGCATCGACCAGATTCTCAAGAGCCAGGAGCTCGTGTTTGGTATCATTGCAGCTCTGCCATCGTTCTCCGTCACGTGGTGGGTCTTCCAGTGGTTCACAGGCACGCTTTTGGGCCGACGACGGGCTTCTCTGGGTCTCAAGCGCCAAAACTCCAAGGATATCGCCACCGAAACTCTTGGACGGATCGACCGAGTGCTTTCTCTGCCTTGCGCTTCTGTGGAGGAGACCAATACCAAGGTCGGGCTCATTCTGTGCGATACTCACCTGCTGAGAAGCATAGGCCCCAGTCTAGTTGGAAAGAGGGTCCGGGAGTGGAACAGGGATCTGGATGACGTTGATTACGGATGCAGAGAGGGAGAGCTTGCCAGAGACACGGTCAGAAGGATGTGGTTTGTTTACCAGCGGTTTCTGAGGTGACACAATATAAACAAAGCATGTTAGCAGGTTGTAGTTGTGGTATCGTAGGGTTGGTAGGCTATGGAGCAGGTTTCAAAACGGTTGGCTATCTTAGGGTGTTGCAGTCAGAAAAAAAAAAAAAAAAAAAAAA
>ULGY01000009.1:557825-598448 GCA_900519085.1 Yarrowia deformans | reverse complement strand
AAAAAAAAAAAAAAAAAAAAAAGTGTCGATTCAGTTTGGAAGATAACGAGGAGATATTGTGTCAAACTGTGTATACTGACTCAAGGACAATCATGGTGAACTCCCCGTGGTTGTCGGAATTCTTGTTTCTGAGTTACATGGGTTTTCGTATGGGGCGTGGTATGGTAGGACAGACATTTTCATCCGAGGAAATTAATACTGCTGCTAAAGAGATGAGGGCTTTTGTGTAGTCTTTTACCGTTCATGGAACGGCTTTTGGAAGACTTTCGGGTGTTATTCCTTCTTCTGTAGCCATCTCAATACTAATGACAGCAGCTCAGTGCATCTCATCGTCCAGTGAACGATAAAAGAATATGAGGAGGTTTGAGAGTTGAAAGTGTGACTAGTCAGACAAGGCTCTATTGATCTGGTCAGTTCACTAACCATCTTAGTAACTTCTATTCGTGGAACTTGACACTACTGAGAAGGGCTTAATACAGCAACCAATGCATACCACGTGGACTTGGACATCTCAGTATGAGAAATAAGTAGTCACATCTTTTCAGAATGGGCTCTAATTCTGTACTGGAGCTTTTTCATTTGCGTCTGAGTACTGTAAATGCCTCTACAAGACACTGCTCATCAACCCTGATTCAGATTTGTCATCTGCTGTCTGAATCACGAGGAGTAAAGGTACGAGAAATCCGACGACACTTTTGTACAGTAAATTGGGTACGAGGAGTCCATCAATTTGTGCACATTTCCAATATCACCTCTCTGTGATGAGTTATCAGGTGTCCTCAGTGTCACTCCATAAACAGCTCATCAAATTTTAAATCACCAATGTGAAAGCTAAACCTATTCTAGAGAAACACATCAATATCAACCACCAGTATAGCATGCACAGTGGCTACACAAGTGGATGTTGGTATAAGCAGTCACGTGACTGACGTGTTACTTGTACAAGTACTAACGCGTCATTCTGTTGATCACGTGATTGATCTGTAGTCGACTAATACATCTGCGGTATTCAATACTATGTACCAATACACACCAGTACATACTCGTAGCGGTTTTTTATTCCTTTTTCGAAATTTTCACTAGAATATAAAAAATTAAACCTCCTTGTCCTCCTTCACACGATTCGGGACAAAAAAGAAATGCCTATTACCAGAGTCGAACTGGTGCTCTTCTCATGTCGCACTTGTGATACGAGTGAGACGCCTTAGCCACTTGGCCAAACAGGCTGACTACAAAGTTTTGGAAAAAGCTTCCCTCCACACTGGGAGAGGAAAGTCACGTGACCGCGAAAGTTGGATGTGCGATAGTGGCCGCAAGAGCGAAGTTGTGGACAAATCAAAAAACGGAGGGGGATAAATGGGCACATAAAAATGCGATGAAGTAGGTTGCGTAGCGATTCATCAAGTGGTTGTTGCTCGGTTACCGTTTTCTTCATTAGCGGAGCCCAGAACTACTATATAGACCTGATTTGAGAAGGATAGGGGAAGGGACACAGTCTGCTACAGATGGTGGCACTGTAGTAGTCCATATGGTACATTCCTGCTATTCTGGGATTTCCTTCGGAGCAATAAATATAACTACTTATTGTATTCCAATACATAAATAAGGAGGGGAAGATGCAGAGACGATTGAGAGGTCATTGTGAGTCCGAAGAAGTCTGAGCTGGTATTCATTGAAGCTGTAAAAACAATATCTGTGACACTCATAGATTGTAGCTGTTGTTCTGTAGTTCAGTATCGCTATAAGCCGAGACACATGCTTCCCTTCTGTCTACACGCGCTTGTCATCACTATTAAGACTCTATGAATGGCATCTGTTACTCTTATAATGGTTAGGTATCGTCCAGTCAACTCTTAGACCCGCTCTGTTCAACCACCTTCCGATCCACCTTCCGACCAAGCACCATTTGCTGCTGCCTGCTCAAGTGCCTCCTGCTCCACCACCTCTTCCACCTGGTACCAGTCGAGCTCTTTATAGTGCAGCTCACACTGCTCGACGTAGCTCGGCCAGTTGTTGTTCACCTTGGTGTTGGACAGTTCATCCGGACGCAGTTTCGACAGGAGACACGAACTACTCGCTCCCGGAACCACCAGACACGACTGCAGATGGTTGTAGTTGCATCGCCACGTGCAGTCTTCGTTTGAGGCTGCCGCCAGCGTCTGCTTAGTAAGCTGAGCGAGCGGATCCAGTCGCGATTCCCGGGCCCTGCGTTCTCCAAACGGAGTGGATCCCGAATTGTGGATCAGCAGACACAGCATCTTGTCGCTCTGTGAACAGAGCCATAGAGCCACGGACAGAGGGGTGCTCACTCTGGGCGACACGACGTTCCAGCCCTTGGGAACGTGGCATTCTCCTTCTTGTTTAGCGGTGATGAGCGTTCCCGAGGTGTTTGTAGTTGAACGGATCCACAGCGGCACAAAACACGACTCGGTGTCGTCAATCACAAACGTGTGGAACCGCTTTTGAAACAGCACATCGCTGACGACGTCCCCAATGAAGAACTGCGAGAAGTCGAAACTGGCCTCGAGGTCGAATTGAGGCGACACAGAGAGCCACAGAGCCAGCAGAACCAAACACAGAACCGCCGCTCGAATCAACGCAGTATATCGTCGCATCAGTCGAGTCATTTCATGGTGAGTAAAGTGGGAAGTGGGCGGAAGTTGGCGATAGAGCGATAGGGAAAGTTCTGTCAGCAGTGAGCTGAAAGACTGACCATAGATACTGTAAATTACGCGGTCTATCGAGGGTTTGGCTATGACGGTTTGGACTGAGAAGCTTGCACATGTTCAGCGGCCTTTAGAGCCATTTTTACTATGACGACCTGTAAAATAAAACATACCATTCTGATCAGCACCTTCTGGAGATTTCAGTGGTGCAGTAAAAATTACCCCTCGTAGTACAAATGTATCGAGATAAACACCGTTATACTCTGAAACGGACCCACCCAACTTTTTGCCCAAACTTTTGGACCGTCAAAGTCAAATTGGAAATGTAAATCTGAGAGACAGCAGCAGGGCTGGGGCAGATGACAGCCATGTCACGTGAAAGAGAAGATACATTAGAGCATGTCACGTGAAAAGCAACAGGTCACGTGAGACTGCCATTGACCACGTCCGAAACCCAGATCACGTGGTGTGCTAATCCATCCACTTACTACAACGTCCCTCAAAACGTCTCACAAGGTTTAATTATGAAACGCCTCCCGTATACGGATCTAACCACGTGACCTTTTAAAGTATTGGCCAATTGACCCAAGAAGCGTCACCCTTTCAGGCATCTTTTTCAGGCATCTTTTTCAGGCACCATTGCTGAGCCAGAATTTGAACATGATTAAACAGTATTAATGTGCCTTTGAGTATATTATTCTATAGACTGGCTAGTGGTTAATTTCACGGCTTTCTGGCTCTATTCTAAGTACCCTCTTGAAAGACGTTCGTGTCTGAACACAGGTGATTTATGAATACCGCCCTTCTGTTTCAGACTGTCAAATATTCGTGTTTATGTCTCTCGAACACTCACGCTATTAAGTATCACACAAGGCTCACTACTTGTACCAGGTGTGTGCGCCGTACTTGTACAAGTATTATAACCCCAAATCATCATTCTGGAGACCTCCCCGACTTTCAGTGTACGAGTACCCCGGTTCGATTCCGGGTAGCATGGACAATGAGGAGACGTCACAGCTCTAACGTACTCAAGCTCAAATAGCTCTCCTTCAACTGCTCCTCCTGATCTGGAGCCCACTCGAGTCTCTCACCACTTTTTCAAAAAAAGATACCAACTTGCCTGCTTCTAGGTCCGTACGGAGTACCCTTCAACACTTCCTCTACTATACCACAATACTAACAGCCTCTATCAAATGCATTACCATTAGCTACAGTCATACAGCTACAATATCGTGACAGCTCCGAAGCCGAGACGGTCGGGATTTTTCGCCATCAATCACGACACAGCTCTTCACAGTTCGTCACAGCGGTCACAGCGGTCACAGATCAACCCCCTCCCCTCCCTAATTATCCAACACGCCAATCTGTCGCAGATTGGCAATCGATCGCATCTTCCGGTTGATCGAGTTGGGGGCAGGGAACTTTTGAGGCTCACCTGCTAGGGGACCGTCTGTGTGGAACAGCAGAGGCCGGTAGCTCTCGTCCTGGTCCATGACCGACGAGTTTCGGAACTTTTCAATGAGGCATTCCTTGCCCTGAGTGCTGAGTTAGTCTTACGTACTGTACGTTGGTCATCGCTGGATGTTGGGGGGTATCACCACAAGGTATACTCATATGTTGGCGTAGGTGAGGTCGCAAATTTTGCCCGAGTTGAACGAGCCCCACTTCTTGCTGCATCGCTCGTTGGCAAACTTGATGATGTGGTTGGGCGATACAAACGAGATGAAGGCGTATCCCACGCTGTGTTAGTAAGGACGGAAAATGTGGAAACAGACAAGGAACTCACTTGCAACGGTTCCGGAAGTCCATCCGGAGATAGAGAAAGTCGTAGGTCCCCCTGGAGGTCTCGTCGACCCAGTCCTGAAGCATCTTCTGGGTAAACTTGTTGGGGATGTTTCGGATCATGAGGGTGGTCCGCGTGTCGAGACCATTGGCGACCCGGTTGAGATCAATGGTGTTCTTGCGGGGCACCACCGCCATCGTGACGATGTTCTTCTCGCGCTGGGCGTCCTTTCTGGAGGTGGACGACTGCTTCATGAGATCGGTGTCGATTCGAAGAGCTTCGTAAGCTCGGGTCGAGAGGTAGTACTCGAGTCTGAGGTCGCCAGTGTCGGGGCAAGTGTCGATGGTGCTGACTTCTCCGACCAGGGCGTACCAGTTGTACTCCTGAGGCTTGCACGCCACGGTTCCCTCGTACACGCGGACGCCGACCCGTTCCAGAGCTCTGATCACAGACTCGTCCACGGGACGATACATGCACGATATGTATCCTCCGAATCTCGCAAAGGCCATGGCGGCGTGCCGGATGTCGGGGAAGTACACGTCGAGGGTGTTGGCGGAGTAGGCGAGAATGACGTAGGAGCCGAGCTGTTGGAACACAGACCGGACGTGATTGGTGAGGGGCGCCTGGACGGTCAGTAATCTCGACCCGGGCTTTTTGTGTTCGTTCTCCTTCTTGTTGTTGGGCAGGGGCCCGCCCACCTTGATGCCGAGAGCCTTGGAGCGGTTCTCAAACTCCGTCATGACGTCCACGTTTGTGTCCATTGCAGAGTGTGTTTTGGAAGTGGTGTTTAGAGTGGTGGTTAAGAAGAAGAGTTTAGAGTCGGTGAGAGAAGGTCAATAGGAAGAGCCAAAGGTGAGCCTTAGAGTGGGGGGGTTAGGAAGTGGTTAGAGTGATGTGGCGCTTGGCACAACGGAAAATCTCAGAACGAAGGAAAGAGGGTCTATTTATATTACTGGATCTTAGCAGAGCTCGTAGCGTCACACCTACTCGGCTACTGTAGTCACTGACGCCTTGTGGTTATGCGTCACCTGCCTTATCGATCTTATCGAATCTTAAATCTATAGAGAACCAAAATGAGGGTAGGTGCAAAGACTGGCCTACCCGTAACTACAGTGAGACATCTGGTATTGCAGTATTCTGGTATCACAGTATTTGCGAGGTGACGTTTATTGGATACGTCAACATTCTAAGATCCACCACCTCGCAAATACCCACAGTGTCTAGCATACACTGATACACGGTGACATCTGTGAGATTCGAACTCGCGCCTATGGCGACGCCGGTACAATACTCCTCAACTCTTGTGACCTTGAGATGAACTGATAGACACTTCAGCAGGACACGGCAGAAACACGTCAAAGCAACGGTTGACGACCTGAATCAAACGATCCAAGACGATACAGCTTCATCATTCTGCGAGTGCGATAGTCTACTTGATCTTAAGTGAATGTCATTATACTATTAGTTATTGTTCCTGGTCTCCAGTGAGATTCTCTGATCTCTTCAGTCGCTCTCCGTCAGCTTCTTCCGTCAGCTTCTTCCGCGCTCATTATTTCCGACCTCCGTTAATTGTTGTCCGTTCCTGACCTTCGGCCAGTCACTTCCGTCAGTCTCGCTACCTCTCAACAGCATCGTCCAGGCTCTGCATGTTCGGGCCCTGGGCGGTTGTCGGTGGCTGTGTGGGGGCAGGCTCCTTGGTCTCCACCGAGTTTTGTCGCGACAGACCGCGGATTTCGGCCACAGACATTCGGGGGTTGGTGGACTCGGGCATTTTCGTGCCTCTGACAAACATAGGGATGCACATTGTGTGGGAGGGGTGTGTGTGAGGGTGTGTGTGGGGTGTGTGTGGGGTGTGTGTGAAGGGTGTTAAGGGTGTGTGTGAATGGTGTGAGTTTGAGTATGGATCAAGCCTTATCGTATGTAGTGGTACTCGCTAAAATCTCGTTTCTGCACAAGAACCGACTTACCTACCACCTTATATATACACCGTCTCAACCCAAAAACCAAAAACCAAAAAGCGAACTACCCTTGTAGGGGTCACAGGATGGATCTAAAA
Source organism: Yarrowia deformans (assembly GCA_900519085.1). NCBI lineage: Eukaryota > Fungi > Ascomycota > Dipodascomycetes > Dipodascales > Yarrowia > Yarrowia deformans. Next base: position 591,943 of record ULGY01000009.1, on the reverse strand, counting down.
CCGGGCAAGTCTTCGAGCTACGCGTGTGGGGTGCATGCGTCCGGGGCGCGGTTCAGTCGGCAGAGGTTATACAGGTTTCGGCTAAGGAGTTTGTCGGTATTTCGGGACTCTAGAGCGATTATTGCTATAAGAATTCTCTCCACACTCGACTAAAAACAAGGTCACTCAGGAGGAAATGGGGCTATATCATCCTTCTAACTTGGATGTCGTCTTCCGCAGGACAAGTTATTAGCGTACGGAGTACACTACCACTCGTACCGCAACTAACCAATCAATCAAAGAGCAAAGTGAGACACCTCTGCCTTGCTCCCAAGCTCAGACGATGTCTCACTCGGTCAGCAGGAAGCAGGCAGACGGAGCATGGGTCATGCGGGTTCGACGCGCGGCTGTGTCGAAAGACCTACTAGCTGCTCCGGTATCGGACAAGGACTCTGAGTCATGTCTCGGATGAACGGACCGGGTGGGGGGAGCAAAAGAGGCTCGGAAAAACTCCCCTCTGTGATGGTCAGATGGGGAGGAAATGTTGACTGATGATCCTATTACTGTCTTCCGGATCTCTCCAGAATTGTGCGGCTCAAATTGATTAGGGTTGCTCACACCAGATATTAGCGAGACAGGTTGGCCTTGAGTTAACAGAGTAGCCATACTTTTACTACTTGTAGCTAAGCGATATAATCCGTAAAAAACCTGGATACTCGAAAAGGAAATCATCTTCACGTCTCAAGTAATCAGAACCCAGATTCACCAATGTTCGTGAAATGGCAACAAAAGCGCTACAGTAAAAGCTACCATCCAAAAGCTCAGCTCTAAGTGTCGATGCATACATTCTTGATTTTGGCTCATTTGTTCTCATGGTCTGAGGCATAGATCGTATCCTGATCACCTGCTTGTGTATCTTACTATCACAAACGACGGATGTCGTGTCTTGGTAGCGATTTTTTATGGTCATGCATATTTGATATACTCGGAATGTCAGCGCAGACGTCCACACAATTCCATTTCATTCTGTATATGAGCTTTAAGCCAGTGATATGATGGTCGTCAGAAAGCCGCTGCCCCGAATATACGTAGTTTTCAGGTCAAAGGATTGACGTCCTCGAACAACCCAAGCGAAACAGCCCGCCACCTTGGCGGTGTTTTTACTCCAGTCTTAAATCATCCTTCAGTAGTGTCCACCAAAGGCGTAGATTGGGGACAGTTCGTGTCAATACCCCACAACCCCTAATCCAAAACCTCAATGTCAGGAACGGGACCGGCAGGAATGATACTATCCTCTTCCTTGACATAATAAAGCTGTTTAATGTGCGAAAAGTCTGTGGTTTTGTTGAAGGAACCAACTTGCCAGTACAGGTGTCTCAGCCACAAATGCAGCCAGGGAAAGTTGTACCTGACCATTCCAACATTGCACTTGAACCGTTGGACGTAAATAGGGTCGAATCTGACGATGGACGTGTACAGAAACACATCGGCAGCGGTCAGGTCATCGCCAACAAGATACTGGGTTTTCTTGAGCGAGTTTTCGACCTTGTTCAACGCAGAAAACAACTCCTGAACAGCCTCATTGTAGGCAGCCTGGTTCTTGGAGAATCCAACCTTGTAAACTGCAAGAGTGATGTTTTTGTTGATAAACTCGGTGCTCTTCTTGACGGCCTCGCTAAACTTGCCTCCATCATCCATCATCTCCACGATCTGAGATGATTCATTGCTGACCAATCTGTTCTGGGCAGTATCGATCAACAAAGGAACAGTGATGGATCCCGAATAGCCAGGATCCACCTTCTCATACACCTGTCGGAGCATATCTAGTCCGTACACCGTGTCCTCGGTGCATCCTTCTTTCGAGGGAGAAAAAACCCAGCCCTTATCACCTAGAACGGGATCCACCACGTTGACCGAGATGTTGTCCAGGTTGTGCAGATCTCGCATGATCAATGTTCGGTGGGCAAACGGGCATCCTAGCGAAACGTAGAGATGCAGGTTCTTTGTTTGTCTGGTTATTTGGTTCATGGTATCTGGAGTGTGTAGGAGGAAGGCACTAGTGAGACAGAAGAAATCTGATAAGCTTGGTTGCTTAGTAATAGAAGCCACAGCCACAGCAGGACAACTCGGGCAATTTATGAGATAAACCGCTGAGAACTGAATAGGATACTTATGACGATGGCTATATGTGGCTGTTGCAAAACTGTCGCTTTTGACCCACAATTGATTCGACCAGAAGATGGTGAATTTGATGACTTAGTTTGTCTTTATTCTGATATTCTGAGGCTATTTCGAGAATTGCAGCGAAATTATACTGCTGGACATTACACAACGCGCCCGACACGAATCGAACACACACTCTCTCAAATGAGACACCTTCCATCTGTATGGAACACAACAGGGCACAGTGGAGATCTACATTGCAGTTCCAATGGTCGTAGAAACGCCCCCAATAAACGCCAATAAATCAATATATTAAATACAGTGTTCAACCTTTTCTCTCACGCTTCCACCCACTAGTAAGCACAGTCCTTGGTGGGCTCGGTGCCGGGGGCCGAATCGGAAGATCCTCCGTAGGCAGGCTCGAACGAGGCAATGTCGGCGTTGCCAGGCTTGGGGTTCTGCGACGCGTAGGCAGGGTCAAACTGCTCGTTGGTCTCGGGGACCTTGCCGTGGTGCTGGTCCAGGTACTCGGGGTTGGTCACCTTCTCGACCTTCTCGTCAATCTTCTCGACGGCAGCTTCAATCTTGTCTCCAATTCCCATTGTGGTGTGTGTGTGTGTGTGTGTGTAACGTAACGAAACGAATTTTTGTGAAGTAAATCAGCGCCAACCACTCCTATATATACTCACAATGGTCTCACATGGTGGTATACTCATTGTTTGCTTTTGCCACTGTGCTGCCTGAACATGTATGCACAGTGGGTCTGTCAGGTGGGCCTTTGGAGCGGCGAAATCGAGAAATGAGCCGGTCACGTGATCAGCAACAACTGGAGAATCATATTGACGTCTTTTAACCAACTCCAACACCTCCAACACCAAGTACACAGACCTCGACCTTCCTCCTAAAGAGAAACCCATTCAGCCGTTTGAAAAATAAAGTTTCAATTTGACTCGTTCGTAAAAACTCAATTATGGTTGCTACTTCAACGACAATGGTCATGTGTACCCCCGAACAATGGAAGAGTGCGTGAAAGAAGCAGGAATCTCAGGTGGGATGCCCGCCGTTGATGATGTAAGATACTCGCAACCTCTTTCAGACGCTTATATAAGCTCCCACGGCCGTTTTCGGCGACGATTAATATGACAGCAATCTGCAGCCCTGCATTGCAAATGGTGCCTTATCTGCAGCTAGTGAGGCATCAACAAGAGGATTTTCAGGTGAAGAAAAAACAACGCAAACGTGACATAGCTAGAGGCCGCAGCCGGATTATGGACGGGGGTCCATTGGGGTGGGTCAGTTTCGAAGATGTAGATCGGGTGGAATAGGGTTTGTGGGTGTGCATAGATGGAAAAAAAAACAAAAAAAAACTCCAATCCAAAAACAAGTGTAGCTAAGTACAGTGGTTTTGCTGAGCTCGCTGAAGCGGAAATGCCACTGGGGAGTAGAAATGGATATGTCACTTGGTACCGAGAACATCCATGACCATGGTTGTATCTTGATTGAGTAGAGCTGATGTTGTAAATCATTCTTTAATCTACTGTATTTAACCTCTCAACTTTTTAAGGTGAGATGAAAGGTGTAGATATCTGATATGACGTCAGACGAGCTTGGATTCTCTGCTGGCCATCCATTTCATGGTATCGAAATGATCGTCTTCATCTCCCCCGTCTGATGGTAAAGTTGGTAGGGGTTCTATCGTTGGTTTTGTTAGCAAACAGCAGTAGAATTCTTAATACACATGAACTGTAGCCACGGATGGAACAAGTCACCATAGTATGGATCAGAAACGAACCCGCGAGTCATCACCGCGACCTGGAGTGGTCAGCATTGGAGATGGTTTACATTGAGAAACAACGGAGGGTGGTAGAGATTCGTACAGCAGCCTTTTTCACTTCTCTCAAATCGACATTAGTTATGCATACTTGAACGCTGACCTTGATAACGAGCTCTACATTGAGCCCACTGATCTTATCAGCGATTCTATTTGAGAGGGCTTTTCCAACGATACTGAGTACGCCCGACGATCTTGTGGCGAGGGGTTACGACAATCTTTGGCTTGACACTATGACAAAGAAACAGAGGGCACTCTTCTCAAAAGCCCATCAGAGACCCACCTAGAGAAATGGTGCGGAGATGGGTTGCTGATGTGTTGTGGGGAGTTGTAGGAGGTTGTAGATGTATTGGGTAAGTGTTGTGGATGTATAGAGATGTACACCCATCGATGGACTAGTCTGTAGCGATAATGGCCTGCTTTATCCACTAGTGGAACTAAATCAGACTTAGAGATGCATTATTAGAAAGATTAGAAACATTAGCATCGTCAATGATCAACAGTTATGAATCTACTGTAGTCAAATAAGTGCAATGAGTAGATACAAGTAGCAAGTACATACTGTGCATACATTACTGCGTACTGTACAACTATGTAAAGACCGTCATAATCGATTAAGACATTGGGAGTTCAAGAAAATAGTAGAACAGGCTGTGTTCATAATTGACCGCGCATTATAATCGAAAAACGTGTTCCTGCAAATCCCAACAAAGTTTCGATAACGACTCAAGGTGCATTATCGAAACTCTGTTACTATTCGCCTATTCAGGGCAGCAAACCACCACACCGACAAGGGTGCGAACGGCTCATATTTCTTTGTCTGACATTGTGTGATACATGATACGAAAACGCAGGCAGTGAAACAAATTGGAACGAAACAACTTGAAACGATTTTGTCAGTAGAAGGAATGAAAACAGCTACATGTACCGTAAGTGAACTAGGTAATCACTTTGTTCACCTAGGATTTGCCCAAAACGAGAAGCAATGAAAATCGCACAACCCATGCCCAGCCAAGTGACGCTATCAATTGGAGACCATGTCGCTCGTGTGCTTCTTTGGTCCGGGAAATACTCACACAGACGATAGCCCAACCATGCATTTGGCAGAGATGCCGCTTGCTAAAAGTCTCTCTCAAGACAGCCACAGTCTGAGGGATAGACCGGAAGCGTCACAGGAAGCTTTGTTTTCAGTTCTTGCTTCTTCAGCTGACATTGAACTTGATTTGGATACATTCATCTTTATCTCCTCACATGATCAGTTGCCGCTCTGTATTATGAACTTACCATCAGTTCGGTGAAGAAGTTCCCGTCTATGTATCAAGGGTACAGATAACTGCCACTTCAGTTAGTTCCAAAACACAAACATGTGATTGGTAGGTACTGTAGACGACAAGCGCCAGTGCCGTACGCTACACAACATGCTTGTGCGGCCCCATCGCGATAACAAGAGTCGTCTGTCCTCCTCCACCCCCTGCTAGTTTGTGTTTGAGTTCCTCCACCCTCTGGAAATGGTTGAATTGCCTTTTCACGGGCAGCCTTCTATCAAGTCGTATTTCCTGTGGCTTCCTGAAATGCGGAGAGAACTTAATGATGGAAAAATGAAGAATTAAAAAACAGAAAAACAGAATTGACAACCTGGGAAAAGGAGTCTACGAGCCTAAAAGAGGCTCTAGCTAATCATGGGATCTGGAATTGCAAAAACGGCGTTTGAAAACGCAGTTTGAATTGACGATTTGAAACGATTAAACGATTCCAAACGATTTCAAACGATTTCAAACGATTCCAAACGATTAAACAATTCCAAACTCTCTGGCGATTCCAAACTCTACCCTGTCAAAGATACGACTGCCGGAATAGTTAGTTCGGAATGACAGCTCACGATAGGGTGACAATTCAGTGAAAAAGAATTTGTGACGTCATTACGTAAAGTAGGGGTGAGCATGGGTGTGTTATTGGTGTGATATTGTGCATGTACTCAATCAGCGAAATAAGAACAAAGATAAGGTGGAATTTAAACCACCTATTGCATGTGCCGCACGTACTCTTATCGCGTTTTTGCAGGCTGTAATTTGCACTGTGTTCAAAGTCCAAACTCTGGGTATTACAGCCAAAACCCCGGATGTCACCGGGAACCTGATTTCTTCATTTTTGCCAAGACTGCCAGGGCTTTGTTTGCCCATTAGATCCGGAAAAGTCGGTCTTAATTTACGCCGTGCTTGGCGGAGTTGAAAGACACAAATATCCATGCCAGTGTGTGTCCTACAATGAGACTACAGCATCGTAAACCACCCCAGAAAAACCCCACTGAACAACCCGTTTATTTGCTTTATTCGTCACCTCAATCGCAGCCAGCCCAAGCCATAGATAAGCCACAATGGACAGAGGACAGGGATGGGAAACTAAACTATCGTATACAAGCACACCTCCATGTTGAACCTTGACTGCGTCAACTTTGTCAAGTGCTAATATCACGTCGGGTATGCAGGAGCAGATTCGTCTCGAACCGCCTAAGAGCTCGTCTTAAAACATGTGTCTCCAGCAATCCCCCGTTCTCCCCATTCTCCTCCGTTATCAATCTCTTGGCTTGCATTATCCTATGGTTTGATCTTGGCGAGATGACCAGTCAGTCTTGGCATGACTCCAGATAAGCCACTGACATGTCTCAGTTTTCGCGCCAAACCTTCTTAAAGACCTACACCAAAAAGAAAAACTGTGCGCCGTGTGGTTGTTTGTCTGGTTGTCACCACTATGGATATCGTCGGAGCCGAGCGTGGAGCCGTGCGAGTATTATTCAGTACTTATACGGGGTGTAGAAGATGGCGATTTCTTGGACAAGCAAATCACGAGTTTCACGATGAGCTCAGAAATCCACCGCAACGAAAAGAGCGAGAAGGAAGTCGACGAGGTCGAGTTCGAGGCCACCGAGGTCACGGACATTGCCTTTGTCGACTACGTGGGCGAAAAGCTCAACTTCTTGCCCGATGAGAACGGAATCCACACCAAGAACATCCAGCTGATGGCCAACTTCGTGGCCGAGCTGTCTGAGACCGAAGCCGAGCAGATTCTGCTGAAATTCATCCCTGTCCATGAAGATGACTACAACCTTCGTCTGGAACAAAAGGAGTACCTGAAGGCTCTTGTCATTGGCGAGAAGGACTCCCCCAACCCGGAAACGTACTCTCTGGACCTGCGAATCGAAGCCGCCGCCATCAAGTACTGGTCTCCGTACATTGAGGTGAGAGCCGTGACCGATTGTTACGACGACATGGACGAGCCCTGTGAGACGATCCGGGCGTACGCCATTGGTCTGGTGTGGCTGCTGGTCGGCTGCTTTGTCAACCAGTTCTTCATTTTCCGTTACCCTTCGATTTCCATCGGATCCGACGTGCTTCAGCTGCTCACCTACCCCTGTGGAGAGCTTCTTGCTCGCGTTCTTCCCGATTGGGGGTTCTCCTTCCGAGGCACCCGGATCTCTCTCAACCCGGGTCCCTGGAGTCGAAAGGAGCAAATGTTTGCGACGTTTTTTCTGTCAGGAGGAGATGGAGCGACTTATGTTTCTGCCTACAACTTGCCTACACAACTCTTGCCCATGTACTACGACCAAAAGTGGGCTACTTTCGGCTACCAGATCATGTTGACGCTTTCGTCTCAGTTCATTGGATTTGGATTCGCAGGCATTCTTCGACGCTTTGCCATCTATCCTACCAAGGCCATGTGGCCGCTGAACATGCCCACGATTGCTCTCAATCGAGCGCTTTTGGACCCCGAGAGGAAGCAAAAAGTCAACGGCTGGACCATCACCAAGTACTGGTGGTTTCTGGCCACGTTTGTCGCCTCCTTCATCTACTACTGGATCCCGGACTACCTGTTCATGGCGCTGTCCAACTTCAACTGGATGACTTGGATCGCCCCCAACAACATCAATCTGGCACTTATCACGGGCCAATCCGGCATGGGAATCAACCCGATCCCGACTTTTGATCTCAGCCAGATTGGAGTCGACAGTGTGGTTGTTCCCTGGTGGTCGATTGTCAACAGTCTGATTGGTCTTGTGATCGGAACCTTTGCCGTCATCGGCGTCTACTACTCCAACGTCCGATGGACCGCCTACCTGCCCATGAACATGCCTGGTATCTACAACAACGAGGGCGGCAGCTACCTGGTGACCAAGATCCTGACCAACGGAGTGTTTGACATTGACAAGTACCACGAGTACGGGCCTCCTCTGTGGAGCGCAGGCAACCTGGTGGCCTACGGAGCCTTCTTCTCGCTCTACACCCTGAGTTTTGTCTACACCATGCTGGCCTACTGGAACGACATGACCCAGGCGTCCATCGACTTCTACAACGGCATTGCGTTTTGGAACGGGTCCAAGCGGACCGAGGTGGACTCTCCTTTTGCCAAACAGCTTAAAAAATACGCAGACGTGCCCGACTGGTGGTTTTTTGTCATTCTACTCATTTCCATTGGGTTCTGTATCGGAACCGTCAAGGGCTGGGAAACCACCACTCCTGTCTGGGGCATCTTTTTCGTGCTCGGAATCAATCTCGTTTTTTTGGTGCCCATCTGTCTGCTCCAGGCCTACACGGGTAACGGTTTTGCCCTGAATGTTCTCGTCGAAATCATCTGTGGATACGCTCTCAACGGTCGACCCACGGCCCTCAACATTCTGAAGGCCTACGGAGTCAACGTCGACAGCACTTCGCAGGGCTTTGTTTCCGTGTGGAAAACAGGCATGTACACCTACGTGCCGTCTCGAGCCATCTTCCGATCGCAGGTTCTAGCTACACTCATCAGTGCCTTTGTCACGGTCGGTATTCTGCAGTACCAGCTCACTCTCCAGGACATTTGCACTCCAGCCCAGAGACTCACCACCAAGTTCACCTGTCCCGGTCAAAACACGTTTTACGCAGCCTCGGTGCTTTTTGGAGCCATTGGAACAAAGCGGTTCTTTGGCACAGGCGGAAACACGGGGCTCTATCCGTTTCTCAAGTGGTGCTTCCTTCTGGGAGCCGTGGTGGGATTCATCTTCTACGTGGTCCAGTACACTATTCCCTCTTACATTGGGCGCAAGTATCCTGCTCGAAAACTGGCCATGACTCGACTTTCAGAGAGACTGGGAAAGTACAACCCCGTGGTAATCAACATGGGTCTCATCCAGTTTGCTCCCGGCAATCTGTCTTACTCGATCGGAGGAGTCTACCTCGCAGCAGCCTGGACTCTGTACATCAAGAAACGGTTCCCCGAGTGGTGGGCCAAGTACACGTACGTTGGAGTTGCGGGAATCAACGTGGGAATTGCACTTTCCGGCATCATTGTCTTCTTTGCCCTGCAGTACTCGGGAGTGTCTGTTGATTGGTGGGGCAACAATGTTCCCTGGATGGGCGCCGATGGAGAAGCAGCTCCGTTGTTGGTCATTCCAGACGGCCAGATTATCGGTCCGCCTAAAGATAGTTTTCCGTAGTCGATTGGCAGCCAAGGATTCCGCCTAGTGTGGTTCATTTGAGAGTCATAATTAGTAATAAATTTGTGTCGTGAAAAATGACTGTAAAAATGATAGAAAGACCAATAATGCCGGTAGAAACATGAGAACTTCGCCGAAATGATGTTTGAGGGTTGAAGAAATGGAAAAGCTGCTTTTCCATGAACCGGTACATTAGCTACCCTTGTAGTTGTGCTGTAGACAAATAATCGAATCTGAATGAACTGACCAACGTGCTAGTTACTCCCTCAGACGTTAAACAATCGGCTCTTGACCATGGAAAGAACACAGCCCTCGTCAAAACGGATCCATATCGAGATCAGGCTGAATCAACATAATCTGTGAAGTTGATCGTTGTGTAGTTATTTTTATTTTTTTTCAAGAAACCCGTCTAGCCCACGTTATAGAACTCAATCATGTGCCGAAGAAGTAAGCGCGAAAAATGTGATACACGCGGTTCGAACAGAGAGGATGATTTTTTTTAAAAAATCTCGCACGCTGGGGTCAATGCTGCTTTACAATGACACCTTCGACCGCTTACTAATACAAATAGACCGATTCTTACTCGCCCACGCGTCACGTGATGTGTTTCAAGGGGCACCAAATTTACGAGTGCGGAGTGCTCATACCAGTAATAATTATGCACTGGTAGACACATACCAGGCACATCTGCATCACGTGACCAACGTTACCAACGTTACATCCTCCCGTGTTACCCTCTTGAGGCCAGCTCACACGACACCTTAGGAATTACACAATTACAATATCAGCCTGGTACAAGTACGGAGTACGACGTAATAAGGGGTGATGTTTCCGGTGTGCATTTGATGGCCTGTTTCAGAGTGGAGAATTCGAGGAGGGACTTTAGTGCGGGGGAGGTGTTGTGTGTAACTGACACAGACAGGAGAGAAAAGTATATATATATGTGGGTGTGGTTCCTGGTTTGATTCCCGGTTTGATTCCAGGGTAGAGGTGTCCTTTGAAACCACGACAGGTCTTATTGTATGCGTGGACTTGGTACCGTGCTCTGTACACGTAGACCTGCCTTGGTTACACCTTATTCACTCCGTGTAAGGTTTGGCCGAGTTTATCTCGACCCGGTGCAAGTCGAGTCCGGACCCGCTAACACCCAGCACAACTTGTGGAGGAGCGACGGTAGACGTTGAGGAGTGCAACCGACACGTGACAAACGAGTATAAGGCACCTTACGATACATTACACGGCACGACACATCGCACGACACATCGCACGACACTACAGTACACGACAAATCACAACACACCACACGTTTCTTCGGCACCATGCAATACCAACGAAACTCGTCGCTGCGACGGTTTGTGGAATCGGACCAGTTCACGCTGTTCCGGTGCCTGTCGTACCTCGAACGGTACGCCGGCGACATTGGTATCCATTTCTACCTGTGCCAGAAACTGCTGTCCTTTCCTCGGGACGAAATCGAGTTCATTCTGCCGCAGCTCGTCCAGCTGCTCATCACCGTGGAAACGGAGTCCATGGCGCTGGAAGACATCATTCTGGATCTGTCCAACGTGTCTGCGCACTGCGCTCTGCTCACGTTCTGGCAGCTGCAGGCCCACCTGACCGATCTGGGCGACGATCCCGAGTCGTTCGGCTTCCAGGTCTCGCGAAGGGTCTACAACAAGCTGCAGTACATTCTCTTCAACATTGGCGAGCCGCCCAACCAGCGCATCAGAGAAAACCCCATGCCGGCCATGGTGCTGGCCTCGGCCATCATGGGAGCCATTGGTCTGCCCGGTATGGCTGCCGCAGTCGGCCCCATTGCTCTGTCGCAGGGCCGAAAACAGCGATCCTACGTGTTCCAGATTGCGCCCAAGCTGACGCGCTCCCGATCGACCGTGGAGGCCGACCGAGACGCGCTTCTGCAGCGAAAGTGGCGGACCATCAGCCAGTCGGGAGTCGCGCTGCCGTCCAAACGAGACAAGCACCAGCATGAGCATTTCAAAGACTCCCCGAAGACAACGACGACGGCAAAGACGACGCCGTACAAAAACACGTCGTTTTCGGCGCCGGATCTCCAAAACGCATACCATTCGGCGCCGGATCTGCGTCCTTCCAGCGAGTGGGACGGCACTCGAACGCCCGTGAGCCTGGAGTTTGACGACGCCCCCGATATGGACCTGGACCTGGAGTCCGACGGCGAGCCACGTGACACCACGCCGGACGATCTCGAGGAACGCGTCAAGGACGACAACCGCAAGATTCTGCGGTCAAACTACTTTCGGTGCGAGACCCAGTTCATGTCTGCGCTGCAGCAGATCTCCGCGCGGCTCCTGCAGGTGCCCAAACAGGCCCGCCACGCGGCTCTCAAGGCCGAGCTCACGCTGCTCAACCAGGAGCTCCCCGCAGAGGTCGATATTCCTCTTCTGGTGCCCTCGGACACGATGCGAAAGAACCCCACGCATCACCGGATCGTGCGGGTGCCTCCGGCCGAGTCGGCCGTGCTGAACTCCGCCGAGCGCGTCCCGTTTCTCATTCTCATCGAGTACCTGGAAGACGACATGACGTTCGACCCCGAGTGCGACAAGAACAAGGAGGTGCTGGAGCACGCGGACAAAAAGAAGTACATTTTCGATCTCACCGTGAACCACAAAAAGTCCGCCCACGCTCGAACACCCTCCCTAGGGCGGTACCACGACGAAGACGCCGCCAGCATCAAAAGCAACCGCTCGGCCACGTCGATCGCCAACTCGCTGGTGGGCTCGACCATTGCGGAGCTGGAGGAGCTCGGGATCGCTGAGGACGACGAACTGCCGGCGGAAGACGCAGACATTGGAGACATCTCCGTCATCTCCATGGACGAGGAGACCCAGGCGGAGCGGGTGAAGCAGTCCGTGCTCAACACCCTCTCGCACCTGCAGCAGGAGAGCCTGCCGTCGCCCAAACTGCACGACGTGGCCAACAGTCCGTACCAGTCGTCGCCGCGAACGTCGGACCTGTCGTTTGCCTCGTCGTACAAGTTTGAAAAGGCGCCTGAGGACCCCGTCCATCATCTGGAGCTGCCCGACGTGGCGTCCGTGGCGACCCAGATGCGTACAGCCGCCATCATGCTGACCCAGCTGGATTCTTCGACGGGTTCGAAACTCTCCAAGGACGAAATCGCGTCCATCAAGGCCCGGATCATCGACAACATGCAGGTGATGGAGGAGACGACGCTGGACGATCGAGATTTGTCACTATCCAAGGGAGCGGCCGGCGAGCGAAAGCTGGAGAACGATCTCAAGACCGGAGGAATGATGAAGTCGTCGGACCCGTCGCATGCCAAGCTCGGCGAGGACTGGGAATCGAAAAAGGCCCGGATCCGCTCCAAGTCGCCGTACGGCCACCTGCCCAACTGGCAGCTGGCGTCGGTGATTGCCAAGACCGGCAACGATCTGCGCCAGGAGGCATTTGCGTGCCAGCTGATCCAGGCCATGAAGCGGATCTGGGACGACGCCGAAACGGGCGTGTGGGTCAAGGAAATGAAGATTCTCATCACCTCAGACACGTCGGGCCTCATCGAGACCATCAACAACGGTCTGTCGATCCATTCGATCAAAAAGGCGCTCGAAACCAGCAACGTGGTCCAGACGTCGGTCGCCACGCAGACCACCACCAAGTACGTGCCCACCCTGACCGAGTACTGGAAGCAAACGTTTGGCGACGAGGACTCGGACCGGTACCAGAACTCGCTCAACGCGTTTGTGCGGTCGCTGGCAGCCTACTCCATCATCTGCTACATTCTCCAGATAAAGGACCGACACAACGGAAACATTCTGCTGGATACTGACGGTCACATTATGCATATCGATTTCGGATTCATGCTGTCCAACAGCCCCGGAGGCGTGGGGCTTGAGGCGGCGCCCTTCAAGCTGACCTACGAGTACGTCGAGCTCATGGGAGGCGTCGGCTCGCCCCACTTTGAGCTGTACCGTCAGCTCATGAAGGACGCGTTCAAGAATCTGCGCAAGCAGGCCGAGTCGATCATTTTGCTGGTCGACATGATGCTGCAGGACTCTGCGCTGCCCTGTTTCCAGCTGGGCCCGGCCACCACGCAGTATCTCCGCCAGCGGTTCCAGCTGCAGCTGTCGGACTCGGATCTGGACCATTTCGTCGACACGTCGCTGATTCAAAAGTCCGTCGGCAACATCTACACCAGAATCTACGACCACTTCCAGTTGTACACTCAGGGTATTTACAGTTAAGGGGAGGGAGACATGGGGAGGAATGTTTATAGATAATCAAGGATATATGAGATGTGGGACGAGTAGAGCATTGGCTTTGAATCATGGTTGTAATTATGACACGTTCTTCGTATCAAAGCACCGTTTATCGATGTGTGTGTGTGTGTGTGTGTGTGTTTTTTATTTTATTTTTATTTTATTTTAGATTCTAGGGAAATACATTTCAGCTACTTATGGCCTACAAACAATTGCTAAACCCGCACATCGGACTCGGATTCGGGTGTTCAGAAGAGCGTATGACTTATCGTGCTCGTTTCCTCCTGTTCCTCCTTCTTGACCGGATAAATGTCAACAATCAAACAAAGCAAATAAACAAATGATCTTTTTTTTTTTCCCACTCCTTCCTAACCCACCCAATCCAAACCGGATTCGACCCCATCTCGAAGCGGCATGGCGCAGCGGAAGCGCGCAGGGCTCATAACCCTGATGTCCCTGGATCGAAACCAGGTGCCGCTATTCTTTTTTGCTGGGCCTTTTTGTGTCCAACAGCAAGGCGGTATCTTTGGTGGGATCTACTGTGCTATGAGTCAGACGGAGAATAAGAAAACGTAAGTGGGGAAGCTAATTGTAAGAGTGATTTTGTTGATGTTGGGAGGAGAGCTTAATACTAATAAGGTTTCCAATACATCAGCGCTTTTGGGCACCGAGCGAACGGCTGCTAGAGGTGCGGGATTGGACTGAAGGTAGTGGTGTGTGTGAAGCTTCGTTGTTTGTGTGCGCATTAGAATTTTCAGTCACGTGACTTCAAAACTGGGGGAGTTGAGGGGGATTAAAGTTTTGAAACTTGGAGTAATTTCCGAGCCGCACGGGTGAAATTGATCTCAGACGTTTTTATCAATATTGTCATTGTATGATTGTATGGTATTTTCGATTTTACGTGCAAAAGTTCAAAAGGTCAAGTTCATAGTCTCCTACAGCAGTATCACACAATTCACAAATCAATCAGTCACGTTACTAAATAATAATATCTAAGAACAAAGTCACAATTCTGGGGTTAGCAAAGGTCACAACAACAATGTGATCATTTGTAGAGGAATCAGCATAAACTTTTTTTCTCATTTCAAATAAATCGACGAGCTGGGTTTATAAATAGGGCCTCATGGCCCGTTATCATCACTCCATGGGTTGTCTCGTTTGTGTGGTTGCGTTGGATACTCACGTTTAGGCCGGTGTGGTGTGAAGAGAATAGAAAGCTTTTCGAGTCACTTTTATGTTCGTGGAGGGTTACCCGGCAGTGACATTGTGTCTGGTGTAACCCTAATTACCCTGGAGTGGTAGAGCAGGTGGGGTTGACGGGTTATGAGGAGTGTGAGCGTTCAAATGAGTAGTTGAGGGCGCTTTATGTCGTTCAAATAAATTTGTGTCTTTCTCACCATCTTTTTTGAAGCATTTTGAGTGAATCATACCTACTGTCATTTCCCCCGACAAGTTACTTGGATTGATCCTAACAAAACAACTCTTACTCTTAACCATCAGTTCGAATCTCACCAGGAACGCAAGAACAACGATACCATCACGATACCATGACCCCCCCAGAGATACCAAGCGAGTTTCTGCCGTTTCTAGAGAACCACAAACCCCTTCTGACTATGGTGGTCAGAAAACGCAAAGTGTGGGTAGCAAAGAAAGACGAGGACGACGAATGGCTCCTGCACGTGACAACCTCCCTCATGATACCCGTTGTGTCTTTCCTGACGATTTTCTCGCTGCTCTACGTCATGTGGAGACGGTCGTCATCTGCTACGAAAAGGAAGATCCACTATGAGGTGAACAAAACGAGCATCTTGCTGACCAAGGTGATGGAGAGGCCCGAGGTCTATGACAATCGACAGTCCACAGTGAAGGCTGTTGTTTTTTGGGCGTCCATGACGTTTCTACTGGGCGTCTATTGTGTTGGCATAGCCCTAGGGTACGATGCCAAGGGTCCAGGCAGACCTCCAAGCCGAAGGAGACGTTATCGGGTGAACAAGCGGTGACTAGTTAGGTAGTGGACGAATGAGGTTTATTGTGAACTGCTGTAGGTCTACCAGTATTCGTACTTGTAGTTTCTCGTATCGCAGGACTTCCTAGACGCGCGCTAGAGACGCGAGAGAAAGCGAATACGAACCCCCGCTTCATATCTCTCGATACGAGGCTTATCTCGACTATTAAACCCTGAGAGGCTCGAATTCGAGATTCAAATTCGCTCATAGCAACATGAAGAACTCGTGCGCTTCTTGCGAGTAACTCTTGACACGGTGGATCTACGAAGACGCTGTCTCAGATGCAGTTGGGGCTTGTGAGCAAATAGCAACTTCAATTGAAGGTGTTGGAGGGGGGATATGGGGATGATTTATGGTCTGGTGATTGAACTGGATCATTTGAATCCAGTGGTGAGCTCCGGTTCTCGATATCTCTTTTCCTTGTGTCGTGCTACGGTACAAGTGCTCTTCTCTTCTCTGTCTCAGACCCTTTGTGAAACTTTGGAGGGTGCGAGTGAGTACACCACGAGTATGTAAGTCGCTCATCGTGTTGAAGTGAATGTTACTTGTATAGGTGCTAGATCGGAGTATAGATCGGAGTGTTGTACACCCCACCCCATACAGCACAGTTGCTACTCTTATTCTGCCGATTGCTAACTCAGGTATGCAGGCTCTAGCGCCAAACGCATGGACACACAAATACAGCCCTCGTAGTAGACTCTGGGCGGCGGTCGTAAAAAGCTATGGATAGAAAGAGTTTGCTGCTGGTCTAGAAAAGTTCTTTATCATAACCTTGTCGTTTTGGTGGTGTGGTTGAGGTGGACTGAAGAATTGAAATGCATCTTTAGTATAAAAAACGAATTAAAAGAATCAAGAAAAAGTACCTACAAAAAATAGTATCCACAATAGCAACAGCAGAAGAACCCTCCTAGTTCTAGACGAGTCAACGCTACGGTAGAGTACTCCACCCACCCCAACCCCCTCTATCTACTCGTACATTAAATCAGCAATCGCCGAATGTAGCACGGAATCATGAATATACTCCACGTTGCTAAACGTTGCATGGTGTTGAGTATATTTGAGGTGTTGGTGGTAATCAAAACGATCAAATGCATTTTCGCGAGTGGTCACGTGACCAGTTGCGAGCCAGAATCCATGCTGGAACGCTTACTAATACCCCGCTTCCTAACACCGCTTATCTCAGACGACCCCAATCACCTCACTGTCTTCTCCACTCGGTAAGTTCAGACACGGTTTTTTGCAGTTGCTGACTCTGCAGACGAGATGCAGTGCAGGGTGAGATTTTCCGGACGACAATTCAGGTGGGTGTGGACTACGACTGGAGCAAGCTGTGAAGTTCAGAACAAGTGAAAAATTCTCGCGTTTGCTAGGGGAACATTTTGAGACTCTTTACATCTCCGTAGCTCCACCACTCAGCGAGAACCAGGCCCTCTCTTTGGCGAGCCCCATCGACAACAAGGTTATCAGACGTCCTCGTAGAATGCGTAATATGCGCAACAATTGGACAATTGGGCTGAGTGATTGGCGTGTTGAGGTGGATGTATCTGGGGAGTGGAGAGCTGAATTGGCAAGAAAAGTCGAGCACATTTTTCCTCAGCGTCTTATTAGTGAGTAAAACGAAATTCAGCCTCTCTAGTCGTTGTATAGCCCCCCCTATACCCCTGCTGGTGGTGCTGTCTCTCTTGGATAGGTCTCGTCGACAATAGTGACTAGACTCTGTTTAGACTTTCCCGACACCAACAAGCTTGGTTGCTCCCGTCCGACGTTTGTGGTCTCTGAGGTCTAAGGTAAGGTCCCTTGTTATAAGCTTGCCCAACTCCACCACCACTCCTACCTACAAGTACACTTCCTCTTAATTGCAATGGTAGTGCACAACGGCAAAGAAGTCTTGTCCGTCGAGGAGAAGCGACTCGCCCAGGACCGCGAGCGAAAAGTTGTGAGTACAAAGCGATTGATGGCGAGGGTTGTGTGGTGGTATTGTGGTATGAAGGTGGCAATGTCAGAAGGTGGCAATTGGATCAGATGACTTGGATCGTGTGGCTACGATGGGGATTCGTTTTACATTGTCATCAAAGACACCCAGATGTCATCACAAACACACTCAGATTGTACGTCGTCTGCTCAATGGCATTGGAAGGTGTTCTACGATTGAGCAATGACACGAATGAGTTGTGACATCGATTGAGCAGTGAAGTGTCGTGTGTCATTATTGAACGATTGTGACATTCGTGTCGTCACACTGGGCGGTGAAGTGTCGTGTGTCTCCATTGAGCGATTGTGACATCAATGTCGTCATTGAGCAGATGAGGGCAGACTCGACATTTCACACTCCACTCCACCAGTGACACAACTCCTGTCCCCCCTCCTCTTACGAACGACACAACTGTCGTCTTCCCCCCTCTCCTCCACCAACGACATACCATTCTCTTTCGTCCCCTCCCTCTAACACAGTACTGGAAACGATGGGGAACCTACGTGTCTGAACGACAGTGGGCCACGGTCCGAGAGGACTACTCGCCTAACGGAGACGCCTGGTCGTACTTCCCCCACGACGAGGCGCGATCCCGAACCTACCGATGGGGCGAGGACGGTCTGGCCGGAGTCTCCGACAACCACCAGCTCTTCTGTCTTTCCTTCGCCTTCTGGAACGAAAAGGACGACTTCCTCAAGGAGCGCCTTTTCGGTCTGACCAACAACCAGGGCAACCACGGAGAAGACGTCAAGGAGCTCTACTACTACGTCGATAACACCCCCACCCACTCGTACACCAAGTACCTGTACAAGTACCCCCAGCGCAAGTTCCCCTACCAGAAGCTGATTGACGAGAACGCCAAGCGGGACCGGCTGCAGCCCGAGTACGAGATCCAGGACACGGGCGTGTTTGACGACGACCGGTACTTTGATATCTTCATCGAGATGGCCAAGGACGCCGAGAACCCCGAGGAGATGAACTTCCGTATCACCGCCTGGAACCGGGGCCCCGAGCCCGCGCCTCTCCATATCGTGCCCCAGGCCTGGTACCGAAACACCTGGTCGTGGGGTCTTGTCTCCGAGAAGGACAAGCCCATCCCCTCGCTGACCAAGGTGGGCGACGATCTGATCCAGACGGAGCACCACTCGCAGGGAAAGCGGCACCTGCGGTTTGCCAACTCGCCCGGCTTCGAGAACCACGAGTCCGAGGACGACGTGAGCCCCAAGCTGCTCTTCACCGACAACGAGACCAACAAGGCCAAGCTGTACGGCTGCAAGGCCCCCGAGGCCCCCAAGTACTGCAAGGACGGCTTCCACGAGTACATTGTTGACGACAACAAGGAGGCCGTCAACCCTAAGGAGACCGGTACCAAGGCCGGCGCGTGGTACGCGTTTGACCAGGGCGACGGAATTCCTCCCGGCGACTTTGTCACCGTGCGGTTCAAGTTCACCAACAAAGACGACGTGGCCCAGGAGGTGTTTGACGAGGAGGCGTTTGACGAGGTTTTCGACAAGCGAGGCGAGGAGGCCGACGACTTCTACTTCAACGTCAACCCCATGCCCATCGCCGACGATCTGCGAAACATCCAGCGCCAGGCTCTGGCCGGCATGCTGTGGACCAAGCAGTTCTACCACTTTGTCTACAGCCAATGGGCCGAGGGCGACCCCGCCAACCCGCCTCCTCCCCCCGAGCGAGCCAATGTGCGAAACCAGGGCTGGTCTCACCTGTACATTGACGACATTCTATCCATGCCCGACGTGTGGGAGTACCCGTTCTTTGCGGCCTGGGACACGGCGTTCCACTGCATTCCTCTGGCGATGATCGACCCCGAGTTTGCCAAGAAGCAGCTGGATCTCCTGACCCGAGAGTGGTACATGCATCCCAACGGCCAGGTCCCCGCCTACGAGTGGAACTTCAGCGACGTCAACCCGCCCGTGCACGCCTGGTCTGCGCTGCGAACGTTCAAGATCGAGCGAAAGATGTACGGCCGCGAGGACATTGACTTTCTGGAGCGAGTCTTCCAGAAGCTGCTGCTCAACTTCACCTGGTGGGTCAATCGAAAGGACTTTGACGGCAAGAACGTGTTCCAGGGCGGCTTCCTCGGTCTGGACAACATTGGTCTGTTCAACCGGTCCGAGCCCTTGCCCACTGGAGGCTCTCTCGAGCAGGCCGATGCCACCGGATGGATGGGTTTCTTCTGTCTCCAGATGCTGAGCATTGCGCTGGAGCTGGCCAAGCACCGGTTCGTCTACGAGGACATTGCCTCCAAGTTCTTTGAGCACTTCCTGCTCATTGCCGACGCCATGACCTTCAAGGGAGGCGACGGAACTGAGCACGGCCTGTGGAGCGAGGACGACGGCTTCTACTACGACGCTATCTCGTACGGTGGTCCCTACTCGCAGCAGATCCCCGTTCGATCGCTGGTTGGCCTGATCCCCCTCTTTGCCACCATCACCCTGGAGCCCGAGGTGCTCAACCGGTTCGGTTCCTTCACCAAGCGACTGTCGTGGTTTGTGGAGAACCGGGGCGAGATTGTCAGCCGAAACATTGCCTCCATGTCCAAGCGAGGCCAGGGCGAGCGACTGCTTCTGTCGCTGGTCAACAAGGAGCGACTCGTCAAGGTCCTGCAGAAGATGCTGGACGAGGACGAGTTCCTGTCCGAGTACGGAATCCGGTCGCTGTCCAAGTACCACAAGGACCACCCCTACTCCATGGACGTGCACGGACAGCGATACACCGTGGACTACGTGCCGGGCGACTCCAACTCGCCCATGTTTGGCGGCAACTCCAACTGGCGAGGCCCCATCTGGTTCCCCACCACCTTCTTGCTCATCGAGTCGCTCCAGCGGTACTACCTGTACTACGGCGACTCTCTCAAGGTGGAGTGCCCCACCGGCTCGGGCAATTTTATGAACCTGGCCAAGGTTGCCGAGGAGATCCAGCATCGTCTGATCCACATTTTTGCTGCCGACGAGACCGGAAAGCGGGCTTTCAACGGCGACAACGACAAGTTCAACAACGACCCCAACTTCAAGGACTACATTCTGTTCCACGAGTTTTTCGAGGCCGACACTGGCCGAGGTCTGGGCACCCAGCACCAGAACGGATGGACCTCTCTGGTTGCCAAGCTCATCTACGACGTTGGCGTGTCTTGCCGAATGCCTCGAACCCCCAAGACTCCCGGTGGAGCGGCGCAGCACTTTTTGGATGATGACGACTACTTTTCGCGGGGCAAGAAGAAGCCTGCCAAGCTCAAGCGACGGCGATCCGTCAAGTCGATTCGGTCTGACAAGAGCGACACCGAGTCCGTGCACTCTGTGGATGGGGAGCAGCAGGAGTCCAACGAGCCCACCGGCAAGAAGGACGACGACTTTAACGCGGAGGAGCATGAGAAGAACCAGCATTTGGCCGAGCATATTCGAAAGGCTCTGCACAAGTTCCAGATTGGCGACGGCGAGCAGGATGATATTTGAGCGTTCGAGCGAAGCAAGAATGCGTAGCGAGAATGCAACAAGGATCTATAATCTAGAGAAGAATAAATGGAAGAAACAAGAGCAGCAGCGTAACTAGCGAGAAGCCGTATAGTAGACAGACAGACCATAGCATAGTGATAGCGAGGCTGACGCGAAAAAGCATGACACAATGTTCATTGAAGGACTTCAGCTCCTGAGCCTCATGTTGGCTGAGTAAACGATATTGCCATTATTTACGTGGTTCCTGAATGACCTCTGCAGTATTTTACACATGGATACACGGCCCATGGCACGGAATGTTCCGGTGTGTATGGGAACAGGGGTTGTGCATTTAGGCGAGCTGCGACAGTCATATCCAGGCTGAATCTGGATCTGTGTCTTGTCATTGACGACAAGTAAGAATTATGACCTCTTGGAACTCTGGATTAGAGAAATCAGCTGTGCGATATCCACTGAGGGAACTGTTGTATGTACCTTCCGAGAAAGGTGGTACCTTTGAGAAAGAAAAGTACAGTACAACTGCAACTGGTAAATGATCATGAAAGAGATGTTGAACCACATATATCCACCTGGGCTGTTTTTAGTATTTGGAGACTTGTCGTACTGTACTGTGTACGATAGGGCCTCCATACATTAAGCCTAGATGCTATGGGTTTGAACATAGAAGTTGTAATACAAGACTCGTTGAAAGACGGTTCTCTGAAGGACACGTCTTCAACACTCACTCCAGAACCCTGAGAAGCGGGTAGGGTTGGATCCCGGTCTATGGAAACACCAGTTGTAACAATCATAACTTGTGTGGCTGACTCAGATATTGATTTCGTTTACGATCGTTGATTTAGTTTTTGAATGTTGGTTTTGTTTTCAGATATACATATGTTCCCATAAGACACTAACGAGGACTCAAATGTGTTGTTTCCAGCACCCCTCGTTTTCAGATGGATCTGATCAACCACACCTGTGTGATTTCGCAGTTTGAAAAGCTCTGGTTAATGGAGAAGACCTCAACATATTATCTCGTGTGTTTATTTAGTCTGTCTTTACGGTATTATACGATATGTTACAGTACAGTACCGGTACCGGTACTTGTAGCTGAACATTGACTTGAATGAAGATAATTTGGGCTCCGCACTCGAGACGAGTTTTTTCTTGAATTAAGGGATACCGTATGACTTAGCTTGTTAGAAATGAGATGGAAACGTGGCAGACAGCTATTGTAGAGATATTTTTGTTATTATGGGGGCATACGGTTTCTTCCACATGGAGTTGCGACAGACGTAGGGTTCGTCGCATGTATCAGACCCAAGTAAATGACAAAAAGTGTCAACAAAACCTTATCTAACGTTTACTTACCTAAAAATCTTTGCGCGCCAATGTTCTGAAATCCGAACCGTCACGTGACCTATTTTTTGATATCATTGTCAGATCCCTGTACATTCTCTACATTCTAATTGTCTTTTCACAACGCTAGCATTTCCGCAACCATGAGAATACCCCCGTAAATGTATTTTTCTTTAACAAAAGTCTCAACAAATGAATAAAGTCTCAACTAAAAGGAAGTCGGTTGACTGTCTCGAGCTTGAGTCTGTGCTCACTTGTTGTCACTTATCGTTATGGCCAGCGTTTGCCTGCTCAGCGCACCCTGATTGCTTTTTTTACAAAGACAAATGCCGGCTTGTAGGTCTTGTCCGCCAATCCGCTCAGTTATCATAATTATCAGCTATAGCCTACTGTAGCTAATACCCCTGGTGAGACTCCATGTATACACTTGGCCTGCTCGGAGCGATTTCCCCATCTGAAACTCCGGCCGCTTTACGCACTTCCAACATGCCATTGTCTGTCTTTGCAAAAGCCGGGCTCGGCCTTGTCTCAACACTTTTAATCGCCCCGATCCTGTGCTCTCGAGATGACGTTGCGCGTTATGCGTGGAACAAGTCTTCCGTGCTTCGATTGGCGCCGCGGAAAAACAAAACTTTGGGAGCCACCTGTGTCGCGAGTCACGTGGTTGAGCGGGTCACGTGGTTGAGCGGATCACGTGCCTGAGCTGAGCACGAGCCTGAGATCACGTGTATGAGCGCTTCACGTGCTCACACGGTCTCTTGATCGCTTTCACCACCTCCCCTCTATCCCCATCCACACCAAATGGCCGTGGAACACAAAATTACGTCTTCGATTTTACGTCTGCGATTTTGCGTCAACCATTTGGCCCACCTTCAACAGATGTCAGAAAAAGTCAGCCCATTTTTTTTTTCGTCAAGGGCCTGTACATATCCGTTGAACCTTGAGCTAGGACAGAGGGGGGATGTTTGTGCACGATCGGCTGGGGAGAAAAAGGGTTTGGAACAGTTGGTTGTGGTCACGTGACCGGGGAGAATACTCCTACGGCATTCAAATCTTATTCGACCCGCCTATAGCTCTCTCAACCCCGACGTTCTGCCCACCACTAACCCTAATCCGATCTATAGTGGATCTCTCTTTTTGTTTCTGCCACATTTGAAAACGCAAAAAAAAGAGACGGTTGGGTTTGTGTTGCCAAAAAAAGCAAACATCGAAAAATCAACCCTACCCAGGGTAGACAACGGCAACAGCAAAAAGCAACCATTAGTTGGCTTATTAATGGAGGACCTAGAGGAGAGGAGGAGATGAGAAGGGGGGGGGGGGTAAGGAGGGGGAGGTCACGTGATTGGCTTGTCGATAAGATCGGTAATCTGTTGCCCTGATTACTATTTTCCTGTATGCTAGCCTGGTGCTGCCATTGCTGATCCATTGGTTTCATTTATCATTCTTACAACAGTACAAGTACACACGATACTGTAGTCTACTCGCCATTTGGTCATGTACAAGCACGGGAAAAAAGCAACTGGCCTCTGCCCGGCGGTTTGAAGAGTCCCTTGGCGACATGAGCTCCTTTTCGGCAAGGCGCTGAGACGCGTATTGGGCTGTGTACGGTTTGTTAGCCCGCTTCCATTGTGGACCTGCGGTGCTTGTGGATGGAATAGGTCTTTCCTATTGTGGTGGTGGTGGAAGTTGATACAGAACTGCAATTGATCGATGAACATACATAATCACCTCCATCACTGATCCTGAACCACCTCCTAGACTTAGTATAGTACTCCGTAATCGCTGCCACTCCTTAAGCTCTCGTACTATTACTTTCGAGAATGCCTTAGCCGATGCGGAGGTAACATCTGGACACCAAAAGTCGTGCTAAAACACGTCCCCGACGAAAGACAGAGTCTAAGGAGTCCTCACGGTATAGGGAGGTGTGACATAGGTAGACAATACAGGTAGACAAACTCGTTCACGAACATTTCAGACTGCCAATTTTGGAGTGTCTTGTGTGTCTTGAGTGTCTTGTGTGTCTTGAGTGTCTTGAGCGTCTTGAGTGTATTGGATCGTCCTTCTAAACATCTCTCTGGAGTGTTTTACTGGTTGTTTTTCCTCGAGTATCTTAGGGCTCGCCACCAACACCTCCTAACGCTCCCCATTTGAAACAGCTTCTTGCTGTTGACCACAAGGGGGTGATTAGTGAAACAAAACTCCAGATGCGGAACCCCAGATACTGACTAAAAGTGCAGACGCGGGGGAAGACCCCGGTCTAAGGTACTGTAGTATGGGCCAGGCTGTCTAGTAGACTACAGTATGCACCGGTACTTAGAGCCGTTATTAGTGTCTTCGTCCAGAGCAAGTAATCCCTCCAAGAATGACTATAAGATTAAAGAGATTTTTCTTGAGCACACCAGCATCAGGTACACTGCTGAGTGAGCTGTGTACTTCTTGAGCACACCAACAGAGCCAGGTACACAGTAGAGTCTATCTCTTCTCTAACGTCTTTGAGCTCCATAACATCATACACGCACTAACGCTGGCAGATCACTAAACAGTTCGATCTAAGATGCTACACCGTTAGAATGAGATACGGTGCACGTCTCTAGTCTTCCCGCGCTGAGCTAGCACCAGTCCAGACAATTATCAGCTGATTTTTTGTTGCTTAGCGTATCCGAAAGGGAACAACTTGGAGTGTGGGAGGTGAATCAACACAGCGACTTGACCAGAGTGATTAGGTGGCTTTCGGTATCTATCGTATTGTTTGTGTCATTGCTCGTATTCTTTTTCAAGCATTCAAGAGACATCTCAAAGCCCTTACAGAAGCTTGTCTTACAACACGCAACACTGACAAACAAGTGGTACGTAATTCTGCTTGAAGAAAAAAATCAGGCCACTTTATCATATTGGATTGCAGTAGCCCAGAAAATAAGTGCATTAGCCGACACTACTGTAGAGTCCTTACATGAACCAGCTATTTAGGGTAGCTGATAGTTCTAAGCTAATGGTGTGTAAGCAAACGACGATTCTGAGAAACGCGTGTATCGCGGTTTAAATGAGAAGTAGGCAAATATCTCCATGCGGGGAAGTCTAAAGTAGGGCCAGACTGGCTTTTTTCGGTCGGTATCCGAGTCTCCACGTTCAAATGGGGTTCTGATAGAGTTCTCATGAATCTGGGGTAGGTGTGGAACCCGATTCTGGAAACGATATGCGGGGGCCTTGATGCGTTGGACTTTGAATTCGTCGTCCCCGGGTTTCCTGGAACTTGGGGATGTCTTTTTGTTTACTTTTAAGTGAAACCTGCCTCTTGAGAGCTATTTGGAGACACCAACAGTGTACCAACAATGTACAGTATTAACAGTAAACGTTTCAGGCTAGTATATATTCTGTACTCGTAGTACAGCACCAAACTGGTGGATTCTGAAACTCCTTGTGGTGGCTGGAATCTAGCAGATTATCTGAGCCATTTGTCACAGATGACACTCATCGTGGCGCAGTTCTGACCTACTGTAATCAAAAGACTTAAGCAAAGAGAGATCCAGCTAGTTTAGCCGTTGAAGGAGCTTGACGTAGGAGGAATGGTCATCTGTGGTAACTCTCTAATGGTTGGAGACATTTTCTACTGCACTGTGTTGAGTGAACAAGGTAAGATCAGAGGAAGATATATATTGCTGAATCGAATTGTCACCTCAAGAATGAAAGGGAATCTTACCTAACCAGACCAACACATTCACTTGAAACAGCTAGAATCTATAGACAGACCTAAACGCTCTAGTATCAAACGGAACGTGCAATGCCAATGCATTCTCGTCATGTGAGATTTGGCCCGGCCAATTGACAGATTTAGATCCGGGTTGAAACCGGCTTAGGCCACATTTTTCTCATGGTCTTGGTTCCAAGATGTTTCGTTCTCTAGTCTTGAGTGATTATTCGGATGCCTGGAAACGAACATGTTCGTATGGCGCGGCTAATCGGATTCTAGTGAGTACCATCAGCTTCATTTGAAGACCACACACTTTTGACCACACTTTGACCACACTTTTGACCACACTTTTGACCACACTTTGACCACACTTGTGACCACACTTTTGACCACACTTTTGACCACACTATCGACAACAACTGCTTGTTCGCTCAGTCTACCAATACGTTAAGATGACCTAGAATGAAAGAGTCCTCTCCAATACCTCATCGAACATCAAAATGCTCATGAGTACATGCAGATTTGAGAGTGTACTCCGTATACAAGTAGCGCGTAAAAGTACAACTTTTCAAAGCAGGCTGTCTCCAGAGTAACATAAAGAACCATACCGTCCTTGAACAAGACGACACTATCCTCTCACTCCAACCACGTGGCCATACCCGTACCGGCCGTCCATAAAAACGCCACTCCGCGGTTCACACCGTCACGTGACCACTTCCGTACACCCCTCTTCCGTATCCGATGAGATGCATCGTTATACGTGGTTGCATACAAGTCTACAGACTGTATTAGGAACGGAGCTTCCACAGCTCCGGCGGGGTCGGATGAAAGAGCATTTATTCTGTGACAGCCGCTTGTAGATCTGTCGATGGCCGTCACGTGACAGCAATGGAGAGTCCGTTTGGAGCTTCAGTACGGACGGGACTTGTAGTCTAAAGAGTCTAAAGAGTGTAAAGTATAGCGCTCCGATGGTTCAGCGAGCTTCAGGCTTTTTTAGCGTTTAGGTTCTGATTTTGCGCAAGGGCTTGACAAGAGAAGAAGAGAAACAAGAGCAGAGTCCGTTGTTGTATTCCGCTTCCTTTTCTGCATCCTGCCCTTGGCCCGCCAAGCAACTTGGCATCCCCAAACGCTAATCTTAAAACCCGCAAACTCTCGCTTAGCCGAGAGAAAAGGCATCGGAACAAGAGGAGTCCCGAATACGAACGGAAGGAGCGGGAACGACGGGAAGACGGGGGGACAGAAAGACAGAAAGTCACATGACTGTCGGGGAACGGGGGAACTGGTTTGAAGGGGTAGGAAGGTGAAGTTTGGCGGTCTTCCTACCTGTTAAGTGTTTTATTAACAGATGCTACTTGGTAATACTTGACTAATGTGGTTGGTGCGACATGGCTTCCTCAAAAGTAACCAACCCCAGCGTCTGGGATGCACTTGGCCGAGTCCCAGATCTGTTGAGCTGAAACAAAGCCAGTTGATCAACTGAACGGAGATGATTAAATTAGACAAAAGCTATCTAGCGCGGAAAACGGAGCACCGAAATGGTTTCGCCTGTGGACCCGTCCACCAGTCACGTGCGCGTTAGCCCTCCCACTGTCGCGTCAAATGTCAAGTTTGTAACCTCGTATTGATCTCACAATCGATCGACAGTGCATGAGCCGTTATGGCAATCTTCGCCATGTGATAGTGGGTCCTTACTGTCAGGAGGAGGCGCTGATGGGGGTCGACTTTCTATACTAAAGAGATCACGTGACCAACTCGTGATGTCTTTGGACTAATGGCCGTATTCACATCTGTCCATGCTAACGGCCGAGTTGATATGCCAAAACACTAAGCAATGACCCACCCAGTTGCGGCGGTTTCGTTGCGACTTTCGTTTGCACATTGCATATAATAAATCCAGCATCTATCAAGGCATTACACAAATGCAGACGATCACGTATGTGTACCTGGTTCCTGGTAGAGGTGTGGAGACTGTACCTTGCGTAGTTTTCACCCGTTTGAGATGGGGAGTTCAGTATAAGAAGGAGCTTTGTTGGAGCTTGAATAGGCATTTTTCAAACCCGTTGCAGCGTTCCTGGCTGTTGACTTATCCTCGACTGGAATCTGTTGAGTCTCACTCCAAGAACTCCTTTGTACTCGTACAGTACTCATTTCCTGATAGAGTCTTACAGCCAGCCCAGCCAACAAAGCGCCCTCCTTACCCTAATTACAGCACAAAACGATACCCCGGTCGACTTCCGCGCCCATCTTTTCTTTTTACAGCTCTGAGACATTTCTGTTGCGAGCTGCTCAAGTGTCTTGGAGATGCAGATGGAAGGCAAGCGGGAGCAAATTGAGCAGACTGGGAATGCAAAGAAGGCGAGTCACGGGTAGCAGCGGGAGATTACGTAACCCAACTAGACTTTAGGGACCTTGGCAAAAGCAATACTTGCACCGGTAGTACTGTACCTGTTCTTGTACGAACATAACAGCCACACTCTCAAGACCGCAACATCTCCCACCCTGAAACGTCGCTGGAAAATCCTTCGGTTAATGCAACCGAGATAGTGCAGATCTCGTTCTAAAATGTCTCACCATCGAGATCTGAATGCTATTGAACGTCGATCGGGAAGATGAGGTGAGAGCGGATTAGTCAGACGGTGGATTAGTCAGCGGAGTGGGATACATCTCGCAAAGCCGTGGTCTCCACCCTGAGGACCCATCCACGCATAATACGCTGCCTCTACTGCCCTCTGACCGTTGTTCCCCAATCCCTTGACAAACGCAAAGTGAATCCAACCCTACTGTCAACTCTAATACTTAACCTAAACACGCAAACCTAAGTAAACCGTAACTAGGGTGCTGCCACGTCACATACGAGGCTTGCGAGGCTTGTCTGGGCTATAAAAGCCAATGGGAAGGATGTAGATCAAGATAAGTGTTGCCGGAATTGAGAAAACACAGACTGGTGACGATTGGAGAACGCAGCAGGGGGGTTTTGCGCCGTGGACGAGCAGGGACTCACGTGACTCGAAATCCGCCGCCACAGCCAGACTCGTGACAAGACAGGCTTCGTTTCGATACCAAGCTTGCCCTGTCAGACGTGACCCACTTAGATCTCATCTTGTGGAGAGAGACAAGACAGTTTAAATTAAAGTGCCCAACAGATTGGAAATGAGATAGCTGTTGGGTTGACGGGTAGTGGTCCGATTTGCACCAAAAGACATTCATTGGACTCCCCAGGGAACGATCAACCCAGAACTGCTTTCAGAAGTCGAATCCCACCAATAACCGTCGACTTAACGAGCCCCCCCCTCCTCATCAAATCTCCTTTCTCCAACTCGCCAGAACTCTAGACCCTCCACGTCTCTAACTTTCTTGGCGAAACACGATTTCCAGGCTTGTGGCTGTTTGTGCAACTTTTGGCGATCAGGGTCATGTGACCTTGGGTCCAAGGGGACGTCACGTGATCGGCACAACAGCAAAAACCCTGTGTCTATGTAGCTTCAATGAGCATTCGGGCCGATGCATTAGATTGCGGAAGACGAAAAGGGGACAAAGCTAAGCTCGTCACGTGACCGGGGTCTAGGTCTTACTTTGTTTAAAAATGATCACGTGATCAACTGGCTCAGCAGACTTTCCTAGCTTCTCGTCTTGCCAGAAATTGACACTGTCTCGGATCTGAATCATTTGTTTTAACCTGCAGTAACAGGAAAAGCTTATTTGGAATACGGTACAGCTTATTTGCAAAAGCTGTCAAATCTCGCGTTGTGGACATGTTACCGAGAAACTAACGCTTTACCCAAAACCGCGTCGTCTCAGGGGTCCGATTCATACCAAAATATGCCACTTTTGAAGCTCTCTGGTTTTGGGCATGTCGAAAAAGCAATCTCAAACACATGTGTTTGAGACACACAGCCCAAATAGGTTAAATTGGACCTTGGTTGGCCTGGATTGGGTATTTTATTCTGCAAACTGTGTACAGACATGTTTGTATTGAATCTCAGAAATTTAATAGAAATTGTAGAAGCGATGGAAGAGCTTAAAACAGCCATGCTGGTTGCTGTAAAGTCGTTCTCTTGACTCTACTTTTTGCGTGGCCCTTTGATTTCTTTCTTTAAACCTATACTGTAGCTACCCCTATTCCCCAGATTCAACTAACGGAGGTGGTAAAGGGTTGTTTGGGATCACGTGAGGAGCCTTGGCCGGCTAAAAAGTCCCAAAACTCGTCAGTGTCTCCACTTCTACCAGCCGTCATTTCACCTGCCAAACTTACACCCACCCCCAGCTCCCTGTCTCTGAGCTTAGCCAATGAAGGGTTTGGCCGGGCCAACAAGAGTGGGAGTTCTTAAAGACGATAGAAAGACGGACAATGGCTCGGATGAAGCTAAAGATGTATTAATAGATGCATGCGGCACGGTCGGATTTGCGTGGCTCGCGTTCTGCCCATCAAGTCGTTAAATTGTTCTACTTCACAATAAGGCAGGCCATAAGGCAGGTCTTCAGGCATTGACTGGAATAAAAAAGGAGCTGAAGCTACCCACTAGCACCGGATCTGCAGGTCTATACGAACTTCGATACGACTCGGCAATTGAGTTGGAGGTGTGCGAGAGGTTCTGGTGTACCAGGTACCTTTTTCTCTGTGTCTTTTTGTGGACCTTTTGCTGTAGCTCTTTCTGGACCTCTGAGTATGACGTAGGTCTTTCTGGTGATTTTGGAGTTGACCAAGATGACCAATCTCACGGTTTATGACAAGTTGCGTGTTTTTATCAGCCCTAGGGTCCTACAGTACCCTTTCCACCATTCAAAAGTGGAGTATCTAGGGTTCGAATAAAGACGGATATTGGGAATTCATAAACCGCAGAATGATAGGACGATCAAGAGAATAGACTCTAGATTTGCTTAGTGTGTGTTTCTGGTGGTAATAGACGGTCTTTGGTTCTGCCACTTGGTTCTGGATTTTTGGGTCACCGTCGGTCGGACAGTTTCGACTGGCTGAAAGAAAAGGCCTTCTCAAACAGTGACGAATAAGCGAATCTTTGAGTGATAACTATCTGAGTACATACAGCATCTAGCTTTGAAATTCAGCAACAGCTATACCATTGTGTTTATAATGCAATGAATGGTGGTCCTGGTTTCCAATTACCATTCCAAACTCGTCAAAACTCTTCGTCACAACCAATACGCTTATAATAATTCCCAGCCAACTTGTGCTAAATGCTTATGCCATCTTTGCACTGCATCTCTCCAACTTAGCCTGTACTTGTATACAGATACCCCGCGAATGAGTCTCTCCAGAATGTCTCAAAGTGTCTCAAAAGGTAAACAAAATAAATGAGCGTCTGGGGCTATATCTATAGTG
Source organism: Yarrowia deformans (assembly GCA_900519085.1). NCBI lineage: Eukaryota > Fungi > Ascomycota > Dipodascomycetes > Dipodascales > Yarrowia > Yarrowia deformans. The sequence continues at coordinate 560,435 of ULGY01000009.1, read as the reverse complement.
TACATTGTATGGTGCTGTACGGAGTTATTATAGCCCAGTATTTCCATAACACATAATAGCAAGGCGCTTAGCGTGAGATTACCTTCTTTCCGTGGAGGTTCGGAAATTACCCAAACAGAGAGCTCCATGGTAAACAGAGACGCAGGAGAAGGCACACGGAACAAGTGCAAACAATGCAATTGAGGACGTGAGGGTTTGTGGTTCAAAAATAGTCCCGGGTATTATGTGTTCGTATAGCTTTGTCAGAAAACGCCATGCATAAAACTGGCTTGGACTGCTTTACATTCTGTGCCTGGCTACAAGTAGATCAGAAATCGTTCTACAATAACAAAATCGGCTGTGGCGTTAGATGTGACATTGTCTTTAGCAGACTTTGGTCATGATTTGAAGTTGTTTCAGGGTATGTATCGGGTTAAAATACGGGACTTCAGGTCAAGTAATTATTCAATATCGAGAACGAGTAAAATTCCTTAGTTTGGTTTTATTTTGGTAAGACTGGTTCTAGCGGTGTTCTGATCCGTCTCAGTAAAGATTCAGCACGTGACGTAACTCATTCACGTGACCCTACCACCGTTTTCCAAACCAAACCCCTACGCTCGTATTCTCCACCTCCACCTCGAATAACCTCCAGTGTTTCTCCGCGGACATGATCTTGCATCTCCAGCAATAACGAGCTCGGAAGAGCAACAATAGGGCTACAAGAGCGTAACGCAGCAGAGCACAAGTGATAGTCGTCGAGGGGGCGGCGTCGACCGTGGAGAGTATGTTTGTGTTCTTGCGAAATCGTACGACTTTCGTAGACATGTGAAAGCAGGTCACGATTTCGATACATCCGTTCGAAAAAATAAGAAAACGGGTTACTAAAACACCGGAAAAACTTGTTAAAGACACAGTCACGTGTGAGCCGCTTCGGTGACTAGCCTGCCTCAACTGCTGAGACAACAGCATCGTTTCTTTGTATTTTTGTGTGTTTGTTGTGTTTTTTCTTCTCTCTCCCTCTTCCCATGGAATATTGCTCCGAGACATGGCTGTACCATCGTACTTGCACTTCTCCCGGACCAATACCCAAAAGAGGACCGTCCATCACCCATGCATGTTTTATTTTTCTCGTACCATATCTCCCGTAACCGTTTCTTTTTTTTTCGAGCCAAAATCTCTCGATGGGAAAAATTCACGTCACATGATATCGGTTCGGGAAGGTGAAAAACAGCTCTGATTTGGATTCCGAAAGACACCACGTGGGGTGCAAACGGAGGGAAAGACGGCTATCGACTCTAGAAGGCTGTAATAGCATTTCTGGGGAACGTGATTATGTAAGACTCGGGACAGAGAAGGTTGTGGTTTGGGTTGGACGGGAGTGTTACTAGACGAATATTTGGGCTTGAAAATAGCTGGATTTTTTTTCTGGCTGCAGAAGTGCTCGCGACAATTGATCTGGAAGTTTTTGGGGCCAGATCAACCCAGCCAGACCCGAGATATATGCTCTTCGCTGTTCTTGTGAAAAACCCAAAACCTCGCTTAAAAAGTTGGAGACACCCCGTTCGACTCAGCAACGAGTGATACAAGCCGTTAACGCCGCATTTTCTGCTGTGACAAAGAAACAAACTAGGCGATGGCTGACAGATATCCTTGATTGCAGAGTGCAGACAGGAGCTTCCCCTTAGGGCAGGTTTAGAGCATTTGAATGTTATTTTGTGGGGGGCTGAGTGGGGGTTGTTTGAGAGATGTTCTTAGCAGTTGAATACGGAGCGGAGTGCGTTAGCCAACCGCCGCCGTTCGTGCTAAAACCGTTTGAAAAGCCTTTTGAGAGTATGGACATCTTTTTATGTCCGTTCCTGGGGCAGTATATGTTCCTGTTTTTGTCCCTAAAAATAACAGCATAATAGGTGACAGAATGACGTGCAGGCCAAGAGAATCCGTTTTGACCAAGAGGGTCCGTTTTTGAATGCTCAGATGAGGAGTGTACCAGGGTAGGATATTGACAAGAGTTGGAAAAAGAAATAGCGCGGCTATTCGCGAAAAACGAAATGCGATGCACCCATGCGGCTACTGTATGTATAGTACTTGTAGGCTTACCAACTGTAGTATGTCTCTGACTAATTACAGGATCTGTATATGGTTAAGAGCTACCTGTACCCTGGGCTGGACTGTCTCAGGGCTGCCCAGCCTTTTCGTCTCGATATACTGCCTGTTGCAGCTCCAGGTTTCACATATTTTCAGACTGTCTCACATTTAGACCCCAGGTGTTTCATCTTGCTCTGGATTCGGAAGTGTCACGACGCTGGCAAGCCTTTAGATGTGGGCCCATTCTCACGTCAGAGCGATATTAAGAGGTCGATCACAGAGACGTCTGCGGTTGCCGGTAGTGGAACTTTGGTTGGCAAGTCCGGGTTCCGTTAAAAGGCTATATCTGGTCGTGTGGCTTTTCCATGTGCTAAGAAAGGGTAGCATCGGACGCACCAGATCACGGCGATTCATGCGGTACTGTCGTCTCCACTCTAGCCCCATTTTTCGGCTTCTTTACCGACTTTTAGTCAGCAGCTGTGAGCTCTTTTTTTTTTTTTTTTTTTTTTTTTTTTTTTTTTTTTTTTTTTTTTTTTTTTTTTTTTT
>ULGY01000009.1:500291-557308 GCA_900519085.1 Yarrowia deformans | reverse complement strand
AAAAAAAAAAAAAAAAAAAAAAAAAAAAAAAAAAAAAAAAAAAAAAAAAAAAAAAAAAAGTGCTAGATGCAAGTGTAGGCGATATTTTCCACGGGTGTCGTATAACCCTCCTTGAAGAACTCCCTTGTCATGATCTTCACAAGCGTCGGAAGACGTTTTTGGTCCATTAGACGCTGTTTTAGACGTGGTATGGTCGTTCTCAGGTTCTCTCGCCCACCGAAGATATATGCCGTTACAGTTTCACAGTAGAGCGAAAAACGAGGTGGCTAAGAGGGAAGAATAGGAGAGGGTGGGGTTGTTTTCGACCGTGGAGATCGGTGGGGGGCAGTGGGGGTGAGAAAAAACGGACTACTGTAGTGAATGAGTCAGCAGGTAGGGGGGAGGACAGAAGCAAGGAGCACAGGAGCACCAAAGCAAGGAGCACAGGAACAAAAGCACAGGCGGGCAAATTAAGGGACAAAGAAGGGACATGTATTGCGTACTGAGCGCGTACCTCTGGGAAATTTTGGGCGTACCTTTGGGTACCTTTGGACATGCCTTTCTGGCTTGCTTTTTTGTCCAATCTAACACTAACCTATCTACGTATGTAGACAGTGAGGTGAGCCTTGGTGTGAAGCATGTTGATGTTTATACTCGTACTCCGTACTTGCACGTTCTTCAGAACATGGTGGAAGGACTGTGTTGGGGCAGGAATGATGACCAATGTCAGAGTCTACTAGTGTCGGAGTCGACTGAGAACGGTTTGGAGCTCCTGCTGCTCTTCAATCTGCACCAGGGCAATGTTATCCTAGCCTGCTGTGAAAAAGCACTGGTAAAAAAGAAAAGAGCATCTGATAAGACAAACTCGGAATGTGCAATTGTTACCATCGTCTTCTGGAAGGGTCTTGGAGGTCTCCCACATTAACAAGAATCTGTCAAATCTTCAAATCTTCAAACCGTCAAACCGCTAGCTCCAAACGCCCATGATTTCCACACGTGACTGACGCATTCGAAGCAGAATGTGGACGGACAGTTTCGGGTGGATCCAACAAACAACGCTTGGTCACCAGCCCGTATCCAACAAACTACGCTTAGTCACCAGACCTAGCACCAGCCTTAGTCACCAGCAAGCTCACAAGCTCACGGCTCCACCCATCGAAGTGGATCGCGGAGAGGGCGCTAGTGGCGGCAGTCTAACCGGATACGGACGCGGGGGAACAACATTGCAACGGCAGAAGAGTCGATGGAGAGACACGAATGCGGTTAGAGATGCCCTGTATGGAGAAAATGTACGGAGTAGTCTCAAGTCGTATTAATCCTCTGTCTAAGCCAAAACTTGTACTCTGTGGTGAAAGAACTCTTGACCAACAAACCTAACCAGGCTAGCCGGGCACGTGATGACGCTTGGCAGCCATGGTACACGTGATTTTGAGTCTGGAGTGCACCTTGTGGATAATCGGTATTGGTTTCAGGACGTCAATAGGACTGCTCTCAGGAGGTCATTAGGACGCTCTCACGACTATGATAACACCCCACCGTCTCAGCCGCCGTCTGAAAACTCCCCGCCGTCTAAAAATACCCTCTTATGATAACGTGGAACTTTCAAAGGGGTTTGTAGAGCTGTAGAGCGGTAGAGGGCCCATTAGAAATCCCCTTTTTTTGCTAAATAACGACTGGATCAGAAATTACAAGCCAGCCACGTGATCAGGGGGGGCAAGAAGATGTAAGAGGGCCAGAACTCCGGCCAAAATATGCCTCAAACGCCGTCAACATTGCTACAGTGTCGGACAGAGCTGAGCATTGACAGGAGCATCGGCAGGCGATATCATGGGCGAAACAGGACCGAATGAGCTGGTTCGAAAAGAGGGAGATGGAGTGGAAGACGACGGTGAGCTGAAGAATCGACGGAGAGCTCTGTATCACGTGATTTCAAGGCATGCTCCACAAGATATCTTTATCGAGAGACACCACTAGAGCTCCAAAGACACCCGGGGGAGGGGGGAGGTTAAAACAAGAGTTGTCGCGAATTCCGTTGACCCGACCATCAAATAGAGAATGATGTAGTAAAACACACGCTCACCCGAAGAAACTGTCCAAGTCGGTGAGTCGATCAAAACTCAACGAAAACGGACAAAAGAGGTATCAATGTGACCGTCAGAAAACCCTGGTTCATCTCATAGATGTTGCTACCCCCCATCACCCCTCCACCTCGCAACAACCACTATCCTGGCGTATCTCCCGTCAGGCAAAATAAGGTAGTCGCTCCTAGCCATGGAACAGCTGTGGAAGAGGTTTATCGGTGATAAAGTTGAGAGCGCAGGAGGACGACGGTCATTTTGTGAGACAACAGGGACAACAGGGACAACAGGGGGGACTCTTTCTGTGCTGGGACCGGATACTGGAACGGGCTCGCTTTCCCATCGGCTGCCAACCTCCGATTTGCTGCATCACCGGGCTGTAACCGCGCTTGACAGCAAGAGGCGGAGTCTAGGTGGAGAGGAGCTATCCTGCTAAGTAGCCTGTAGCAAATGGTTGAATTCGATCAAGCGAGGATGTTGGAAAGCGTGGCTGTTTCTTTCATACGCCTCTGTGTTTCAATCGTGCACTTGAAGTACATACAATGGTCTCCCGGAGACACGGCTGAAGGATGTCGGTGTAGAAAGGGGCGTCTCATGCCCCCTATACTGTCACTCACAGCTTCCAGCCATGATACCCAGTGTTCATGGTAAACGATCAGACTCCTGAGCAGTCTCTGGTAGACATCCTGTTACAGCCTGATGGACATCCTCAACACTGTCACATACCCCTCCTCCACCACACTTAAACATCACCACTGTCAGAACACAGGTGTGTCAGCGCAAACAGTACCAGCTCGTAACCTGAGCAGAAAACTTGCACAGAGAACAGATGTAGCACAGTTGCAGTTGCAGCACAGAACAGTCGTAAAATGACGACTAACGAATTCCCAGGGTGCTAGATCGAGAACCTCTACCTGTACCACCGCTTTCACTTTGATTTCTTTTTTCCACTTTACCTCCTCAGCCATTTGCACCTTAGGTTGCTCGCTTAAAAGTCTATCTCAATAGGAGGGCATAGCGTTAGGGTTCGCCAAGGCCGCAGGTTGGGACTTTGCGTTTTCGCGCAATAGGCTTCGCCAGTCTGTAAATAATAATCTGGCCGAGCTTATTGCAAAGATTAAAAAAACACAAAACCAACAAAGGCTTTTGTTTGGCGCTTGGCTCGAAATGGTGGCAAACTCAAATCCGAGAGACCTCCTACACCTCACATCCAAGTCTGCTTCTGCTCCAGCTTTTGTCATCATCACCGCGGCGGCTAGAGCGGCAAGAGGCGAAGACGTACGACACCCCCCAGCGAACGCTGCCACCCATAGACGACGCCCCCACCTCCCCTTACGCCCCACCCCCCCTTGCAGCTCCTGCAGCAGCATCAGCATCAGCAGCAGCATCGTTCGAAAGACCGCTGCCACACAACCCAGACACAGACGCCAATCTTCTCTACTAACGGCCATCGTCACCATGTCGTACAGCGGACCTCCAGGGCAGGGGCCACCGCACAATACCCCCCAGCAGCAGCAGCAGCAACATCAGGCGCATCAGCAACAGCAACAGCAACAGCACCAACAGTCGCAACAGCCACCGCGCCCGCAACAGCAGCACCCGCAACAGCCCCAGCACGCCCCGCCGCAGCTCCACCACCCACAACACCACCCCCATCCACAACATCAGCATCCCCAATACATGTACTATCCCCCGGGGCATGCTCCTGGCCATGGAGCTGGCCATGGAGGCCCTCACCCTCCTCCTCAGCAACAGCAGCAACAGCAGCAGCAGCCACAGCATCAGCAACAACAGCAGCAGCAGCATCAGCAGCATCAGCAGCATGGCCCTCCACCACCACAGCACCAGCAGCATGGCCCTCCACCACCACACCACGGCCCGACCCCACAACAACCACCCCAGCAACAAGGCTCTCAACCCCCCCAGCAACAACCGCCCAACATTCCACCGCTGGCGCAGGCCCACGTCTGTATCTGTCCCAACGTGACGCGAGTGCCCCGGCCCCGAAACGCCTTCATTCTCTACCGACAACACCATCACTCGATTGTGGTGGCAGAAAACCCGGGCAAGTCCAACCCCGAAATCTCAAAGATCATTGGAGAACAATGGCGCAGCCTGGCGCAGACGGAAAAGGACTTTTGGGTGCAGCTCAGTGACGAGGAAAAGAGAAGCCATCTGGAACGGTTCCCGGACTACCGATATCAGCCGCGCCGCAACCCGAAAAAGAACGGCGGCGAAAACAACAGCGGCGTGTGTCCCGTGTGTAGAGGAATCACGTCGGCCGGAGCAGGAGCAGGAAACACATACTCGCCGCGCCACAGCAGCGGAGGAAGCAGTGGGTCTGTGGGGAGCATTGGAAGCATGGGCGGAAGTATTGGAGGAAACAGCAGCGGCAGTTTCAGCAGCATCTCGAGCTCGCACTCGTCGTTCGACGCCTCCTCAGGCATGCCGTACCCGCCTCCCCCGCCGCCGCCACCACAGGCAGCGCTCTTCCACCCGCACTACCCCCATCCTGCTGCTCGGTACAGCTACCCCACCAGCGTGGAGCACGTGGCGGCCCAGACCAGACACAATTCGGCGCCGGAAACGTTTTCCACGCTGCCCCGAATCGTGCCCCGAGACGAGCTGGAGATGGACGGCCGAGATCGCGCCGCCTCCCATGGAGGCGCCCACCAGGGCTCTGTGGCCGGACCCCCCGGACCCCCCAGCTCTGCGGCGCCCACCTCGGCTGCTGCTCCTGCGTCGTCCACCCCCGCGTCGTCCTCCCAGGCCCCCGGCAAACACATCAAGTTTGAGAACACCACTCCCAAACTGTCGTCGCAGCCGTTGCAGTACTCTCCCGCATTCCACTCTCCGCTCAGTCTCAACTCGCTGACCAACAACCGCGCCCGGCTGCCCCCTACCCATGCGTTAATCGAGGAGGACCACGCGACCAAGCGACGCCGAACGTCGTCGTACCACGACCCTCTGGCGCCCCACCATCTGCCCCAGCAGCAGCGCCGGTCCGTGCGGTACAAGTCGGCCATTGCCATTGCGTCTGGCCGCATCAGTCCTGCGGTGGCGGAGGAGGGCGGGCCCATGAGCATGCGCGAAAAGGCAGACGCCCTGAGCATGCTCTGCGAGCCTCTGCCTGGCCAGGTGAGCGAGCGGAGCCGGATTGTGGCCATTGAAGGAGGCGGAGACTGGGGCCGCAAGGTGGTTGAGAGCGTGAAGCTCAAGCTGAGCACCGCCACAGACGCCGGTAAAGGAAAGGAGGCGGAAGAGGCCAAAACGACAGAGGAGTCCAAGGGAGAAACCAAACCTGCGGAGTCAACGAAACCTGATGAGGCAACGAAACCTGATGAGACTGCTTCTGAAGCCAAGACCACATCAGATCCAAAGTTCTCCTTTGTCACCCTGCACAACATTGCCGGGGCCTCGGAGTCCCCGTCGTCGTCCACCACTCCCGCCACTCCCAATACCCCCGCCAACTCGCTGGCCTGCATCATCAACCAAAAACCGGACTTCATCACCGACGGCTTTGCCTCGGCCATGTGGAACATCACGTGCCTGCATCAGCTGGTGTCCAACTACTTTCACTCGGCCCAGCACAAGACGGCCCACCCGGGCGTCGTGCTTCTGCACGGCTATCTCGTCACCATTGCCGACAAGTTTGTGCAGGAGCACCTGATGCGCCAGAGCCACACGTCGACGTACTCTGAGGAACACGAATCCGAGGCCATGGAGCGATGGAAGCGCGACACGTCGGTGATCCCGGAGGAGTCCGAGAGCGTCGGATCGCCGGCGAGCGTGGGAGGAGGAACCACCGGCGGATCGACCGGCAGATCGCCCAGCGTGGCCATTGCGCCCCATGCTGGTGGAGACCACCACGAGGTGTCGTCGGCACGTGACGTGGAGTCGTCCAAGCCGTCGGCCACGTCCACGCCGCCAACGTCGGCACCACGGGACCCGACACGTGACAGCGTCTCTCACGATCCTGTCCACCACGCCGCCCACCAGAACGTGACTTCGCAGCTGCCCCACCACGAATCCCGTGTGGCCGAGCTGGCGCACGAGTCGCGCGGCTCCGTTTCTCGCGACCAGCCCCACCACCATGGGTCCGTGTCACATGACCCGCTCATGTCGCGTGCGTCGTCCGTCTCCGAGAGCGTGTCGTCGGCGTCGGCTTCGTCGTATCTGGAGGAGTGGATGTCCAGTGCCAACTTGCTGCGCGGGCTTCCTGCGCCCGACATTCTCATCTATCTGCAGGCCGAGGGTTCCGAGCTGGAGTCGTCGGCGGTGGAGCTGAGAGGCCAGGGCAAGCTGGTGGTGGTTCGAGGCGACGACTCGATTTTCGAAAAAGTCGTGGACAAAATTGTCCACATTATTGAAGCATTGTAATATTATTGTATTTATGGCGAATGGTGGCAACAAGGAGTGTAGTGTGGAGGAGAGGAGGAGGGGGTGACGTTGCTGAAGTGGTTTTATGAGTAAGCCTGGTATCGTGAGTGTGTGTTAGTTTGTGTCTGGCACGTTACTAAAATCCAGTGATGAGTAGATCAACAGAACTGTGGTGGCTGTAGCAGCGATACCCACTGAGGAAGATCACTGTAGCAGATGACTGGGGTAAATTGAGTCAGATGTGTGTGTTCAGACCAGACTGTGTAGGTGTGTTAGGATGTGTCTGAGTTAGTATGTGTGAGCACATTGCAAAAGTCCAGTAATGGTAAGGCTCATAGATCAAGGCTGTTGACAATGCTCGTAAGTCTATGCTCAAGAAGAACTGTTTCATCACACCCCCTCCCCACTAAATACTCTCGATCTCTCTCCTCCACCCTTGACAATGATACTATGCGTCAGAGACGGTGACGGAGCGTTGAGTCCTCGGCAAGGGGTCTTGTATAGGTGGGAGAGAGAGTTCGAGTTGGTTCTAGTGGAGGTGGGGGAGAAGATTGGGGTTCTTCTGTGGCCGTAACCATGACCATGAGTTCGTGTTGATGTGTTGTGTCTGTGTGTGTGTCCCCGTTTGCGTTTGTGGAGATGAGTTGGGGTGGTTGGGACAGTTGGGTTTTGGGCTGGGAGTTAGGAAGCAATACTTGAAATGGGGGATGTTGTGTTAAGTAGACTGGGCCACGACAAAAGGGTTGAGGAGGTGTGAGTGGTGTGAGTGGTGTGTGTGAGGGAGCTCTCGAAACCGATTGGTCGTGTAATACTCAATGAGCAAATTTACCAAAGTACCAATCACACCCTTTGCCCTCATTAGACGATCCACGTCGTTTACTTCTGTCTATGGTGCCTTGACACAAGGACGGTACATGATTATTCTGCTCGTTCAACTCACCGTAGCTCAGAATGTTCCAACACTTGATACGACTACTACAAGTACAACCCAAGGAAGCTCTTCAAAGGAAGACTGGACAACACTTTCAAAACACTACCGGTACAAGGGCAGTCTCAACCATTTCACAACAATGATTCCAAGACTACAAAGACCGTCTGTTTCAACCAACCGCCAACATTTCCACTGATCGTTTCTCACGCTCGACGTTCCAACAAAGGTACCGGTACCTCTGAGTGTGATTGGCTCCTGTTTTCCATCATCTAATACGGCTCAAAACAAATCTCTCCTACCCCTGCTATTAGTCAACAGTTGGTCATGTTCCAGGTTGTTGCTTTTTGCCAACCCATAGCTACGACCTTTGAAGTTTGCTTTTGACAAGGAAATCGTCGACACGGGCAAATGACGACGCGGACAAACCTCGGCTACTTTTTCGCTTGCTCTCTCCTAGCGCTCACTTACCGATTTGCTTTTTCAATAGCTATTAGCTTACGCTCGCATCTGGAGTCACTATAGTTTGAACTATTCCCGTTGGAGCTTGGACCTGCCGTTTGAGGAGCAAAGGTAAGATCGAGGGGCACCCGAGGAGTACCTGAGGAGCACTCTTGGTAATAGAGAAGGTGGAGAGGTTCAGCTTACTGAGCTTGAAGTTCAATCTCTTTGTCTCTCAGCCTTTCGATAGTGATCCTATGCTTATCCAACTGACTGCGCACAACAGCAATACGAGGGGCTTTTGAATCGCCGCAAGGCTGATGAATAGCCGCGATGATTTATGACAGTCTTGATGGTTTATGACAGCCGCGATACTTTATGACAGCGCAAACAACGGAGATCGAACTTCAACGGGTACTAGCACCGGTACATTACCCGCTATTGTATCCTCAATGACCCGTTTGGTCCAATGGGGTAGTGCAAGTGCATAGTACAAGGACAAATAAGTTAGTGCTGGCTCGTATTGCTAGTAGCATCGGGCCCATTGGTTCTATGGCGTTCTTTCTCTCCCTTAGCCGTTTCTCAGGTCAGCAGACTGACGGTGGTCTCCCTGTTCAAAGTGGCTGTTGGTTGTTGATGAGTTTGAAAGGGAGGTTTCTGGGCCCTCTACTGCTCCATAATCGAACATGATCCTGGTACTTGTTCTTGCAAGACACGAATATACGATTACGAGCACACCCCTCCCTCATCTAGTCGACTGTTCAACAATGTTCTTAGTCTGCTTCTAGCCCGCACTATGCTACCCATTAGCACCATGGAAACGAGAACGCTTCCCCACATCGGTCCGGTGAAACGAGAGGGGGTTTTGGGAATGAATCGTCTGCGTCTCAGACCGCTTCTTCAACCTGGTATGACCCACTTAGGCAGCTTCATCAATTTGGTCTGGCTCTCAGTAAGCCTGGAGCAAAGATCAGTTCAAGAACAACTTCAGTCCGACTATCCGTGGAATCTCGTATTAGCCGCGTTACTGTCAATGACCCTAGTAGGGCTTCGCTTTTCAAAGTACGCTAGAGCAGAAAACTGGAGAGTGATAAATTGCCACAGACACGGTCTAGCCTACACGCTACAGTACTTGTGCTACCGCGTTAGAACGTCACACTTCATTAAATATATTTGTTGTCAACATGGTTTGGCCCAATTACCAAAACTTACTGGCCAAAACCAACAAGATGAGAATCACCAGCACGGCAATAATCAAATAAGTCAGCACCTTGTTCATGGCCATCCTACGGGTCATGGACCGCAAGGTCCGGATACTCTTGTCCACGTAGCCATCGGCCTCCAGTAGCGTGTTTCGCGAGTTTTGAATCTGTTCCCGCTGGCCCCGCAGATCCGTCAGAATGTTGGCGCCAATGGACTCCGTCTCGTTGGCGACCCGCTGTGAGTCGCGGATCCGCTGCGACGACCGGTCCAGCGAGTCCTGGCCCGACAGAAGCTGCTGCCGCTGGTCCAGAGCGATATCGCCGTCGGCGGTCGATCTGTCTCCAAACAGCTCGTTTCGCGCGCCGGCCTGTTCGACGTTGGCCAGCTGTTTCTTGGCTCCCTGGATCGACTGTCGGTACTGACGCAGGTTGGCAGATAGAGGGGCTCGTGATGACGAGGGGATGTTTTGGATTTCAACCGACAGTTGGTCGAGCTGTGTTAGAGAGAGGGGGGAGAAAGGCAACGGAATCTAACCGTGAATCAGAGTGAAGAGATGTGATAGATGAAGCACTTTCACACAGCATGTCTGTCATCTGTAGATCGCTTGTCCACCGAATCCACCACCAGCACGACAGATTTGTTGTCGTCTGTACAACACTCCATACTCACAATTTCGTAGGCCTCACCAATGGTGCGCTCCACAGCCTTTACGGCGGACGTTCGGGCGTCTGTGTTAGTGGAGTACAATGGAGCACGACATCGGCCCTGCCACCACGGGAGACATCAACATGTCTGACTAGATCGATGTGACGACAAGAAACAAGATCAGCACAGCAACATCCACATCCGGAATCTTTGTGCGGCTGCGACATCATCAATAAACTCGCCACGCTGAACTCGCCACGCTGAACTGTCACGCTGTCCTTGTTGAACATAGCAATCAGCTAGTGAGGGTCTTGATAGTCGCCAAAAACCGCTCAAGTCGTCGATCGACTTGAAACAAGCTGTCCAACCGATACAGGCATCAGCTGCTGGGCAACCAGCACCATATCACTCATGTCACTCGTCGAGAACGTCCTCCTTGGTCCTCCTGACTCTCCTGTCTCTCTTGTCACCCCTCCTCTCTCACTCACCTCGCTCGAGCGTCGCGATGCTCTCGAGCTTCTGCTCGATTTCGGACTGCGCTAGCAGAAAGTCCGTTTCGTAGCTCTTGTACAGTTCGCTCGCTTCCATTGTGTCGTGGCGAAGGCCACAAGTCGGTATGCGTGATAGTCGATAGTGCGTGATAGCGGGACGACCCGGGGTTCGATTTGCGGGGATGTTGAATTAATGAAAATTGGAGGTGAGAACAAAAGCAGTACTGCACGGGGAAACAGAGCCTTGGAGAGGGAATGCGAGACTGGATTTTTGATTTGGGGCCCATAATGAGAATGAGGTACGCCATTTAGTCGTCCAGCTCGAGTAACGTTTTGCATTGTATAAGACAACAGTGAAACTCAGATCATCCAAGTAAACGAAATTCATGAAATACACGAGAATTGATATAGCGCGACTAATGGGGCGACAATTTTGTACATATACAATCAAAAAAATTCACCTCATCTGAAGTAGACCCACTAGGGCCACACCTCCATTAATTCCCCACAATTCTAGCATTACGGGAGTTTCCCCCCCCTAAATGACTTTTCAGCCTGTCTTCCAACATCAGCTTCAGCAATACTTTGACTAAAAGTATGACCACTTGACACACCATGATAGGGCGTAAGTCAGGGCTCCCAAATTTCTCCTAAACACTGCCACACCCACCAGTAGTGCATTAAACCTGCCTCAACTCTCCTGAGTCTCGTTCTGTGCTTTTTTTCTTTCAATTACCATTACCACCCTTGTCTCCTTTTCACTTTTCCACCTTTCCACCTTTTCTATGCATACCTGTAAATGAGTCCAGGCTACCTTGTCATTCTGGTCATAACTGCTAACCATGGGTCTAATACGCCAGAAAGCCGCCAAAATCAAGGGGATTGCTGTCAAAGACAGATGTGACGAAGACCGCCTGAAATACTCGCGCCACCAAGCGCCCCACAGCCGCCCAGACGCCCTTTTAGCCGCTTCACGTTGCCCACCTGCTTTGCTGTGCATCGCGTCGGAGAGCACTCGGAGATTCCGCTGCGCTTTCGGACTCACGCAAGGGCTCGCATACACTTGGCATGCCGGGACCCTGTGGCCGCTTTAGGAGAGCCGTCGCAGAGGCAGCGCCGTCTGTCGGGCCATCTATGCCTGTCAGAGGTGCGTTGCGACGTGCAGACGCCGGAAGGAGGGTATCGCAGGGATCACAGACTTCGGGAAAGGATTTCCGCGCGATGGGTGTACGGGCGGTGGAGCGATACGGGATGCGATACGGGATGCAAGCAAGAACCCAGGGAGTACTGCGCGTTCTTGTACAGTATTCCGTACAGTCTGAGCAAATTGGCGGTGGAGTTGGTGTTTAGCAGCCCCCTGGGCCTGAACCGTTCTGCTCAACGTCTTTCGCCAACTCCAATGATTCCATTCTGCTCAACGTATTGGTGATTCGATACCACAATATCCACTTTGGTCAGTCCAAGCTGAGATACACGATATCTACACCCAACTGACTGTACTCATACCAAGACCCCTGATTACATGGGGGCTAAGATCACTCCTGGTATGTACCAATCACCAACTCGTGGGTTTACTACAAGCAGCAGGTATCCAACCACTTAATGGACAAGCTGTAGATTTAGCCATCTTCAGTTCACTCTGACAGGGTCATAATTGAGCGTCTTATGGTGACCCTGGAACCTCTCTCTATACAGGACGCTGGGAAACACTCTGGTACTTGCACTTGTACTCGTGATGGCCAATCTCGTCATCTCTAGTCATAACCTGTCACGATAGCCACAGCCTGTGTACTCCATACTATACTCTGAACCTGTACCTACAAACCCTCCAATCCGCCCACTGCCGATCTGCGATCCACCCCACAAAAAGAGCAAAAAGAAAAAGTCTTGGAAACGGCTGAGAGTGGAAGTTTTGGAAGTTTCAGATTGATTGGATTGATCAGTTTATTCGGTTTGTGTCAAGACTGCTGCTTATTTTCCACTTCAATGGTTGACCAGGTTGAACAAATACACCACTCTATAACGTGCTATTAGTCTTGCCTTACTGTACGCCTTCCTATTGGTTGGTTATGACGAGGTTTGAGAAGCCCATGACAGACGGTTCAAAAGGGACAGCAAAAAACCCAAGAGTGCATTCAGGTCTAAATGAATCAGAGAATCGATTAAAACCTTTCCCGCTCAAATTCACCCAGTATTCACAATGCTGACTAAGCAACAGCAACTCTGAAATGAGACATGGCGCCCGATTCTCCGGGCTGATAGATGTAAAACAAGTGTGATAAGATTAGACACATCCCAAGCCCCTCAGAAACAGCTTTATGGACTTTTAGCACCCAGATTCACCAATTGAAACATCAAAGCAACTCGTTCAGGGAGTATATCGACTGTGCCTCCTTCTGTAGTCATCCGAAACAGATAAAAACCAAATCATTGAACTCTACAAAACGCGACCAGCAGAACGATACCAATTCTGAGCATTCCTCGCCCCTACCCCCACATGCTGACTAATCCCCCACTTTCGAGATAGAGTTTAAAACACAACAGTTTGGCAGATTCAAATCAACATTTTTCCAACGCCACCGACAATGCTCCGTACGCTCTCTCGACAGGTTTTGCAGGCTAGCAGGGCTCTTCCGCGCGTTGCCCGGCCCGTTGCCCCGGCTACACGGCTTTTCCAGACCTCGGCTCCCGTTTTCCACGGCCATGTGCACAAGCCCAAGCCCGGCGAGGAAATCAAGGTGACGTTTATCACCAAGGATGGCGAGCAGATCGAGGTGGATACCTGTGAGGGCGACAATCTGCTGGACATTGCGCAGGCCAACAATCTGGACATGGAGGGCGCCTGTGGCGGCTCTTGTGCCTGTTCCACGTGCCATGTGATTGTGGACCCCGAGTACTACGACAAGCTTGAGGAGCCCGATGATGACGAGAACGATATGCTGGATCTGGCGTTTGGTCTGACCGAGACGTCGCGTCTGGGCTGCCAGGTTTGTGTCACCAAGGATCTGGACGGAATTCGAATCGCCCTTCCTGCCATGACTCGAAACCTCCAAGCTTCTGATTTCAGCTAGAGGGAAGGGGTGTGAAGTGACGGTGATGGGTGCGATTCTGCTGACTAAGTTTTGTGCTAGTTCAGCAGCCCAGAGGAGTGTAAATAGGCCGATTTTTCCGGCACGTGTTCCAGCGGGATGTTGACGTGAAGGTCATGTCCCTTAGAGGAACAGCAACAACAAGTCATGTGTTAGTTAATGATGATGTTTAATTGTGGTTGTGGGGAGGCAATAGAGGGTTATTCGGACTGGTTGGAGCTGGTAGAGCTCTTCCATCATGAACGTATTGGACAGTGATGTGATCCATGAAGGTGTTGCAAAGAATACTCTGCCGTTCGATTGAGCTTTAGAACGTGCCTGTTGGGTGTATCGTAGAAATATGCTAGACGGAAGGGGGCTTCCAGAACAGACTCTAATAGTATCATGTCTGTGGACTTCTAGGGTCACACAAATGGCAATGTTTGTTGAGATATGGAGCCTGAGAAGAGACTAAAAAGTGGTTTGATAAGATGGGATGGTATGTATAGCGCATACACTTGTCAGCATTATCACAGCACATCTCTGTAGTATCTGCCTCATGAAGCAGAGTGATGTACGATGTACGACCCACAGAACAAAGATAAAACCTGGGAGACTTGAAATATTCGTTCCATACATGTCCAGAATGTCTAGAAAATTACCTGATTTGGTGTATCTTTTATAAAGCTCGGTGGAGAGATGGAAGTGGAAGTGTGAAGCAACAGGAGACGAGAAGGTTGTACGAAGAGTAATAAGGATCAGATATTGCTTTCAGACTATTAAAGCAGCCCTAAATGTTTCAAAAAGCTTTTCTACTCCTTCTAACCAAATGGTCTATCCCTTAGAACCATACATTGAGGGTCTGTCTGACTGTAGAAAACCAGTACCCAAACATCAGAACCCATCTGGCTGTGTGGTCCAACTACAGAACGGAATAGAGCTTTTCGCTGCCTGGACATTTATTTGAGAGAACCCACAATCTCTTTCATCTACCGAAACAGCTACTTGTATCTTTTGCTTCTTAGGATCATCCGTTAGCTACAGTACAGTACATCTACAGTAGTTGCACCATCTGACTGTAACTCTGCCATTCCATCATTCTACTTCTCAGAAGTCCCAGGCCGTGCAATCTGAAACACTTTTCGAGTGTATATCTCCATGTAGCTCGTCTTTCTTCCACAGATCTCAAACACACCGCGCCATTGCTTTTGCTCGTTGCTTTTTTGGCGGGCAGTTCTGGGATGGCTGCCACGATATTGATAGCCATTGGAATGGGGGACATAAATCGAGAGTCAGACCAGGTTAGACGGACCACATGACCAGATCACGTGACCAGATAGGCGACAAGGCCATTAACCACACCATCCACGTGACCACGCTAACCTGTAACAGTCACAGCACTTCAACAACAGATGCCAGGGGTTCGATTCCCCTACGGCTCATTCTTATAGTACCAACGTATCATAATACAGTAGGAACCAGGACACCGTATTCACCATACCCTTCTCTCCGTATACATTCTAATCTCCCTTCAACAATAGTGGGCCAACGACCCCGTATTACTGGGCTAGTAGAAGAAAGCCAGAGACACAAACAGGATTTAATTGAGATGCTTGGTGGGTTGTGCAAACTATGGTACAACCGGCAATTTAACAGAAAATGCTAGCACTTCAAGCTGCTCTCACACCCCACCACGTTCTCTGCCACACCGTTTATTTTTCCGCATTAGTCTGGTGGATAATTAATACAAGTTCGTACTGTACCTACCCAGCTCGCATATTTTCTCTCCTTGAGAATCGCCAAACGAAAAGGCAGAGAGCTCAGAGCGTGAGCCGAAACTCTCAATTAAAGCCATGTGCAAATAACCCAAGTCTGAACAAATTTTTTACGAGTCTCACAACGCGCCGCACAGTAGAAACAGTTCCACAAGACAGTCTCTCTTCCGGCTTTGGCACGACCCGCACCCTTTGCAACCATTTGGTGGGCGATCGAAAATGGCCGCATGCAATGCCCTGTACCCGCGCTGTGCGGGTTTAATAATTGCGCAGATGTACATGACCGCAAGTCCGATCTAGGAGTATAAGTGCGTGGGTGGTACAAGTACTGTACGATACGTACGATAACACCAAGTGATTGAGTAGTTCGAGTTGAAAGATATCAAGTTCTATCGATAGCTCTACTTGTAGATCAACAGTTGTGTCCTGTACCAATATAATAACCAAGGTGCAGTGTGTATAGTGTAGTTCTTCGTATCCCGCTGCCTTTCCACCTGTCTCTCATCAGTGAGACCTTTCTGCTCCGCTTGCCATTGTGTCTTGAGCTTTGTGATTCACTTTCACGGCTTTTCACTGTTTTCCTCTATTTTGTATTTTAATCACCTTTTCCATTTTATTCATTTTTATTTTTTTATAATCACATAATACATTAACTATTACATTATTCATCTTTTTCTTTTTCTTTTTCTTTTTCTTTTTCTTTTTCTTTTTCTTTTTCTTTTTCTTTTTCTTTTTCTTTTTTTTTTCTCTCCCCTATCCCCCAACTAATCCCAACTACCGCTACTTGAATAAACCCTCCGCTTATCTCCTGCACCCTTCCGATTGGCCCAGACCACAAAGACAGATCCCTGCAGCCGTGCAGCTGTGCAGCCGTTGAGGCAGATTAGCAGCAACCGCGTATTATTTAGTCTTTTAGCGTGGGTCCACATGGCCTTTGTTCGAGAGGGGAAACCGTGCAGCCAGAAAGGCAGCCGTGCACGGTGGTGGTGGAGGATGGATTGGAAGGGGATTGAGAGGCGCAGTAAATGGCGAAAAAATATCGATAATATTGCGGGCACGTGGCTGAAATTTATGCTGCTTTTTGCACAACTTTATCTCAGTTC
Source organism: Yarrowia deformans (assembly GCA_900519085.1). NCBI lineage: Eukaryota > Fungi > Ascomycota > Dipodascomycetes > Dipodascales > Yarrowia > Yarrowia deformans. The sequence goes on along the minus strand of ULGY01000009.1, from coordinate 541,217 downwards.
CCCGTCATGTTGTCGCGGATTCAAAAAACCCCCTCAAAAACACATGCATACCTGTCACATCCCCACAAGCACAAAGTGCAAAGTGACAGTTCCAGACGTGACAATCCATGACAATAGCTCAAGACGCAAGTTATCGTCCAGCTGCTAGTCCAAAGACGTTCTTTGGACCACTCTGACAGATAATCCCATTGTGTCTCAGGAGAAGGCGAGACAGAGAGGAGTTTTTCGATTTCGTTTTTTTACGTTTCATTATATTTTTGACCCACACGGGAAAAAGAGAAAAAGGTGGTGCAGATGAAAAATAAAGCCTGGGGGACTCGAAATTATCAGGCCACTTTTTTTTCGCCGTCGCCAGCGTTCCATACATATGGTTTAGCAGCACCTGTATCGAGGTGAGACATGTGGGTCTCACTTTTAGTTGGAGCCCAGGGGCAGCGATAATGCACGTGGCGCGTTATCGACGTGAAAGGGGGGTAACGCTGGACGTGTTGGGATGTTGGTAAGGCGGTGTTCACGTGACTAGCGGGGTGAGCATGTGACCGGCAGAGTGATCACGTGACGGTAGAAGATTTGTTTTGAGTGAGTCGTGAAGTGGATATTTTCTACAGGAGCGTTCTGGTAGTATACACCACTGTGGAGCGTTTTCAAGATTCAATCTATTTGGCGATTACTGTGTTTCATCACTTCAGTAAGTTACTAACATAACCACTGTACTTGTACTATATCTTTTAGGAATATGACAAATCCTGAAAAGACTAGTGCTGCGCTGATAAGTGTGTCTCCGATGTTTGCTCTTCTTGTGTTAGCTCATCCTTCTTTTGTTCATCAATACTGGCACTTCCTAATGAGCAGTAAAACCGTTTGTCTCACAACAATTCAGCATGACCTCCAATGACGTCCATCAGAGATACCCTTTGGAGACACGAGTCAACTTCGATACCAGTAATGCGATACCTTACACGGTCTTAAAACGATCTCAGATGACACTGACAAAGTACCTGGAAATGAGGTGTCTTCACTTAGCTAGCTGCTATTGCTTTCAGCTGAGTCCTGGCTCACGGAGAGATTCCACGCTACATTTCAGAGAGGCTCCGGATTGGCCTTTTCAGCCATGTAAGCCGCAACCTGATCATTGAAGATGTTCCGGCACAAACTGTGTACGAAGACAACTGTACGACAGGGCTTCTCTAGCTAAGATATCATTCTTGGTGGTCTATGGTGGCCAGCAAAAGCCTGCGCAGATTACATTTCATTCTATCCCATCGTGTCTTTCTCCTGCGGTCCGAACCGCCCCCTGATACATCACTGGAAGCTTACATTCTATAAACAGCCATCAACACCTCTTCTTTGCCTACTTCTTCGATAGACAACAAACTATGATTCATTTCTCTTTGCCACTCTTTTCCGTCTGAAGAAGGGGTTCTCTTTTGACTCCAGTTTGATTCTTGTGAAGCTCAATATCATGTGACGTATTTTACCTTCTCTGAAGATCATTCTGTTACTGTGGAACGGTTCCCAATATGCATGGCCTCGACTATTGTATAAAGGGAATTGACGTCGTTGATTGCTAGTTCTGAAGAACTGAGTAAGCATTCTCAGTTCTTCAGAACTCAGAATGCTTTGTCAAGAATGCGTGTCCAGACCAACTGAAGTACGAACTACTACAGTGTACGATGAATCCGAGCTCTCGATGTTGCCAATTAAATTTTCATCGGCTCAAACATGAATTGACTCAATACCCCCTGAAACATTGCTTCCCTGAGCATCATGATTCTGAGACGACGTATTAGTCGGACAAGAGGTCCTCATTCTGACAGAGACTTGGTCATCTAACTTCTGGAAGAGAACCTCTGTCACGGCTGAATCTGACAGCATGAATCAGACGGAAGACGCAGAGTCCCTAGATATGGAATACCAGGTCAAGGCTTCTATTTTGGTGCCCATCTGTAACCTCATTCTACCCTTTTGAGGCGTTCTGTACAGTAGTCAATTATTGACGGCGTTGACTCTACAATCCTCTGCGGCTCAACCTGGAAATAATGAGACCACCACCGTCCTGTCACTCCATTGCTGTCGAAAAATCTACTCCCCACTGCTTTTCTGAACCAATGAAGCATCTTACTGGGTCGAAACCCTCAGACCTCAACAGTGCTCACCGTTAGTGCTTACCATTAGTGGGCTCTTTATTCGGCCCGTTTTTCGTACCACCAATGGCTTTCTCGCCAAGACCAACTCCAGCAATAAAAGTATCAATGGAGTCTAGTCTTCCCTTTAACTCTTCTTGGACTTCTGGACTTGTGTTGGACAACTGAAGCAAGATCTGTTTCAGATCATTCTGCGTCTCACTTATAGTATCGAATTTCGCACTGAGAGTGTCAAATTTCGCACTGAGAGCATTGAAATCGCTGGCGTGCTTGGTTTGCAATGCCAAAAGGTCGTTATGGGTGTTCATCTGTCGAATATGCGCATCTCTCTTTTCACAGGCCTCCTCCAGAGCCTTTGTAGTCGTATCAAAGGCTGCCATAAGACTGCAGTATTCCTCGGTATCGTTATCATGCAAATAATGAGACTGTCGTTGCGCTTTGTTGATGTATTCTATCAGTCGGGTCTTGGCTCTATTGGCATCACGCCAGAGAATGTTGATGGTGGACTGTGGAGGGATCATTTCCATCTGGTACTTTCCGTCCGAACCCAGATCAGAGTACCTGAGACTGAACACCTTGTTGATGGCCTCCAGCAGTCTTTGCTTAGCCTCTTTGTTGCACAGAAACGTCCTCAGGTGTTCACCGTTGGTGCGACCCTCCTCAACATACGTAGGACCATGGACGAAGAACAACTCTGGCACAAACTGGTTTCCGTTCGGATCCGAAGCAGGGGTGAACCCATAAAACGGTCCGTTGAACAGTTCCAGTTCCAGATCATGTTTGAAATACAGCAGCCCTTCCTCCTTGGCGTTGTACCTGTCGAGAGGGAAACTGCCTCCCTGACTGTACAGAGGGTAGTCGTCTTTGTCGTCGAAAATCACCCTCTTGCGTCGAGCCTTGTTGTAGAAGATTTCTTGCATGTTGCGAGGTCAGGAGTTGGATCTGAGAGTGAGAACGGCGAACTATTCAGCCACACTCACTGCGAAGATCAAACTAAAAGTGCTTACGAAATGTGGCTTGCACGTGAGTTGGTATCATTATGTTTGAAGGGTTTTGGGCTAACCAGCATTTCACGAATTTGGGGTGTTTCATAGCACAAAATAAAGACCTTTACTACAGTAGATGTAAGTATACCCGACATCTAGCCATTGCACCTAATATACTGCCTCGTGTATGATAAATAAATCAAAACGATCTAACAAGCCACATTCAAGAACTATCATTCAAGACTATCGATAAATGATAGTCAGAAAATGGAAAAAAATGACAATTCTTGACGTTTGTCCGCAAGTGAAATCATCCACAAATACGGACTCTTATTTGGACAGTCAAAAAATGCTCTTTTTTTCGTTCTCCAACTGGCAATACCCATCTCAAAGATCGCCTCGCTTATCTGGGTCCAGAAACTCTAAATTACGAATCTGATTCGGGTGCATATTTCCTGCACAAGACTGCATCGATTCTGTTTAGCCAGTGAGGCTGTCTTATGGTGATGATGGATAGCTATAACAAGTTGATGACACCACAGTATTGACAGACCCAATAAGATAACTACAGTGATGATGAAACAGACGAACGAGATTCAAGCAGTCAGCATTTGCACACTATTTTCTTGTTTTTTTCAATCCTCCCTCGATCAGCCACAAACCCCTCCTCCTGAAACTGCCTCATTGAGACGTTTTAAAACAGACCCAATAGTATTACCACCAGACTGTAAGTCACCTGACAACCCTCTCAAATGCAAGTTACCTGACTATCCTTCTGCTGCTTCTGGCGTACTCTGCCTCACCCTTTGGCCAACCTCATACCAGTCTCTACCAAAGGGCTGTCTCAGAAAAGAGAAGTTCAGCCTCTATCTGAATCTCATCAGCCTCAGATGAAAAAGCATATAAACCAGATGAATTTACCGCAAGAAACAGAATCACAACCACCTCACTCTGCCCACAAATGTCCCACTCTATCAACCACCCTGTCCCCAACGATCTCCATCATCGAAGACTTCAGCGTTTGAGAGAACGATCAGCTCCTCACAAATTCCGGGCTCCTCTTACTCCTAACGCCTCTCCCGATCGAGCAATTCAGCCTCTCCCTTTAGCTGGACATTTCCCTTCTAATGCGCCTGCTCATCCTTCTACTCTGATTGCTCCTGTTCCGATTAACCGATCCTCTGCGTCTTCTTCTTCGCCTGTTCCTCAGAAAATCAAAGAAAACACGTTTTATATTTCGGTGAGCGCCTTTTATGAAGAACCAAGCCTCTTCCCCTGTATTCTGGAATGCTACAGTGCAGCTGCTAAACTCCTGAGCCCTGGAGTTGTTATCAAACACAACAACAGACACTCTCTTCTTAAACAGTGGCTCAGTCGTACCTTTGATCCAGACCCCGAGTGTCCTCGAGTCTTGCTAGTCGATGGTTTTGTTGGCCAGCTGGTGGGAGATTTATTCAATGATCACGAGTTTTCCACGATTCTGAGAACCCGAAATCTCCATCTTGTGCGTTTGAATTCGGTCGCTTCCCTCAACAACAGTTTGAACATCCCCTTCGAGGTTGTCGATAAGGCGTTCAAGGAGTTTGTCACTATTCATGGCTCACATGTAATGGGCGATATCTATCTAACGGCCCATACTGAGTGCTGCTACAAGAGAGCAATGTCTGTAGGATTCACTCCTGCCACAATGCAAAGAGGATGGGCTTTTGTAAACCTGGAGAGAGTGTGGAGGCAGGGTGGAACGGGAAATCTGCAACCATCTACCATCCTACCCTCCATTGAGGAGGAAAAGGCCGGAATCAAGCATGCTAGGGCCGAGATCAACAATAGAAGAGTCTGGGTCGAACAACGCGAGCAGGAGCTTATGAGATCCCTTCAGTCTCGCAGATGAAGATGCAGTAGGAGCAATCTCACGATAATCTCTCTAAATTGATCCAGCCCATTGCCTGCCTATATAGCCTCAATTAAACCAGAGCACATGATCAGGTACGACTAGTGTGATAGTGACCCCAAGAAGAATCACTGAACTCGTGGTAGATGTACCAGAAAGTAAATCGATACACCACACTCAACTAAAGCGCCAATGGTACCAAGTCCAATGCGTCGCAGCATTGTAGAGTAAAGAAAGGTGTCTGCGTGAGATAACTCATGAAAGAGGAGTACAGTTTTGACCTCATGTCAGTGTCAGTTATGAAGTTTCATACTGTAGTGGAAAATAAATTAAATCTACAATCTATTGTACTGAGAAGGATCAATGTTATCGCTCCGTTGGAAGCATCAGAAAATGGAGAGTAAAGAGCGCTGATTGTATCGTAAAAGCTACCCTCCATTAAAAGTCGTTTTAGGACGAAGAACATGACTCCATTCCCAAAAAAAGATACCAACCTCACTCTTCCTCTGGGAGTCATTGAATGACATACGAACCAGCATTCCTACCAGGTCATCAGTTCAACTGTGAGTCACAACCTGAACCTACCAATGACAATGAACTACTGACCATGACTACAGTAAGAATAAAAGACCATGACTCCGAAGACTCCACCTTGTCTACCACAGATGGTCAACACAGCCACTTCCGGTGACTCTTGTCATGAAGCAAGACCCCAAATCACTTAACAAACCAGTCACTTTCAAAATGATCCATCAAGGTCAACATGGCGCACCAAGACCCATGTTCACTTTGATCTAGAGCCAGTCTACAACATATATCCACCATCAACAGCCCTTGTAGAACCAAAAACACGCCCAATATTGGCACCAAAATGTAGTCTTGGAGCTGCTGACTCCATATATGCTGTTCTTGTTCTTGTCATCCGATTCCTACCAGTGTACATCCATATCTGGCCCTTTTAAATTTTCCCTGTGACCCCATCATCATCACCAAGTGTCTCCTGAATTTTGGGGCTAACACTGTCTACCTCTTACTACAGTACATAGCTGTAATGCATCTTGGACACGTGCTACGCCACACTACAACTAATTAGCCACCTTATCATCTAATTAGCAGCGTCCTAGCGTCCGCTAAAGCTGCATACACCGTCTACACCCGCTCTTGGTCAAAACATTCAGATGCTCTGCAGGCAGACCCTGCAGAAAACACCACCTCATTACTCATTAATCATAATCTATTTGGTCACCTCGTAGATGGCCTCGGCCAGTCGGCCGACGTTCTGGGAGGTGATTCCGGCAATGGAGATTCGGCCGTCCTTGGTGCCGTAGACGGAAAACTCCTGGGCCAGACGCTCAACCTGCTCGGGCGACAGGCCGGTGTAGCAGAACATGCCAATCTGGGAGGTGACGTGGTCCCAGTTCTGCTGGGAGCCCAGCTTCTCGAGGTTCTCCTTGAGCAGAGCCCGCATCTTGATCATTCGGTCGGCCATCTGCTTGACCTCGCCGAGCCACTGCTTCTTGAGCTCGGGGTTGTTGAGGATGGTGGCGGCGATTCGGGCGCCGTGCACGGGAGGGTTGGAGTAGAAGGGTCGGATGATGATCTTCAGCTGGGAGTCGACTCGGTTCTTCTCGGCGGTGTTCTCGCAGACCAGGGAGAAGGCGCCGACTCGCTCGCCGTACAGACCCATGTTCTTGGCGAACGACTGGCACAGCGCAACCTCGTGGCCCTGGTCGACAAAGTACCGGATGGGGTAGGCGTCTCGGTTCACGTCGCCGGTGGCAAAGCCCTGGTAGGCCATGTCGAAGAAGGGGAAGTGACCCTTGGCCTTGACCACCTCCTCGATCTTTCGCCACTGCTCGGGAGTGGGGTCGACGCCGGTGGGGTTGTGGGCGCAGGCGTGGAGCAGCACGGCGGTGCCGTTGGGGGCGGCCTCCAGATCGGCCAGCAGACCCTCAAAGTCCAGAGCAATGTTCTTGGGGTCGTAGTACCGGTAGGTGGCGGGCTCGAGGCCAGCGGCGGTGAACACGGCCTTGTGGTTGGCCCACGAGGGCTGGGGCAGCAAGATCTTCTTGGAGGTGTAGAACTTGTTGAGGAACTCGGCGCCGATTCGCAGAGCTCCGGTTCCAGAGATGGTCTGGGTGATGGCGATTCGGTCCTCGAGCACGGCGGGGGAGTCGGCTCCGTAGGCGAGCTCAGCGGCGGCCTTGGTGAAGGCGGGGACACCGGTGATGGGGGCGTACTCCTTGTCGAGAGCCTTGTTGACGACCTCCTTCTCGGCCTCTCGAACAGAGGGCAGCACAAAGGGCTTGCCGCCGTCGTCTCGGTAAGCACCAACACCGAGGTTGATCTTCTGCTCAAAGGAGTCCTTCTTGAACGCCTCGGTGATGCCCAGAATGGCGTCGGGGGGGCCCTGGGGGACCTTGGCCCAGACGGAGTTGAAGCGCACAAAGGCGGCGGCAGGAGTGGCGTGGAAGGTGGAGGCTCGCACCACCTTGGAGGCGGCCACGGCGTGGGTTCGGGCGATGGTTCGGAGCATCGTTTTGAGTCTTGTGGTGTGGAGTTGTGTAGAAGAAGAAGCGAGAGGTTGCAAGTCCCGATGGTCGATATATGTATGCACCCTAAGTGTAATACGTGGTGAGTAATTATTTAGATTAGAGTTCGCATGTGAAGGTGAGGGGGGATGAGAATTGGGGTCTTCAAAAAGGGGTAACCGAGTGGCAACATCAATTCGGTCGTTTCCGCATCCTACTCAATTGGCCAAAAACTATATAATAACGTCTTTCCCCGTCCTTTTTCACCGCCAATTGACCCGTCATGTCCCAGTCTCCTTTCGTCGGACTTGCGAGTTGACTCAAGCGCCAAAAAAAAGTTACCCTCAAGCGCCAACCTCACACCACAGCACACCCACACCACCAAAACCAGAACGTTTCTGTGTCTCTCGTGCGGGGTCGGGTGAAGGGACAGAGCAATTGAAGGATCCTGACGCAGACAGACACAGACAGATAGACACAACCTGTCACAGACACAGCCTGACACAGACACACAAGCAATTGCCTGGTGGAGTTTTCATCTGCACCTTTCTCCCTCCTCCAACTTACCCTCCCGTGTCTCACCCTGAGTCACGGTCCGTCTGTGTCTGTCGTTCCCTCATCGTATGATACTTGTACCGGCGGTACGAACCAAGGTCGCCCCAGTCACAGACGCGTGTGAGGAGTGTGGAGTTGGGACACACCTCGGCTTCGGCCCTAACCTAACTCCACTCATGTCCGAAAATTTCCGAGCAAAGTCAATTTGGCAAGAGGCGGAAAACGACGGAAAACGCAACGCCATTACTCCTGGTCACGTGCCTGGTCACGTGCTCAGATCATGCGCAAGGATCACGTGACTTCGGATTTCATCTGCCCCACCTTGTTGCTTTGCCTGACAGTGTCCCTTCCACAAGCTGACGGAAAAGGACATACACCCAAATTCACCATTTTGGGCGGACCATCTCGGGCGGATCAACGGGCTGATTCTCGAATTGAGGTGTTTAAGGCGATAACGACGGTGTCAGCTATTTTGTCGCCATTTTAGCTGAATTTAAGCGATTTTTTCGGGTTAACGGGGGGATTCAGGGTGATCGGGAGTTACTGCAAAGAATTCGTGAAAATCGGGAGAAAATCGGGGAAAATCGGGGAAAATCGGAAAAAATCGGAAAAAGTTTGGAAATGCTGCCCAACGAGGCCAGAGGTGTATTATAAACGCTTCCCAGCCCAAATCAGTCCACTTTGACACCGTCCAACCTCCCCTCTTACTCCCTTAGCCCAAGGCAATTTTCCTCGAAACTCTATTTGGGGGCGGGCCTCGATTATGTACTGCGTCCGTTGCCAAGTCCTCGAGAGGGGGCAAGAGAGAGGGTGAAATTTTTAGGAGGAAATTGCAAAGGCTGAAATTGCTCCAAAACGCGGAAATTTCAGCCGCCCGGTATAGAAGCATTGGGTGAGTCGACGGAGCTGTTTCAGGAGGTTGGTGGCTAGGATGGCTACACAGATCGAAAGTTTTGACCAGCATTTATTTCGGCTATTGGGTCTTTGAAAAGGCTCACATACCTTGTGGGGTATTAGATGGAGACGATTTTGCAGCCCTGTAAATCACAAGTGTTCTCACATATTTGGCTCAGATCGTATCGACCACAAAATCTAGAGCTCACTGACATTTTTCATGAGTTCTTGCGATCATATTGATACCAGGGTGATACATTCTGACTACAGTAGCGGTCAAGAACTGTGGCATTCGATTCAGCAGAAGACACTGAGCAGAATGGCATGGTATATCTGATACTAGCAGCAATATCTGCTCGGGCAATGTTTGAGATCAGGCTGGTTACTGTAGATTATTAACCCAGCTTCAGTTCATCCAATGTCTCTAGGCTGTGTCTATACCTATCCTACACACAGTATAAACTGCATTGTTCCACAGCTGCTGTAGAACTGCTAATGTGACCGTTCAGTTGGTGTTTCTACTACATTTCCAAACAGTCACTGAAAGATCTCTGGCTTCGGGTTTTCAATGTGCACATTACCGTTATATCTTGTCAGAATCATACTGCCCTGCCTATGACCACTGATAAGTCCATGGGGCTCTTAGCCGAATTGGTGTGTAACATCACTTCTGTCAGCTCTTCTCGTACGGTGCTTTGATTGTCTGAAGAAGTAGCATCAATCTGACTACCTGTAGGGCCCTCAATCAGACCCTTCTCCAACATCTTTTCATCCTCGAATCTCTGTTCTTGGGTAGACGTGGTTTTGGGTCCTATGCAACGTTTGAACACATGGACAACAGCCTCGCCTAAAACAGCAGAAGAGACGATCATGACAGCGCCAAAGATCAGCATTGCCCACAGTCGACCGTCCATGGCTGTTTGTTCTTCCAAGACCACTTCCACTCAGACAGTTTAGATGATGGTTCTAGCTGAGGCAGCTGATGTGAAATGATGATAAAATCATTTACGGTCCATGCAAACGAACTGAACGGCGTAAACTAGAGATCCAGTGTTGTTGTAGTGACATGGTCATGTTGGGTATAGTAGTGGGCTGAGAAGACTGGTGAAACGAGACTGTTGGTCTCATCCCCTGTCTAACCCAAATAGTTGGACAGGATGGTGTCAGGTCGTGAGCCTCATTCCATTCCGCACTCCACCATGGAACACTATTTGCCTCACCATGCCCCTCTCTGCCCCAACCAGTCTGGGAACTCGTACCGCCTTCATCGTTATATAAGGAGACTGTCTTCTCAGATCTCTCCCTAGTTAGTTCTTCAATACACTCTCCTAACTCTCGATTAGTAAGCCAGCTTGAGGCTACTTACAATAGATTAGCTGAACAACTTATAGAACGTGCAACAAACACTCAGTAGAGGTCAAACAAGCTCTCTAAGTAACTCTCTCTCGTCGAAAGCAGTACCCAGACACTGCTAGCCCCTGTAAACACGTTTTCAGTGGGGTGGAGGAGGTGGGCTAGCTAAAGTCAATTTGGAGCAGCCAGGAAACGGAACATCACAAACACCTCAAACGGTTGAAGACGATGAAGAGTGGTCTTCGGTCTGGTAAACCGATCAGTCTCAGTCTCCGTTACTGACAAATCACGTGACCTACTCTACCCTGCGTATCCTACACACCTGTTATCTCCCAAACAAAGTTTTAGATAACGCTGCCAAGACTGCCAAGACCTTCGCTAATCAGGTACAGTACGAGAAAACACGAGTATTAGTTAATACCTTGGTTACGTGAGTTGAGCCAACTGTCGAAAGCTCCTCTATAATAGGCACCCCATCACATTCTCGTTTAGCATCAGTTAAGACCCTTTTCCAGCAACTTTTCGTCCTCGAAAGTATCCTCGTCGACAACAGAAGGTCGTCTCATGTACTTGATCAAATGAACAAGAGCCTGCGACAAACAAAGAGCAGAGGCATACACAGCAAAGTTGATGGCGACTTCTACCCAGAAACGCTCCCAGTTAAACGTCCGTGGTTCTCCAGGCTCAGAGGGCTCGGCAACATACACCAGTTTGACAATCACGTCACTCAGGCTGGAAACTTGATACCACAAGAACATAAAGGTGAAACAGGTGAAGAGAATGTTTCCCCATCTGGAGAGTTTCTGTTTGAGCTCGGTCTGTGTGTTTTCGGTTGGCAAAGTCGTCGATTCTGTATCGTTTGTGGTGTTCATTGTTGTGTTCAGTGTTGTGTAAGTTGGAGAGTTTGAGATGGTATTAATCGAGATACCACCTTGTTGGTTTTACCAGGTGGATTTACTATTGTTGAAGTATGGATTTATTCTATATGACTAAGCAGAGATGCTCAGAATGCTCTTGACATCCTCATTTGGAGTCTTCAAGTAGCTTGACTCTAGTTGATGATACTCTCAACTGAAAAGTGTCTCACACAAATTCTACAATAAGACGACACACACCCAGGGGGTTTTCTTATCATCGCATCAACCAGATCCTGTGCTCACAGTTCTATGTCGCATTGAGATTCTTTTGAAAAAGCAAACATCGAGGAACTAAAAAGGTGGAGAGTGGCTGAGAGTATTTTGGGTCGGTTTGGTTCGTCTGAGCGTTTTTGAGAAGACCTCTGTGAGACTTCCAGACAGAAGATGTAATAGAAAGACAAAAAAAAACAAAAAAAAAAACACAACCTCCTGCTCTGTCTGTGCGAGTACAAATCCGTCTTCTGTTCGAGTCTGTCTACTATCGTTTTGCAAAAGCACTGGCCAGCAGTGGGTATTATAAATTATATACTAATAAAGAGGTCGATGGTCGGTCGGGGTTTTTTGGTCGTCAAATCTTGGAGAGTTAGGTAATACTGAAAGCAGCAAGGGGGCTTCAATCGAAGCAGAAAAAAAGAAGAGCTAGATCCGCTGGTTCCACTTAAGCGGACTTGGAAGAAAGAAGAGAGTTGAGGGAAGAAGTAGCGGCGTTGAGACCGGACTGGTCGTCGTTGATCTTGGGGTAAGCTCCGGCCAGAACTCCAATGAAGGTGGAGATGTTGGTGATGAGGTTGTGGAGCACGGTTCCAAAGGAGGCGCCGACTCCGTCAACGGCCACAGAGCCGACCACAGCGACCACCTGCTCGACAACAAGAGCAATGGTGTGGACGATGGGGTTGAGAACCACGGCGGTGACAACCTGGCCAGCAATGCCGCCAATGATGGGCAGGCTGGAAACGTGCTCGGAGGCAGACACAATGGCGGCGTTGAGCTTGACAATGGCGTCCTGCAGAACCTGCATCTCCTGGGGTCGGGTGCCCTGGGGCTTGGTGATGACGGCAATGGTGCCGGTCAGCACGCCGGCAAAGATCTCAATCACGTGGATGAGGTCGCCAGCAGACTCCAGGCCGGGGATGTGGGGCAGAGGGAAGACGGCGGCGGCGGTGGACTCGGGAGCAGACTCGTTCTGAGCCACAGGAGCAGCCACGGCCAGAGTAGCAGCGGTAGCGAAGAGAACGGTTCGGACGTTGACCATTTTGGATGTAGAGAAGAGAAGAAGAGAAGAAGAGAAGAAGAGAAGAGGAGTGTTGTCTTGGGGATCAGAATGAGGAGTTTGTCGACTCCTTATATACCTCTCTGGGTCGCCTATAACCCACATGGTCCACCTCCACTTGATCTGATAGTCCAAGAGTAAGGTTCCAGTCAAGCTTCATGCCAAGCTCTCAATGATCGGCCCTAAACCTGGCTTAAACGTAGACCAATGACTTGGAACCCTGATAGCCTCTTCCAGGTAAGTTTCGGCGTCGTTGGGTGATGTCTGATTGTACCTGGTTGAGAGCTTATCAGAGGGATCAGTAGTTGAGATTGGTACAACTGGAGTATCTGTGACATCAAGATCAGCTCCAAAACCAGCTCCAATACCAAAACCAACTCCAAACCAACTCCAAACCAACTCCAAACGTCTCCTCACCTCCAAAAGCAACTTTTGAAGAGCTCGCTTTGCCCGTTGTTCCTTCACGTGTGCATTAGCTCAGTGATCTGCACAGCGTCGATAAGTGGAGGAGGAGGGATGACGTACAGAAGGGTAGGAGTCATCCAAAAATAACTGGGACTAGAAAAGTGGGCGTTTCGAAATACGGCAACCGTTTTGACAGTGGAATTACGTCTTTCGGGCCATAGTTGCATCTACAGTCTTCTTATCATCCAGCTGCATTACAACCCACCCCCCATCACTATCTTGATGGACAAGATCTGCGGATCTACAAGATCGTCTACTGGTGGAAATCAGGTGGACTGCAGCCTCCGACGTTGATTAGTTGGAGGCGTCTAAGAGTTGCAAGACATGACTCAAGCCACCCAAGATCTGTCTCACTTGGCGAAGACGCTAGCAGGGATAAACGCTGTGGACAAGGACAGACGGCCCTTTCAAACGGCGCCTCGAAAAGGATAACAGCCCTGCCAAAGTTCCGTGGAACCCGGGACGCCGTTGCGCAGGATCCAACTGACTTCTCAAAAGCAAAGACGTTGGCTATCGTCCAATGAAGGCAACGTGAGATATGATATTTGGTGGGTGAAACCAAAGTACCAGAGCCGAGCCAGCAGCCAAAGAACTGAACTAAACCGCCGTACCATCGCCGTAACACCGCCGTAGCACCACCGTACCACCTCCCCTGGCACCATTTCCTGCTACAACACTACCCCCACTTCTGTCTCAGACCCTGACCAAAAACCCCAGCCCTTGCCCACCCATCATCCACATAACCACACGCTCCCGAAGCAATTACTCTTCCTGTTTAGGCAGCGATCGGCCGTCTAAGACAACGTTGAAAGTCTATAGTCGTCGAGGGAGCTACCATCACCCTACTACAGTATTGTGCTCTGTTCGAGAAGATGAGCTAAGGGGTTCGATAGAGACTCTCGAAAGAAGCAACTATCAAAACAGGGTAAACCAAAAAAACCCTCCCGAGTACAGTAGAATTTTCCTCTCCTTACACCCTCCCACGTGGAAATTAACTCTCATCCTTCAACGCACTCCTTCAACGGCTCTAGGGTGGAGGTCATTGATATTGATGGGATGCAGGTGAGCGGTACAGTCTGTAAAGTGGGGTTTGTAGAGTAGGATCTGTAGAGTGGGGGTTTAGGGTCAATTTCAGGGTCCGACTTTGAGTCCCCGAGAATAATCCCGCTTTTGGCGTCGCTTTTGCATCTCTGATAGTTACCTTAGTGTGGATACGAATACTCACAATTATCCCTTCAGAACTTTCCTTATCCTGACACTCAACCTACAAGTACAGTGAATGAGGTACCCTCAGATCCTTTTGGTTCACAAATAACCTGCTTACTAAGCTTATAGCTGGATGGCTTTTCTGACTACTGAATCACTCACCTCTCTTCAATCACCCCTGTCTTCACCCAGCCGATCGCACTGCTCATCAACTTCTAGCAATCTGCAAAGACGATGATCATTGGTACAACTTATAGAACAAGTAAACGTGGTACCTGAGGAAAGTGAGAGAGTTGCGCCATCGATGTAAGGAGAAAGTGAATCCGTTTTGTGAGGTAATTAGGAACAGCTGTAGATAGTGTCAGTCCTGCACCAAGCCAGAAATGCGGCATAACTGCATTCCAGCAACGCCAATACAGCTCACATCCGTGACAAAATCATATCATTCTTCTCCCCCAGATCCAGGCTCTCCACTGAAACTATCCAAAATCTGATCGGAGCCTTATTCGAGCCGTTAATAACTGCTATAGCTAAAACACAGTTCCGATCACCAATCCTGAAAGAGAAATCCAAAAGGGGGAAGCAACCGTTTCGCTGAGAACACGATTCCTCCACTCCTCTTCCCATACTTGGTTTATTCACAGCTCTGCTTTTCCCATTGATTGGAGCCAAATTGGGGCTTTTTACTTCTGAAGCGTATCCCCCAGACACCACCCAGACAAACGGCAACACTCCGAAACACCCCCACACCTTTCTTAGCCGCTTCTTTGGCCCATCTCAACCGCCTCCCATACCCCTCTCACCTGTTTCAGCCGCTTCTCTAGCCCTCCTCGGGCTCCACGGCTCTACAGCACGGCCCAAATGCGCCTGTTCAAAACACCCCAAGCCCACCAAAAGCCGGCTGGGGTCCGCGGCACTGTTGGCGCCAACCTTGAGCCGCTGGAGGGTTGCATTTCCCCACATTTGCGGTGATTTATGGGTGTTTGTTGAGGTGGTACGAATGACCTGAAGGAGTGAAAATGCTGTCCACCAATCATCAGGCTTGTAATTCTCCATACCGTCTTTTCTTGGCGCCTTCTTTCTCGAAATTAAGAGCGTGGCTAGTCTTCTCTTCTCTCTCTTAAAACACAGTCTCGTCTTGTGGACTACAGTACCTTCAGTAGACTGGACTGTACAAAACGGCACTAGCCACATGACCCAGATGAGTCTTGAAGGGGTTGCGCCGAATTGGCCGAATCGAGACTAATTGAAGCCGTTCATAAGTGTAGCTGATTTACTGGGAATATGGGGGAGCTTGAGATGAGTGGTGTTTCTATCTTTACGGTAACATACTGTACTGAACCACACAGTCCTGGACTGTAAAGGATGGCCTAAACGGATTAATCCATTCATACAGTCAAAGCTCTCTTTCAAAACGCCCTATTCACCTACTCCACTACCTCCCCGCTTTTTCTACTGTGCTGCAGCTAAACTAGACTACAGTAAGTAAGGCTCTTCGCCGTTTGCTTTCTCATCATCTTCGAAGGGGCATCACTGCAGCTATCGTGATGTCAAGAGATGTACCGTGTTGAGAAATCAACCGTCGAATTAATTGCGATGTTTTCAAAATGAATACTGTCATGTTTGGATGCACACCTTGAACTGTCCTTATCAATCTAATCAAGATGATTTCAGCCACATACCGTCTTCTACAACAATACAGTCTTCCACAACCACCTCCAGGGTACTACTGGATTATCAGTCCTTACTAGTCCCTCCAACGTTCCCCACAGTGCCGTGGCACTCCTACAACAGTTAAGTACCCCGAATCGAACATGAGCTCTTCTCGATATCCACCATAACCATGAAAATTCGTATCGTGGATACTGCCAAACGCGCCAAAGACTTCTGGATGAAGGACGATCCTCGAGACGAAGAGGAGGACGAGTCCGACGTCCAGGCCGAGGTGGTCGAGGTCGAGGCTCATCTCATCGATTGGATCGCCAACAAGATGGAAATCCCACCCAGTGATCTCGATGGAGGGTATCCTCGAGAGGTGCATTTCATGGCCGAAAGACTTGCCGAAATGACCATTGAAAAGGCGCTGCCTCTGGTGCGAACCAACTACGACTACCACGACCACGACAACAACTTTCGCCACGAGTACCGCATGGAAATCAAGAGCTTGTTGGAGGTGTTTGGAGAGGTTGGGGTCGAAGGAGAAGATCCCGAAAAGGAGGATCTCGAAAAGGAGGACCCCGAAAACCTCATTCTCATGCGCTACTGGGCCGTCATCTTCCACTGGTGGAGTCCCTACCCCGAGGTGCGTTCGGTGACCGATCCGTACGACGAAACAGACACCACCGTCGAGACCTGGCGAGTGTGGGTTCTGGGGACCATCTGGGTCGCCATTTCGGCCTTTGTCAACCAGTTCTTTTCCGTCCGTCTGCCTGCCATTTCTCTTGACGCAGCCGTTTGCCAACTGCTGCTCTATCCCTGTGGACGATTCCTGCAGTACACTCTCCCCGACTGGGGCTTTTCCTTCCGCGGAAAACGGTACACTCTGAATCCTGGAGTGTGGAGTCAGAAGGAACAGCTTCTGGCAACAATCATGGTCTCGTGTGCCGCAGGAACCCCCTACATCACGTCCAACATCATCACCCAGGCTCTGCCGTCGTTTTATAACCAGGAATGGGCCGGAAACTATGGCTACCAGTTTGTGTTCATGCTGGTGACTCAAATGATGGGGTTTGGAATGGCCGGACTGCTGAAACGGGTCGCTGTGTACCCTGTCAAGGCAATGTGGCCCTCCTTGCTTCCCACCTTGGCCGTTAACAAAGCCCTGCTCGCTCCAAACAGAAAAGAAAGTATCAACGGCTGGAAACTGTCGCGATACGCGTTTTTCATGATCATGTTTGTCGTGTCGTTTCTTTACTTTTGGGTGCCCAATTACCTCATGAACTTTTTGCAGACCTTCAACTGGATGACCTGGATCGCTCCAAACAATGCAGACCTGGCCATCGTCACGGGATCCATCGGAGGACTCGGATTCAACCCCATTCCGACCTTTGATTGGAACCAGGCCACCGCCAGTCTCGCTCCAATCACCCTGCCTCTGTACACGTCCATCACGGGCTTTTGTGGCTCGTTCTTTGGAGGTCTTGTCATCCTGGCTCTATACTACTCCAACAACTCATGGACAGGATACATTCCCATCAACTCCAACCGGCTGTTTGACAACAAGGGCAAGAGTTTCAACGTGACCAAGATTCTGACGAACTACCGCTTCGACAGGGAAAAGTATCTCGCCTACTCAACCCCCTACTACTCCGCAGGCAACCTCGTTCTGTACTCGTCCTTCTTTGCAGTGTACACCTTTTCCTTTGTGTACACGACTCTCATGGATTGGAGAGCCATGAGGGACGCGATTGTCGACACCGCAAAGGCCATCCGATACATCCACCGAAGCAATTACCATGGAAGAGTCGACCCATACTCGCGGTACATGAAGAAGTACAAGGAAGTGCCCGATTGGTGGTTCTACCTGACTCTGCTGATTATGTTTGTGCTGGCGATTGTTCTGGTCGAAGTGTGGCCAGTAGATACTCCGGTGTGGAGCATTGTTTTTGTCATGGGTCTGGTCGCTGTGTTTATCGTGCCCTTTACGGTCTTTGTCTCCTACACAGCCACCTCCTTGTCTCTCAACGTTCTCTCCGAACTGATCATCGGGTACGCTCTTCCCGGTCGGTTCATGGCCTTGAATCTCATCAAAGCTCTGTCTGTGCAAATCGCCCAACAAGCCGAGAATTACACGTCTGACCAGAAACTGACGCATTACGCCCACCTGCCGCCTCGGTCTATTTTCTGGCTGCAAATCTGGGCCACTCTCGTTAATGGAGTGGTTTGTCTGGGCGTGATTCAGTTCCAGCTCGGTCTGGAAAACCTCTGTGAACCTGACAACAAGCTCAAGTTTACCTGTCCGTCCGAGACGACGTTTTTCACCGCCTCCGTCGCCTGGGGAGTCATTGGCCCCAAAAAGATGTTTGACAAGTACCCAGTCATGAAATGGATGTTTTTGTTTGGAGCCTGTGCGGGGCTCTTCTTCTATGTCGTCCAGGTGACCATCCCCAAACTCATGATCAAATGGTGGCCCAAACACGCCGAGAAGATTGACTACTGGCGTCGAAAGTGTCTGTACTTCAATCCTCTAATTTTTGTCGTCGGTCTCATTGACGGCTGGGCGCCCTACAACCTGACGTACAAGGTCGGCGGGCTGTATCTGGCAATTCTCTTCAACGGCTACATCAAGGGCCGGTACCTGGCGTGGTGGCGAAAGTATGCCTACGTGATGGAGGCTGCCATTGTCACCGGAATCGCGCTGTCCGGCATCATCATCTTTTTCTCGGTGCAGTACAACCCCAAGGACCTGGACTGGTGGGGCAACAATGTGATTGGAGAGGGGGTGGATGGAATGGGAATTCCGAATAAGGAGATTCCGGAAGATCCGGGGTTTTTTGGACCAGATTCGAGTCATTGGTAACGGAAGCGAGTGGCCGAAGGTCACGAGCGGACAACAACCTTTTAATGACGGAATCGGGAATGAGTGACCAAAGGTCACGAGTGGGCAGCGACCTTTTGGTGACGGAACGGGAGCGCGTGACATCCTTTTGTTTGGTGCCATTCGGACATGTTGGTTTGGTGGCAGCTGATCATGTGTCGGTTTCGACCTTACCTCTGGATGAGGATGACAGGATGAGGGTGAATGAGTAACAAGTGTATCTGTAATAAATTTTTGACTGAGTTTAGGGGCGTAGTTGTTTTACCATGTACTTGGAGCTGATGTAGCTGACGTGGCGTTTGTCGTAATGGTATCGTAGTCATTGTCACAGTGGTATCATGGCTTCATCAAAGTAGTGGAGGCGATACTGTGATGTGGTGACCATCGCCATGTGTCTTAACGGCATTTGCTGTGAGTCCTGAAGAGCTGATGAGGGTGTAATTGAAGAGCTGATGAGGGTGTGATTGTTGAATTTGACGATAAGCAGAATCGCTGTTCTCTGTCATAAGTGGGTATCACAACGAGACCTGTTATCATCAGGGGAATCGTGTAATCGTGTAATGTTGGTGATGTGTTTAGAGGACGAGCCTAAAGACTGTTCGAAACAGGTTCATTGTCCTAAAACTAGTGTTAACCAAACTCGAACCGGGGACCACGAGAAGGGCTTATTGTTTTGGTTAATTAAATGAACTTTTGAATTCAGCATCTAATCCTGAGGCAAGCACCCAAACAGCTTCATAATCATGAGATCTGGAAAAGAAACGGAAATTCAGATCTGGGCAAGTCGCAATATTTTCGTCGGCTTCCTGACTAAAATGTCACTAGTTTTTCGATTGGAGCTGTGTAAGAGTGTCTAGAGCTGGTAGTCAGCGTGCTTTTTTATAGTGATGCTGTACATAAGTGTAGCTACGAGTACTGCAACTCATATAGCCTAAGAAGACATTTGAAAGAGCTTACGATAAGCACCTGTCACATGAACGGATTCGATTGGTGATAGTCTTTTTTTTGATATATTAGAAACAGTGCCACTGTCCTAAGCTGATCTTGCTTGAGCAGTGAGTTGACAGCAGAGATGTCCGTTTCATGATGTCCACCGTACCGGGGCTGTAATGTACAATATATTAGCTATCTTCGGGGTATCGAGCTGGAGATGTGCCATGATGCTTCATACCGAGTTGAACATCGGTTCTGACGTCTGACAATCCTTCTTTTTCGACTTGGCCTCCTTTTCATGCTGACCTTTTAGTTTGAAAAACAGGCCGTTCACAGCCGGTACAGCAACACGGTGGCGTAACTGAGTAGTAAATGCCAACCGTTCAGTACTTCCCCTGAAGACTGTTAGTCAGGTTAGCTGAGTGTTAGCAGGTCCTGGCTCATGTGCTTCACACATTCGCTGCACACTCACTCGCTACACAGGCACCTTTCCCGCACACGTGTACTGCAGAATTTGCTCAATGCTCAGCTTTGCACCTTCTCCAGCCTCCTCCTCGGGTGCCACATACACTGGCGGCTTGGTTCCATTGTCCACCTCCTCTCGGGTCATCAGACCGTACCATTCGTACTCCTGCTTGGCGTCATCCACCACCTCGGCAGCCCATTCTCCGTATTGGTCGACCGTTCGGATCTTGACGCCCAGCGCCTTTTGTTTCACCTCCTCGCACCACTCCTCAACCTCTGGCAAGATCTTCTTTCGCAACAGAGTCGCCATAAGACCTGCTTCTGTGGCTGTAGGAAACGCTGGTAGAGGGAATGTCACCGTCTGCTGCAGGATATCGTTCTGATGCGTGATGGTCGACGATAACGACACCAGCTGCGTCAGCAGCACGTTGAACTGGTTGTGGAGAGAAGACCATGGCGGCAGAGTGGGTTGGTGGAGCTGTCCTTGCAGAGTGTTGAGAGAGTGGCTGACTTGCGTGAGTCGCAGTCGTAGCGACTCCAGAGCCTCCGTGGGGACATTGATATGATCTGGTTCTATTGGCTGGTTCATGGGGGTGGTTGAGGTGGTTGTAGTTCTTGTACTGTGTGAAAGCTACACCATCAAGTGGTGATGTACGTGGAACTTTATTTGAAAAGTGGTGCGAGGGAATGGGCTTGTAAAGTGGGCTGAAGGAGGGTGAGGAGGCTGAAAATTTGACCATGGACTTTTAGCCGCTACAAATATATGCAGTAAAGTTTTCAGACCATTTGGCTCATCACAGCTCATCTTAGAAGGACTGGATTTGAAGGACCGAATCTGGATTGTGAGAACCTTACCCAGAGGTAGGTGTGGAAGCCGAACGGAATGTAGAATAACGATTTTAAGAGCATCAGAATGAAGAGCTTAATTGAAGCTGGTACTAAAAGAATCTTCCTGTTCTCCTTAATCTATTAGTGTGTGTTTTGATGCGATTGCGTCACTATTGGACCTTCTATTACACAGTAGGGTTAGATCGAGCCAAAAAAAAGAATACTGGGGACTCATGTACCTGGTAGAACAGTCAGCACCTTGAAATGCTTTTTCAATTATCTACATGTACATCTCCCCCCACCCTGGTGCATATCATCCAGCTCCTTCACTACCACTCCCCAAATAAGCTTTCAACATCTGCCTACAGATGCATGATGATTTAAATGTTTCGACACTGCTCCAAACGAACAAGTACGGTACTCACAACACATTCATATCGAGTGATCCGACCACTAACGACCTTCATTCAACTTTCACAGCTTACTAATCAACTTATTAATCAACTTAATAATCGGCTGACTAACTACCACACTCATGGACGCATACAGAAAAGAACAACGGGCGGCGGAGCTCAAGAAACAGAACCGTCAGAAACGACAGCAAAAGGAGTCGCGATTAGAAGGACTTGATCCGCTCAAAGTTCACTGGCGACTGACGCAATTGCAGCAGAAGTACCAAAACAGCGGGTTTAGAAAGGTGTACATTCCTCATCATGAACAGAAGCAGATAGCTCGGCTGGAACAGGACTTGGCTGATCTCAAGAGATCCAAGGGAATCTCAGAGGAGGACTGGAAGGAGATGCTGGACTCACAAAAAAAGCGGGAAACGCGATTCAAGCGGTTCAAACATGGCGTGGGAGAGGTTTCGGACTACAACTCTGCTCCTCAGGGTCAACAGAGAGACAGTATCTTCTGGGATCCTGTTTTCAATCACAGAGGTGTTTCTCCGAGAGGATTTCCGTTTTTGAGCAAAGCTGCTGTTTTACGTAAGCAGATTGACAAGGAGGATCGGGACGATGTTGAGTTTTCGTCAGATGAGGAAGTGGTGGATATTGCTCTTCCGTCGGATGTTCCTCAGTGGAAGAAGGAGAGGGAGGTGGAGAAGCGTGAAGAAAGCGAGTCACGTGAGAGGGCTGAGTCACGTGACACGCGTGAAGCACGTGATGCAAGGGAGCCACAGCCACCACGTGATCGTGTTGTTCCCGAAGCAAAGGATGTGTATGAGTCTGGTCCTCAGGTTCGGAATCTGGCTGCGGAGGCTGCTCGGTTTGTGCCTCGGCAGGTTCAGCTGAAGCAGAAGCGGGAGGAGGGTACGAAATCGGTTATTGGAGAGGAAAAAGTGGAGGATGGCGAGCCTACGAAGGTGGAGAAGATGGAACCTGCCAAATCATCTCCTCACCCTATGATGGAGGAGGTTGAGGAGGAGAATGCCACCAGTATTCATGTTGATAGGGTGGAAAGTGTGGAGGATGAGTCTGGACCTGTTGTTGGTGAGGAGGTGGTAACAGTAGAACCTCTTGAAGAGTCAACAGAGGTTGGAGATGAGTCTACAGTTGAACCGCCTACAGCTGAAGAGGAACCCCCTGTGGAACCCCCTGTGGAACCTGAACCCGTGACAGGACACAAACTGCTCATTGGAGGTAATGTCGAAGCCGCCGTGTCTGAGTCCGAAGAGGAAGATGACGACGATGATGCTCTTTATTAGAGGGCGGTGGCTGGAAGGCGATGGTTCTATTAGAAGACGATGATAGTCCCTGTTGGCTAGAAGACAGTGATGCTCTTTATTAGAAGACGATGATGGTCTTAAAAACTGCATAAATACACAACATATTGCATACATGATTAGTAAAACGTACAACGCCATTTCTTTCTGTCACGAAACATCGTCCCAAATACTAGCCTTCGCCTCGACGGTTTCCTCCATGAACTTGTCTTTCCACTCATTATTCGTCTGTCGTTTTCGTCTTCTATTAAGACAATCATTGATTCCGTCCCAGGCCAAATTGAAAGCCGTATCCACTCCATCCTCGTCCACCTTTGGATCCATAACTTTGAGCGTGACTGCTCCCTTGGGCAGCTGTTCTTCCACTTGCAAAGCCTTGACGGTAAAGTCGGCCGCTTTGTTGCCGTTGTAGCTGTCCAGCACGTAGTTTTCCCGCGGCAGCTTTTTCCACGTTTCCCGAAGCTCCAGAGCCTTGTGTGAGTTGGTGCGGATCTCGTAGCGGTTTCCATCCAACATTCTGAGCATGATTTCGGAAAAGGCCAGGTACAGACCGGCTGACTCAGCCTGCAAGGCGTCCTGGACCTCTCGCAAGACCTGCCGGGGGTTCAAATCGTCCTCCAAGCCATAGAAGAGATTGTTGCCGCCGGCGATTTTGCCAAAACTGACTCCACATCCTGCTGCCGGAAGCTCGTTTCCGTCCTTGAAACTCGTGCCATAGACGTAGACAATGTGTCTGGCATGTCCTTCGGGGTCCACGTAAGACCACGAGCACGGCGGGAACTCAACCGTCTTTTTTTCCTCCGTATAATTCATGAGTTGGGCGTACATTGTTGTTTGGGTAGTGGTGACAATTATTCAGGCATTGTGGGTGCCTGTCAACAGTTGTGCCTTTAGGCTAAGCCCCTGAGAGTGTGTGTAAGAGCATAAGGGCCTCAATTGGTAGTTGATAAGGGATCAGAGAAGATATCGGAAACCGTCCATGTCGGTTCCACGGACTCAATGGAGTTCTGTCGGAGCCACGGACTGGATGCATTCTTTGTCGCTCTTCACAATTGTACCTGTCACTCGTCACTATAACGGCCTCCACAGCTCTCGGTTAGACACGGAGCTAAAAAAGGAGTCTAAGAGAAGAAACCCAACAGCTACACAAGTAGGCTGGATTCGGTTCTGACGCCTCATGGAGTTTGTCCTAATCGGGTCTTTTTCTCCGAACCTGCATTATCTATGCGTCCAATGCTCTATCCCTGTGCCAAGCCTCGGTAATGAAATAGGACCATAGTGATGGAGTTGCTCCATGGGTAATTCTTCCGCGTAATTGGGCAATTTAATAGTATCAATTTTCACTTGTCAGCCCTGTTTGTCACAAGGACTTGGACACCTCCACAGTAACATGACCTTCAATGTCTCAGATACAAATGTGTCAATTTACAAAACGTGGCTGCTAGTAATAGGCCGATTTTAGCCGGCTTGCGGTGCCTTGGAGCCGCGCCTGGTCACGTGACGTTATCTCCAGCAGTCGACTATCTAGCAGTCGACTATACAACAGCCTACAGTACCTTGTGGGCGTCTCATAATAAATTCCTCCACAATACAGACTACCAGTGTAGCTTACATTCACGGGTATGATATGAGGAATAGAGCAAGAGACTGTATAGCACTCTGGCTGTTCTGAATACAGTACACTACAGTTTAATCGTATTGTCACATCGACAACGCAAATACAGACCATAACGTGCTGTACTTGTACATTGTAGGCTCCATACCATATCTACAGTACATACAGTATATACCGTACAACTCTACAAGCTCTGGATACAATACAGTCACGTGAACGGCCCTACGGACCCTGTCCACTACTCCTATTGCTGCTATACCCTCCCTGCAATGGTGTAAACTGCCCGTATCTCTACAACTCACTCTTCCACTCTCCCACACTTCTCACCATCTTCCGGACAAGCTTTTTTTAGGACTGCTTTTAGTGCGCTCTGTGGGCCCAAAAAAGAACCAACCAAGGCTTGTTTGCCGAGTTATACGAGCGTAGACGTTGGTGGTCTTGCCGAGTTATACGGGGGTGCAGAGAAGTTTCGAACTGGCGCTTTTTGAAGAGGTGACAATTGGCAAACAAACCTGTCAGTTCGGCGCAGTTCGACTCTCTCGTTGGAGTAGAGTACGTACGTACATCTACCAGCACTTGTACAGCTCTGCGTACTCGAACTGCGGATCACGTAAGCTGAGACATTCGGAGATTATCTGATACTGGGTGGAGCGTATTCGGACGGGAGGGAAAAGGTAAAGTGGTGAAAAGTCGACGTCGGAGCGGTGGAATCGGATTCATTTTATGACTGTGTTTTCAGAATCACGTGACCAATACCCCCCCAGTTCTTGGACCTTCCGTATTGACGTGACAACCCTCCTTTTGAGCCACCTTCTCCCTCTGCTTACTCTTTCCCAAATGGAGATAACAGTGGCGGAGAGGTAGTGAATTTTCAGTCACGTGAGATGTATGGACTTGGAAGGTCGTACTCGGCGGTTACTAGCAGCGAAAATACTCCATTAGTCAGCTCTAGCGTTTTTACCAACTATCACCTCGGCTCGCGAACACGTCGCCTGTTGCCCTGCCGATTTCCGGCATGTGTGGCATGTTCCATATGCGGCTGGGGCGTGTGTTTGGATGAGCGAATTTACAGTAAGTTAGGAGTGGGGGGGTTTGGGGGTGTAGAGAGGTGTGTTGTGGGTGGGGCCTCCGTGTGTATATATATAGGGCTGTGGGCGTGCTGCTTTGGTGCTGATTATTTGGTGCCGACTATTTAGGTGCTGTTTGGTTCCATGGGCGAGGTACCATGGACGCCTTGGCTACTTACGTCTGTAGTCAGCCGTGGTGGACGACAGCCGTGCGCGGGACAAAGGAGCGGCAGGGGAAGGAGCAGGAAGGAACGGAGGGAGGAACGGAGGAAGGTATGGAAGGAAAGAGGGAAAAGAGCAAGGAAGAGGTGATCAACGGTCTGGCTGGTACGGAGTACAGTAACAGCAATTGGTTGTTGCATTGGCGGGTACAATCTGACGCTGTGGTTGTGGGTATCAGCCCTTATTAACTACAGTTGCTTTGACTACAGTTGGCCATGACTACTATGGCAAAGACACCAGACAAACCCAACTGACATAAATAGGTCCTATGGTATTGGGTGTGGGGGGGAGTGAGAGGGTGGAATTGTAACACGAACTCTTGAGAGCGACAAATCGTGTCAAGACCCAATCCTCTACCGCTCCACATTCCAGTCTGCACTCCTCTGCACTGTACAGTCCGTACATAGAGTATTGTAATTATCGTACGTATGGCAAGTCGGGAGTCGACACAGGCGGCAGGCGTAAGAGTCGGGCACAGTTGGCTTCTGAAGCGTGCATTGGGCCAAGTGACACAGATAGAACGGTGGTACTATATCTAGAGGGGTGGATCCCAGTTCCGTCTTGACTTGTGCTTCACCATTGTACAACGGTCAGTGTAGCCACCGCTCTCGCCCTGTTTACGCTGATCATTGCTGAGCAAACAACCGCAAAGCCTAACCAGCCCCCAAACAATAAAAGTCAATTTTATTGTCAGTTGGATTTCACGCCGAGCTTGCGTCTCTTCAACTGACCACATCTGCAACAGAACTACGGAGACACGTTACCGGTTACAATTCGACAGTCTCAGACGAAACTGAACAGCCACAGACTGAATAGCTACACAGACGCAGATTGAACGCAGACTGAACAGCGACACTTGTTTCTCAGCTACACCAACGCTCAGCTACACCGACGCTCAGTTTCACAACTACTCGCTACTCTACCAACTACACACACCACACCACACTACTCTACACACCCCGCAACATGGGCTGGGGACAACGAACTTTTTCCTTCTCGTCGTACTCGTACACGGGAGTGGGCCAGGGCGCGCCGGGTCAGCCGGACGTCAACTCCATGGCCCGAGCAGCAGCCTCGTCCGTCGGCAGCAACCCCAACGAACGCGCAAACAGCGGGCTGTCGTCTGCCGCCGCGGCCGCCGCCATCCGACGCCACTCGCTCACCTCGTCGACCTCGCAGCCCAACCTGCAGCAACAGGGCGGCCGTAACGGCAGCATGCGGGGCGGTCGCGAGGGCCGCACTAACTCGCTGCTGGGCGGACGCACCAACTCGCTCATGGGCGGACGCAAGTCGTCTCTCCGGGGAGGCCAGCACCCGGGCGGCTTTGCGTCTGTCTCGGGCACCAACGCCTCCGGACGGGCCCCGGACCTCATTGAGGAGGAAAGCGGATCCGTGGGCGACCTGCCCAATGTGAGAAAGGGCAAGCGAGGCAACCGAACGTACTCGCTGACGACGCCCTTTGAAGGGTTTGAAGACGGAGGCATTGGAGCAGGCATGTCGCCGGCACAATCGCCCAACAACTCCATTTCGTCGTCGGTGGCGTCACCTGGAAGAACGTCCTCTCTACGACACTCGCTGCGTGGTGCGCCCTCGTCCGGATCCCTGCGACGAGGCTCAATGACGTCAACCACCACAAACACAGAGCGAACACACTCGCTCACATCCACCACCACCACCATCAAGCGAATGGGCTCCTTCCACGTCATCACCACAAAGACCCAGGAGGTGCCGGCCGGTGGTAAGCCTGCAGCGGGAGGAGCCGCTCGAAGCAGGCTTAGTCAGGGAGGAGGGGCCAAACCGGCCTACCAGACCCGCGATCTGCTGACTCAGCAGCGCCAGGAACGCGAGGCCCGCCAGCAGCAGCTCAACAAGACCAACCGGGCCAAGGCCCAGAAGGAACAGCGGTTACGTCAGCAGCAGGTCCCCGTGGTGCACGAGCCCGAGCCCCCCGGCTCGCCCGTTCACTACGCCTCGTCGGTGCTCTCGTACGAGTCCGACCTCAACACCGTCTCCGAGTACCCGGAGTCGTCGCTGACGTCGCCCAATGGCTCGGTGGGCTCCGGCAAGCGCCACATGCCGCCTCCGCGAACGCTGTCGCCCATGAAGCCCGCGCTCAAGGTGTCCGAGAGCCCCCGCAACTCGTTCACGCAGGACTCCAACTCGCTGTCGCCGCACTCGTCGATCGACTCGCCCAGTCGGTCGCGAAAACAACGGGTCTCGTTCTCGTCGGAAAGCGAGAGCAACTTCATTGCGCAGGAGTCGCAGCGGCAAAAGGCGCTGCTCTCGCTGCCCCAGCAACAGCCCGCCGCCAAGCAGCCTCTGCAGCCTCGGCCCAAGCAGTACTCTCCCGGCACGGTTGTCCCCGTGTCCAACAACCAGCTCGCGAGCAATGGTCTGCCCAAGGTGGTTAAGACGCCCGAGCGCCAGTCGCAGCTTGCCCAGGAGCAGGCCCACCAGCAGGCTCTCAAGCATGCCAAGATGCATACCCCGGGAGGTACGAGAGGAGGCTCCAAGCGGGAGTCGCAGCAGTACGTGCAGCCCAAGCGGGAGAGTCAGCGTGAGTCGCAGCAGTTTGTGCAGCCCAAGACCAAAAAGGCCCAGGCTCACCCTGTCCAGCAGCCCCGACAACCTACTGCCAACGTTCTCAGCCCCATGCTGAGTCAGTCCGAGTCCGAGGAGGACCTGTCCATGTTCCAGGACGCCCACGAGCACTTGGGCAGCAAGGCCGGCGCCGTCAAGTCGCCCGTGCCGGTGTCCCTGGTCAAGAAGGCGGAGCCGGACTCTGGTCATGTGACCGAACCCTCCTCCAGTCACGTGGGTGAGACCAAGACCGAGCCCGACACCGGCCACGTGATCGAGCCCCCTGTTGTCACCACCATTGGCGACGTCCAGGAGGCCCAGGACGAGGCGGCGGCCTACAACGAGGTCATGGGCGACGTGGAGGAGCCGGTGGCCAAGTCGGCTGCCGTGCCCGATTCGCCGAGCCGATTCGGCGCCGGCGTCTTTGGCTCCGTCGCCAGCGCCGTGTCAGGGGCCGTGGCTGCCGCCGACCAGTTTGGCAAGCAGATGCAGTTCAACCCCAGCGAGTCGACGCTGGACACGATCGATACCGGCGACGAGTCGGTGTACGAGGAGGACGTGACTAAGGATCACGTGTCAACCCTCCAGCCCCCCGCTCAGCTGCACGTGAACACGGACGCGGCCAACGCGTCTTCCGACGTGGACGATCTGCCCACTCCCAAGCTGGCGTCGTCGCAGTTTTCGGGTTCGCCCTCGTCGCCGTCTGCGCGTCGAAACTACCGGCAGTACGCGCTGGGAGGCATGCCTGTGCCGTCTTCGTCGGACATTGACGCCGTGTCGCCGTCCAACCACAAGTTCTCGCCTTCCTCGGGCTCCATCGGCTCCAACTACACACACACGGGTCCTGGAGCTCCCGCAGTGACCATTCCCGACTACTCGGTCGACGTGGAGAAGCCCCGGGATTCGGTGTACGCGGAGAGTCATTATGAGGAAGAGCCTCAGTACGAGACCACCGCTTCCCAGTTTGTGTCTCACACCAAGACTGACGAAGACGACGAGGAGGAAGACGTGCCCGTCAAGGCCTTTGGCAACCTCAAGACTTCTCCCCGTCTTGGTGCCTCTGAGGGTCCTGGCAGTGGCAACATCCCTGCCCTGGCCTCGTCTTCTCCCAAGGCCGTGGTGCATCCTCCTTCTGATGCCGCTCCCGTGCCCGTCGAGTACCCCACTCTCGACCCTGGATCGCCCAACGCGCCTCGACAGCCCTCCCCTGCGAAAAAGGTGGGTTTTGCCGAGGAGGAAGAGGTCGTGGAGCACGTGCCCCATCCCGAGGGCCCCATGGACGACGCTGCATCCATCGAGTCCGACTCGTCGTGGCGACGGGAGCGACGGGCCGGAACAGGCCCCCGTGGAGGCGTCAACTCCACCAATGGCGGCGTGTCCGAAGAGGGATACCGGCTCACTCTGCGAGACGACGCCGGCTACGGGCGGGACATGCCCCAGGAGCCGTACTCGATGCGGGCTCCGCAGTTCCGAAAGCCCAAGGAGGAGTTCCGGGAGCAGTCGCCTGCCCGACACGCTCCCCAGGAGCCCCAGTACGGTTTTGCTGCCGTTCGCGAGCAGCAGAACAACGCGCGGGGACGTGGCCAGCAGCAGGGCCAGCAGCAGGGCCAGGGTCTGCAGGCCCGAGCGTCGATGCAGCCCCAGGCTCGACGGGGCTCCGTTCCCGCCCAGCCTGCGCTGGTGCGGTCAAATTCTGCATCTTCGTTTGACCGAGGCTCGCGCTCCAACTCCATGAGCGCGTTCCGAATGGGCTCCATGCGCGAGCCCCGAACCTCACTGCGCCAGGACGTGCCTCCCGTGCCGGCCCTGCCCTCCGGCATGTCTGCGGGTCCCGTGCACTCTGCGTCGCGGTTTGCAGACACGGATTCGGACGACGAGGGCCCCAGCGTCTTTTCCGGCGGCGCCCCCAACACGTCGCCTCGAAAGAAGCGGGGCATGCGGTTCTTCTCTTCTTCAAAGGAGGAGATGCGGCCTGCTCCTGCGCCCGTGACGACCTCGGAGCCCGGGCTGGGCAAGAAGCTGTTTTCGTCGACCAAGACTCTCAAGAAGCAGCAGGCCGAGGCCCAGGGCGGGTACGCGCAGTTCACGCAGCAGCCCTCGCAGGTGGTGGCGCCCGAGCCCCAGATGATTGAGAGCGTGGGCACCGCCGGCTCGGCAGGCAAGCAAAAGAAGTTTGGCAAGCTGCGGCGGGTGTTTAGATTGGATTAAGAGGAGGGAACAAGGAGGACTTTGGATATGTATGATAGTAATGAGCATTGTAATTGATAAGCTGGAGTTGTAGTGAGAGCGAGTTGTAGGAGGTGATGTTATGCTCTGGTAACAGGTACCAAATGGTGTCTTGTTTTACAAAAAGTTGGTGCTCATAGTGGTGGCTCTTTTTGGCGTCGATTTTCTTTTATCCTATTTTTTTTTCGAGGAGACTTTCTGCAGCTTGCTTACTGTATACGATCTTCAATCAGTTTGCACAAGGGGGTGATATTTTGAGGATGATTCAGGCAAAAAAAACAAAACATGGAGCAGGATTAGGGCCTGACATCAATGTCTAAGGTCTTGTGCTTATTCACCATCGATTCTGTTATAAGTCAGGTTTTTTGGTGTCTATAACTGCACCTCTGATGGTAGCACATGTGCAAGTATTCATTTAAAAAGTGATAGGGCACCACAAGAAGTACATCGCTGTCACCACTGTGACTTGCTCTATCAGTTGGTGCAAGTTTCGTATTAGTAGCTTCTCTATGTCACGAGTGAGCCGGTCGTCCAACGCACTACCGCACGAGGAATATAGAATATAGAAGATGCATCTTTGTTAGATCACGATATCCCGCCTATTTTGATATATGGTACAAGAAGGGGATTGGTATCTAATGGTGACTTTTACTGTATCTAGATGATCACAGTACAAGTAAAACACATTAGATGATTTGTGTACAGTAGATACATTGAACATGAATCGAGTGAGAACGCTTACTGAAAGAGTTATTGTGCTGTTGTACTCATACACTGTACTCTTTGATTGCACAAGTGCTGTAAATTGATAGTCATCATCAAGGCAGATATGCTATGGAACTTTTAAAGCTCCAGAGCAGGAGCAGTACACGAGCTGTCCAGTTGTTTTAGGAGGCCTTGGGTTGTAGTATGCCACACACCAGAGACCACATTTGCGAGCTTCTGACCCTTTGAATTGGCTCTCATTTCTGAGGAGATTCGTCCAGTTGGAATTATCCTAAAAATTGTCTCACAGGGGCATTTGTGAAGCTACAAAACGACACCGTTCTTTTGATGTCTCGTATGTCTGAAAATGTGGCCAGCCAGACCTGCTTCAGAGTCCAGCTGCCTGATAGCTTTCACAGATCCTCAACGAAACTCATGGAACACTGTAGTAGTAACTACAAGACTGTATTGGACTGCTCGTGTCTAGACGTCGTTCTCTACATTCGGACTCAAGGAGGAATATCTGACACAATGTGATACTTGTACTTGGAAGAGGTAAAAGAGGAGGTTCCTTTATCTGCTGTAGTGTAAGTTGTCGATACTACGATATACACAGTTATAGATGTAATTCCAAATGTGATACCGTGATAATCGATGTAGCACCAATGTGTAGCTGGGGGTCTGGTCGTCGTTTACAAGACATCTCACGATGGTTATGTTCACCGAAACACTTTCTAAACCGCTTTGTTTTTGCTAAATCGTTTTGTTATTGCTATGTACAGGTAGCTCTGGTAACTCTGACCTCGGTGGGCTTCGTCAACTTCCATCTGGCTACATCAAATCCTCATCGTCCACCCCTCCTTCTCCTTCTCCTTCTTCTTCCTCCTCAAAGTCAAACATGGTCGTGTCAAAGGTGCTCACGTCGGGAGCACTGACGCTGCGCTCCTCGTACGTGTCTATCAACACCTGGGGCTTGAACGGCCATCGCCAGAACACGTCCACCAGATGTTCCAGGTCCGCGATAGGCATCTCGTTGATGCGGCTGTTCAAAATGGCAGGCGACAGATGCGGCGACATCCACTCGGTGGCTCCGGGGCCCAGAGTCTCGAGCGTTTTGCTAATGGGCTCGTTGGTGGACACAAACAGGCGGGTGAGCACGAAGAAGAACTCCTCCATGCGGTCGAGCTTGAAGTTTTTGGGCGTCAGCTCCAGAAGCACAATTCCGCCTATCGACGTGGCCGACTTCTTAGGGCCAAACTCGTCCTGGTAGCCCTCCTCGTAGTAAACCACGGCTTTTTTATCTCGGGGGTTGCAGGTCATTTGCGGCGTGTTTTTGTTAGTTCCTTCCAGCTTTCTCTTGATCTGCAACTGCCGCTGTTTCTCTGACGTCGCAGGCTTGTTTCGCTTGGTCCACAGCACGTTGCCGCCCATGAGGTATCTGTAGTCGCACGTCATTTCGCGGATGATGGTGCTTTTGTATCGCTTTGTAGTCTGCGCGTGTTTCTTTCGGATCTCGTCTCTCTTGGCGGTGAGCCGTTCCACTTCGGCCTTGAGCTTGTCGACTTTTTTCTGTTGCGACCGTTTCTTCGCTTCCGTGGCCCGTCCGAGCGCCTTCAGCTCTTTCTTAGCCTCCTTGAGCTTGAGCTTGTACCTGGTCACTCTCTCCTCGGCGGTTTCGAGAGTGGAAACTTTTTTTTTAGCCACGTAGGAGCCATGGGTCAGCTTTTCAGCGGCTTCGGAGGGCATCCAAATCAGCATCCGGACCCGGCCGTACCGCTGCAGCCAGTTCTGGTGCAAGATACACAGCAGAAACTGGTACAGCAGCGGCGCTCCTCGAATGTAGGCCAGGTTGGCGACAAACAGAAAGTCGCGACTCACCTTCGACCGGTCCGCGTTGTTGTACTTTTTGTCGATCGACTCGTAGACGGGGTAGTACGATTTCCAATGGAAGGGGTTCTGGTTGATGAACTTGACTACTTCAGGGTCCTGGGCCTGAATCTTGCCTAGAGGCTCCTGGGCATACTTGTTCTGGTCCATCAAAAACAGCTTTTTCGGTCGCAGAGTGTTGTACAGCGCCGTGGCGAACCAGCCGTAGCCAGAGTAGGCGTCCACAATCGTCAGGTTGTCGCTTTTGCGGTAAAACTTGGTGAGCCCGGATTTCTCCAACATGGCCTCCAGTTTGGGCACGTCCGTGAACGTCTGTCGTGCCCGCGTGTTGATGTGCCCAACATGTGGCACCAGGCGTTTGAGCGACATCCGGGGTGGTAGGAACTTGTACAAGTAATAGTTGGTTGTACGAGTACTCGTACCAGTGTGGAGGTGCCTGAATTTTGTACTTTGGGTGCGTCTCTCATGCACAAAGTGATTTGATCTAGACGATCGAAAAGTTACGTAAGCGGGTTGGTTCGATCGAGTGCTGTGGTGTGCTCGATTTGAGAGATGTTTTTCAACTCCAATGGTTGCCCTTAGTTTGGTCTTGTCCTGTTCTTGAACCGTTTGAGTTGCATAAATTGATGCGAAAAAAGAAACGAAAAAAAAGAGAAAAAACCCCAGCAGAAAAACCAACAAAAATCCTAACTCGACCAATACGGAACTTGGTGACTCAGATCTACCCTGAAACTGCTCCCAATTCTTCACTCACTCCACTCTAAAGAATCCACGTCAACACCACCACTGGATCATCCGTTTATATCATCCTTAAACCACACCTCACTTACGAAGCCGGAAACCTCCTAAACTCGAGCTTTTGCCATCACAGCGACTCAAACAAAACCCCATTACACTCACAAAGACTCACTAAACATTCTCCAAAAACACCCACCTCAATGTCTCTCTTCCTCCGGGCGTTTAAACAACCCCCATCTCATCAGGGTTAGGTTTTTTTTGGCCCTCACGTGACCTCTTGAGCCCGTTAAAACGCCCCAATCAAGGTTTTATCACACGTTCAAGACTTCGTGGCCAAGTTGGTTAAGGCGTACGACTGTTAGTCACCTAAATGGCCGCCATCGTAAGATCGAGAGTTCGACCCTCTCCGAGGTCGTCTTGAATTTTTTGCCCTTGCTTCTCAATCTGCGCTTTTTGCGTCTCTACTGCTCGGCATGCTTTTTTGCGGTGTTCTTTTTCACACAGTGATGCAGTCTAGTTTTGCAACTGTATTTTTGTATTTTTAGGAGGTGCTAAAATGGGAGACTAATGGGTGACAGTTGGAGGCTTGGTGCGGGTTGGAGGATGATAGGAATGGATAGGGATGGTCATTAGAAGCCGATACAGTTTTTTTCCGACAAGTTTGGATTTGTCTGGATTTAAACGGGATTGGGGAAAATCTGAGTAATTCTTCACAAACCGAATAAAAACAGAATCGCTTCAGGGGAAGAGATGAATTGAAAGAAAGAGCTCTTTCGCATCTCTCCAATATCTTATTATCCCGGTTGACCATCAGTTTCGGTTTGTGTGGATTCTTCGGATTTTGTTTAGATATTGTGAAAACTCTGAATAGCTCGCGAAAAACCCGATATCATCAGAATCGCACCAGGGAAGGTATCAGGCAGCATACACGACTCTTAGGCAGCCTATGCATTTCTGTACTTTCCGATAAACCCACTGAATCACCTTTGACTGCCCATAATATCTCCTTAACACACGCTAGTGCACCACAATCGTTAATGACATGTAACCCCGTCTAGACCCGTTTCAGACCCGACGATCTTCCGCAATCTACGTTCCTGGCGGCTGTTTGCGAGGCCTAGCGCAGGGTGACTCACTAACCGGCTATCTCTCACCTAGATAAGGGAGGGGGAGGAATCTTAACCCTGTGGGATTATGCCACGGGATGTGGTTGGCGGATAAAGGTCGAATAAATTGGGAAATAAAATGGGAAAAATGGTGGAAATTTGGACAGCGCACCGAAGTCATTTTCCAGAGTGGATTTTGTAAAAATATTCCCGTTTGCGTCGGGTGTACCAGATTTTACAAATCCTTATCAACTTCATAGGACACATGTTATCACCAATTAAGGTGCTGCTTAAATGGATTAACGTGTGGCTGTAGATACACGTTTTGGGGTCAAATGGGGTCAGTTTTGAGAGCTGTAAAGATAGTCAGTTTGAATATTGCCACGTGAAACGTATTTTCCCAAAGTCTGCGTGATTTTCCGGTCATTTTTGGACCACTTGTCGCCACTACACTGAACTTCTGAAACACAGTTTTGACGCTAGTCCATGATAAGATAACAAAGGGTTGAAATCCAATGGCAGGTGTTGATCCGGCGTTTGGTATATATTGTCGGTTGCTGCCTGTCAGTTGCTGCAAATTCAGACATTCTTTTCACACAGTTTGATGAAAGCATCCGGCCTCAAAAAATACCTTCCTCTAGAGCGACATGTGGAGGAGGTGGAAGACACTCTAGGCACGGAACGTTCGACTATCCTGGTGGACTTTCCTCTAGAGTACCGTGACGAAACTGGTCGACCGTGGTGGAAGTTTTTCGATGAGTACGAGTACCGGCAAAACAAGTACGAGAGAGCCACGCACAAGTGGTTCAAATGGTTCGATGAGCGCGACTCCAAGTCCGACAAGAAACTGATCTGCAAGCTCGACATTCTTCTCACTCTGTACTCGCTCATGGTGTACTGGGTCAAGTATTTGGATCAGACCAACGTCAACAACGCCTATGTGAGTGGTATGAAGGAGGACCTTGGTTTCAAGGGCAACGATCTGGTGCATGTTCAATCCATGTATTTGGCTGGAGCGGTGATTTTCCAGCTGCCGTTCATGTACCTACTCCCGCGAGTTCCGCTCAACATTGTCATTCCAGCTGTTGATTTGATGTGGGGTCTGATGACTCTGTTGACCTGCAAAGTACAATCAGTTGGAGCCTTGAAAGCCCTGCGTTTTTTGGTGGGGGCTTTCGAGTCGGGATTTATTCCCACCATCTACTACCTCATGGGGTCCTGGTACACGCCCTCGGAAGTCGGTAGAAGAGCGGGATTCTTCTACATGGGCCAGTTTCTGGGTTTGCTCAGTTCGGGCCTGTTGGCCAGTGCTGCTCTGAATCTCGACGGAATCGGAGGCTTTGTGGGCTGGAGATGGGTGTTCATCGTCGACGCCATCTGTACTCTTCCTCTGGCAATTTTGGGTTACTTTATTGTGCCTGGAACACCCGATAAATGCGTTTCTCTGTTTCTGTCTGACGAGGAGATTTTGCGATGCCGAGAACGCAAAAAGCCATTTGTGACGGAGAAAAAGGGCCAGGAAATTAAGAAAATCACGGACTGGTCGCTGTGGAAACCGCTGCTCACCAAATGGCATCTTCCCACGGCCATTCTCATCTCCTGCTTCTTTTACAACAACACCAGTGGCAATGCAGGCACCTTTATTCTGTGGCTTAAGAGTCTGCAAGACGCCGACGGTAACCAGAGATATACCAATCAAAAGGTGAATCAGCTGAGTGCAATCGCTCCCGGTCTAGGCTTTGCCTACGTTTACCTGGCGTCTTTGTTTGGCGATTTGGCACGATGCAGATGGGGAGGTATCGTCATCACGCAAATGTTCAATTTCACTGGAGCTGTCATTCTCGCCGTGTGGGACGTGCCCGACGGCGCCAAATGGTTCGCCTTTTGTCTCCAGTACATTTCCTGGGCCATGAGTCCGATCATGTACACCTGGTGGGCTGACATTATGCGTCGAGACCCTCAGCACTACGCCATTGTGCTTGTGCTGATGAATATGCTGGGCCAGAGTTCGTCGGCGTGGGTATCGGTGCTGGTATATCCGACTTCTGAGGCTCCCCGGTTCAGAAAGGGCTACGGAACGTGTGCTGCCTGTGCGTGCTGTTGTGCGATTATGGCTATTGTCATTTTGTACTTTTACAAACGCGACGAGAAGAGGGATTGTCTGAGGAACGGTATTGTGTTGGTTGGGGAGGGGATGGTTATTGAAGGGTCTGAAAGTACCGAGAGAGTTGAATTTGGAGGAGATGAGAAGACTGCCAAGGTTAAGGAAGCAACTGCGAGTGAGGAGGAGACTAGTGATTTGTCTTAGGGAAGGTATGGAGGTTAATATTTATTTTGCGGGTATGATGGTGGTGCACAAACGTATGGGTAAAACAACCAGTTGTAGACAGAAGGACATGTAGACTTGATCAATCCATTCAGCGGTAGTACGCGTCTCTGCGCTTCAGTTGAGTTTATCAATTTGTGTTGAACAGTAGCGCTGTTAATTCTCATTCCTCACTATTCCAGACCGACCAAAACCAGGCACAGCTTAGACCCTCTATATACTCGTAAAGAATGAGACCAAAGTAACGTCGACTTTTGACTGTCTGGTTGGAAATCTACCACCCAGAACAATCAATTAAAGCATGGTCTAAATCGTGAATATGGGTCTGGGGGTACCTAGGAGGAATTCATCAGCAAAAACGAATCGCATCATTGGCTCTAGAACCACTGAGCACTTGTCAAGAATTGTGGACTAGCTCTGGAATGGGCAGATCGCGTTGATCGCGTTGGGTACTTGTACCGGGCTACTTGTAGCCTTGTTTGACAAATGAAAATGATGATTTGAAGCATAGACAGCCGATTTTGGGGCCCCAATAATTGTACTTGCACTTGTAGACAAATTATTCTGGCTGACGATTGTCCACAGATACATACTTGTACAAGTAGTTACCATATGGTACTTGTATGAAAGCTCTAACTCAGCGTCTCTTCTCTCTATAAGAGAGACTCATCAGAAGAGGCTAACCCCTGAGTATATTTTGTACGGCACCAGGTTGACTAAATTGAATCTCTCAGATAAATTTGTCTCTCGAAAGAAACCAGTGGATTGTCACCCACCAAGATGTTTTTCCATTTAACATCTGATTTGACTGTTTGAGAGAAGGTTTAATGCCCGAGACGTGCTCACATTCGGAGTGAGAATTAGTGATAAAGGGGTGTAGGTACAGGTCTGTAATTTTACTCCACCCTACTTGATACAACTCGATATTAATAACAAGACGAGACACCAAACAAAGAAATACAATCAAGTTGATACTTGGATGATACCCGAGATGATACCTCACACGGAGATACCCACGACAGCGATGATTATACCTCCTCATATTACATCTGAGAGTGATACATCGTGCCTCTATGCTTCAGATAGCAACAGCGACGACAACACTTCTGTCAAACACATTCCCAAAGCCACAGCTGACGCCCCTAGGAAAGCTACGTGTTGAACTTGAGGAGAGGGTTGAGAAGGGAGAGATCGCTACTGGTCAAATGAAACATGCCCTTGTCGTGTACTTCAAAGAGACCATCACTCCTGAGGGATCGCTCCAGGAAATCAACAAAGCGTCCATCCAGCGCGTCTACCGAACAGCCGGATTCGACATCGCCAGAAACGCCAAGACGTTCGACAACAATCCCAAAGAGTTCAGATACCCCTACCTGGAGCAGTTCACGATGCATGTGCTGGGCACGTGTTCTGAGAACGTCCAACTCGACTCACAGTTTGCAAAGATGGTGATTGCAAAGTGTTTGTCTCGAATTCCTAAAGTGCTGCCCTTGTACAGGGAGATCTACAAGCTCAATGGTCTTTCAAGCAAGAATTGGATTAAAAAGGTGCTGGTCTCCTAGTCTCCAGACACCACAAAGGAAATTCACCCAATAAAAACCCTGTGAAGCAGAAAAGTACAAGATCAGAATCTGTGCAACGATAGCATTCGACTGGTTTACTTCTCGTTTCGGTACCGTTTTGATTAAACAAGCTAGCTCTGGTGGAGTATACTGTAGTCTACAGAACTGTATGTACAACAGCACAACATCCACAACACAAGATCAACCAATTCAAGGTACATCAGATTTATGTGTCCTTTCACCTTTCATCTACAGTACATACAGTAGCTGGTATCGTACCTTTTCATTGACACACCGTAGGCAGAAGTACAGTAGCTCACTGTTCAATCGCTGTATTTACAAATGACTTCAGATCTACCTGGTAACTACTCCTCAACAGGTGTCGTTCTAATTTACATCACAGATTGCTGTCCGCTCACGACCCTCGGCCGATCGCTACCGTTGTTCGATTCCTTTTCATCATCTTATTAGCCTCATGGCTCACTATATACATCTGTACTTGCGACTACGGTAACAAGGCGTTAACCGAGTCTGTCGTTAACGTAGTCTTTGGATAGGTTGTTGTCCGCTCCGACCTTCGGCCGTTGCTTCCTTAAGACCGTCCCTGATGCTTCTCCTTTCCAACAAAGGGGAAATTAAAAGCCGACAGCAACGCTCGGGCCTCGGAATCAGCCTGAGCTGAAGTATGAATGGTTACGTGCATTCCGTACATCTGCAGGTAGGCGTCCTGGTTGGCCTCGACCTCGGGAAAGTTCTTGACGTCCTCGGGAATCAGTCCAAAGGCAATGTTACCGTTTCGGTCTCCAGACGAGTTCTGAATACCGTTGAAGTTAATAGCTCGAGGAAGCACCAGCTCAGTCAACGAGGTCATAAAGTCGGCAATCTTCTCGCCGGTGATCTCCACCTTGGCGCCCATGGGATATCCCTTTCTGAGTTTCCAGGTCATGATGTTGGATCGCGACCGGACCTCTTTGGCGGCACATCCGGTGATTTGCTGAAGCAGCAGCTTTTGGTTGATCACCTTCTCGTGGTCCAAAACGGTACCGGGATCGGTGCAATTAATGGTGATCTTGGTGATCGCGGGGATGTTCTTCCAGGTTCGAGGATGCACGTCCTTGGTGGGAGTCTTGTTAGGACCTCGAGGAGGCTGGGCAGGTCGACCCAGATGGTAGGGAGAGGTAAAGTCCCATGGTCGAGACTTGTTACCCTTTCGCACGCTCTGCTCGTGAACGTAGCCCATCAGCAGCATATCGGAGGCCACGGTGTTGTTGTAATGGTCCACGACCCGGTCAACACGGGTATTCTTAGGCACATACTTGTTGGACTCGATCGATCCAGGGTGGGTCAAAAGGGTCTTGGTGAAAGCAGGCTTCAGCACGTTCTTCTTGTACCGGTAGAGATGATGCACCGGCGGCTTGATGGAGATTTTTGCGCCTCGCGACACACAGGCCGACGCGTGGAAAGACCGGCTGAACGACAGAGACATGGTGTTGTGGGTTGGTGCTGTGGTATGACTTCTCGTAGATAGAATTTGGGTGAGTGAAAATTATTGAGTTTGGGTGTTATGTAAGCGGGGGGATTGGACGGGGGATAAAATCTGCCCAAGATACAGAAACGACTAGCAAATAGTGAAATTGTATCAACAAGACCGAAATATTCAAATGTCCAAATGGTCACACGATTTGGAGCCGGACTAGGATATACGCGTATCGCGAGTTTAGGCGTGTATATTATGGTCCGCAGTAGTAGAAGAGCTGCAACAACAACCTGTGGCTCAATACGGTCTACTCGTACCATGGCCGTTGATTCCGCCAATATTTCCGCCATCAAACAATCACCTTTTAGCAGATATTCCTCGCGGTACCAAATTTACACGCTTTCAATCGTTAAGCGCGTATATTGTAGTATGTTATTGAAAGTCATGATTAAGACCAACCCCTTGGAAAAGAAACACACGACTAGTTTCGGAGCTTTATTCAGAGTATCAGAGATGCCTACAATAAGCCGGTACTAAATCTACGCCCAAATGCTTTATGATGGGTGTATACTAGTCTGCTTAGTCAGCATATTTTCAAGATATGATATATAAGATAATAACCGATGCTGTGTTTTAAGGTTGTCCTGCCATTGAAGCTGATTAGTCAGCAAAACTGAATGAAGTCGGATATCCGAAAACAGGGGGGGGGGGGGGGGG